>CM038216.1:178497096-179097096 GCA_021442155.1 Cymbidium sinense | reverse complement strand
TTTTCCTTAAGTTTAAGTGGAACGTTCTATCACAACAAAGCCGGATGCATTCCTCCACTTCAACCATCCAACTTGAATTCTACTAATAACATCTCCATCTATTTCACCATCATTTTGAACAATAGAGCCTAAATATCAATCGCCACTCTTATTAATGACTTGTTCACCTAATATCACAACACTACCACTAGAACTTCTACAACTAAAATTACACTCCATATATTCGGTTTAGATCTATTTAAACGAAAACCTTTATACTCTAATGTTGACCTCCATAATTCAAGTTTCTCTTGGACTCCCTCTCTAGTCTTATCAACAAGAAGAATGTCATCAGCAAAAAGCATACACCAAGGTACATCTTCCTGTAAATGCCTAATAAGAACATCCATAACTAAAGTAAAAAGATAAGAACTTAAAGTTGATCCTTGATGTAATCCAATTGAAATGGAAAAATATTTTGTCAATCCTCCTTGTGTTTGGACACAAGTAATAGCTCTAGTATACATATCCTTAATGACTTGAATATAACCAATATTAACTCGTTTCTGTTCTAGAAACCTCCAAAGAACATCTCTTGAAACTTTATCATAAGCTTTCTCTAAATCAATAAATATCATATGTAAATCCTCCTTACTTTCTTTATACTTCTCCATCAAACCTCTTAACAAATGTATAATATCCATAGTAGATCTACCTGGCATGAAACCAAATTGATTGTGAGAAACTTTTATATCACATCGTAATCTATGCTCAATTACTCTCTCTCATAATTTTATTGTATGACACATTAACTTAATTCATCTATAATTTGCACACTCTTGTGCATCACCTTTATTCTTAAATATAGGAACCAATAAACTCTTTCTCCACTCATGCATCTTTTAGTCTTTAAAATAACATTAAAGATTTGTAAGCCAAAAAAAATTCCTTGATCTCCTAAACATTTCCACACTCTATTGGAATATCATCGCCCCACCGCTTTTCCACATTTCATTTTCTTTAAAGTTCTAACATTTACTAATATGACGATAAAAATAAAATTCTCTATTTTTGTTTATGGTATTAAGGTTGCTAAAATCAATCGTACATTCAGATCATTTATTGAAAAGTTTATCAAAATATCTCATCCACCTATTTTCAATATTCTTTTCTAAGAAAAGCTCTTTATTATCTTCATCCTTAATACACCTCACTTGAACTAGGTGCTTTACTTCTCCTTTCTTTGGCTTAACTTATACATACATCTTTCACCTACTATCTAATCTATCAGTATAAATCACTAAAGTAAATTTTTCAGATCATATATTACTTTCTTAATCTCTATGTACTTTATATCTTTCCAATTCTCCAAATTTTTTACATCTAAACCAAATTTTATAATAACGCTTCTTATTTTTATCTTTTCTCTACGACTCCACCACCAACTATTTTTATTAAAGAAACTTTTCCTTTTGATTCTCCAAGCACATTTTAGAATTTTTTAATTTCACTTCTTATTTCTTATCTTTTCTCAGACACTGACTCCACCACTAACTATTTTTATTAAGAACTTCATTTTGATTCTCCAAGCACATTTTAGAATTTGCTTAATTTCACTTCTACTTTTTCCCACATAATATGCTTTTATGAACATCCCAAATTCTAAACACTTGTAGGCTTCTTAAAATATTTTTATTTATGTTCTCTAAGTCCAATCTAATCCTGGACAATAATTGATTTATTTTTTCCTCTTACAATCTTTCATCTAAAATCTAAACTAACAATCGATATCGTAGACTTAAACTTGCACTAAATAATCTACAATCTTTACAATCTAAACGATCTATTTTTCTCATTGAAAATAATCAATATGTGTTTTCTATATCCATTTTATAAGTAATATTTCATCTCTTTTCTTAAATAAAGAATGACAATTACAAAAAATCATAAGCTAAGAAAAAATCTAATACCTTCTTCATTACCACCAAATCCATAACAACCACAAACTTTAAAATCTTCTACCACTCTACCAACATGTCCATTTAAATCTCCTCCAATAAATACTTTTTCTTGAGGTATCTTTGTATTAATCAAATTCATTCCAAAATTTTCTTTTGCTTACATCCAAACCTACTTGAAGATAAACACTTATAATATTGATAATCTTAGTATCAACAATAATCTTTAAAGTTTATAATTATATCTCCACATCTATTAATATTTATAACATTATCCTTCAAACTTTTATCTATAATCACATACATCATTTCTAGTTCGATTCTACCCGAATAAAGTTTAAAACCTAATCTTGGCCTTCCCCAACCCATTTAGTTTCTTGAACACATAAAATATTTATTTTTCTATGAACTATAATATCTATTAATTCCATTAATTTACCTATAAGAGTACCTATATTCCAAGATCCTAACCTAATTATAGTTTCATGGACTAACTTCTTTGCCCGTATCCATCCATAATGTGAGAACCTTTGCTTATTTAACACTGCACCCGGGCGCCGATGCAGCGGCCCGATGCAACTAGTTCCTTCAATAATATTAATTATATTTTTGCTCAGCCCATCCCAACAAAAACTCTTTCACTAATATTATTGCACATAGAACAAATAGTTCTTAAGGGTTGGATGGAATCCAAACCCAAATCTTAAATAGTCTAAACTGATTAAATTTATAAAATTGGATTTGTGCCCACAGGCTCACAAAATCTAACATTTCATAACTTCTAAATAACAAACATAGAACTATCTATACCATTGTTTAATACTATAAATTAAATTATATTCTAAACCTATTGTGAACTATATTTCATGATATTCTATTTGGAATATTACGCCAATCGATGAGCTTGGCATATTTAGCAAAAGCAAGGCTAGGCTTGGTTAATAAATTTAGAATGACAGTTAAATGAGCAGTATTTAAAGCATAGGAAGGGTTATGCCTGATCAAGTAGGCACAATCAATTAGATCATATTTTTTATCGCCCATAAGGCTTACAAAAACAATCTAACGATCCCAAAAAAAACCCAAATAAGTTTACTCATCTAAGATCTCTATCAATAAATTGTTTTTTAGAGAGCTCTTTGACAGTTATTTTAGGCAATGATGGCAGAAGAAAGATTGAAATGATTTAGAATAGTTAATCAGATCTTTCTATGTGTGATAGCTACATTACCATACTAATTTGAACATGAAAAGGAGAATTGAAAGCAGTTCATTAAAGGCATCACTTTTCAATGTTGTCATCACACATAGATGCACATCATTAGAAAAAAGAGTTTCGCCTTCCATGATTTGGTGGTTTTGCTGACGATTAGAATTTAGGAAATTGAAAAAAAAATCTGCCTTCTCGTCATACTATAAAGAATATTCTGGGGTTGCAAAGACACATACCTTGATAGTCTTCTGCTTTAATGCTTTGAGCCCACAATCCTGTTCGGTCATATGCCAGTAAATTAATTAAACAAGCTGCTAATATGTTATCAAACTGCATTATCAAAATATGCCTCTAAAATATCATTTAGTTTCCATGGTAAAGAAGGATAGAAATCACGCATGACTTCGCAGAAAATGATTCGTCACGCTATATGTAGCTTATTAGTTTGACAAGATGCTTTGCAGGTAAAGAACAATAGAAATCGTACGGAAGAAAAAAAAGTAAAATAAAAAGGTGGGTAGTTGCTCATTGATGAAAACTCTCTGATCCAAATGAAGCAAAACCAAACAACTACCCTTATGAGAGATGCTGGTGTGGATGTGGATTGGCAAAACATAGTCTCTTCTTCAAAACCCGACCTAAAAATCGTTCGTGGCCAACCAACAAGACAAACGAACAATTGGGCATATCGGCATGCTCACATCGTCATCAGATCGAAAATGTAAACAGAGGAAGATAAAACGTTAAACAAAAGAGAGATTTGGGAAATCCGACTGACCATGAGAGATGCTGGTGTAGGATGTGGATTTGCAGTACCCGCATGAGCTCCTTAGCTGGCCATGATCAATCAAAACCGTCTCCCCGCCTCCTCCTCTTCTGCTACTGCTCGCTCCATCATTCATGTTTTACCTTCTTCGCAGATAAATGATTCGCCTTTCACCACTTCTTCTGCAGCCTCCGAAGTACTAAACCACCGATCGATCTATCTCATCCTCCCTCGAATGTCCGTTCACTGCGTGTCCGAGCAGGACGTCCTCGAGCCGCGCTAGTTGAAGCAATTCTAGGGGATTGATCGAGTCGTGGCCACCCAGGCTTCAACGACGTGAGCAAAATGGTTCTTGTTCAGCTTGCTTTACTTGATTCAATTGGATTACACGGATCAAGTATCTTCCATTAGAAAGTTTTTTTTTTTTTTTTGGTATGCCCTCGCTATATCTTGACCCTTGTTATAAAGTACTTCAATTTGGGAAACTTAGGGTGATCTTAATGATTCTCTTAACATAGGCTTAAATGCTAGAATTAAAGATTTAATGGTGGTCAGCATTTGGATGAGGGACGTTTGCATCATTTTTAGTTAGTTTACAAAGTGATTTTTCTACTAGCCCTCTAAATTAAGTCATATTTTATTTGATTGGTTTTACGTGCAAAAAGATTCATATCAATAGTGAGAAAATTTAATATCTTAATCTTGCACGAAAATTCTACACACATATAAGAAGAGAAAAGTTATAGAAGACGTGAGAGTTTTTACAT
This sequence comes from Cymbidium sinense, assembly GCA_021442155.1. NCBI lineage: Eukaryota > Viridiplantae > Streptophyta > Magnoliopsida > Asparagales > Orchidaceae > Cymbidium > Cymbidium sinense. Next base: position 179,092,413 of record CM038216.1, on the reverse strand, counting down.
GGAAAAACTCCCAAAAGGAAGAAAAAACTATGATGTTTAGCCTACTTGAAATGGTTTCACTAATATATATATATATATATATATATATCAGTGATTACAAATAATATTTTTTCTCACAGTTAGGTAATGAGTCGATACAACGTGCCTCAATTGCATGAGCGATAACATTCGTCAATTTTATTGGCAATATGTCAGATGATGAAGGTGCAGTTGGGTGCTAATAATTAAGATAGTGTCGTCAGTCAATAATCCTGTGATGGTAGTCAAACGATGGTCCGGTAGTGACAACCGATAAATATTTGGTGATGTTGGCGGCGGTGGTTAAAACGACCGAGCGAAGTGGGTGGTAGTGGCCAATCGCAATCTAGTAGGCCGGTGGCAACTAACGACTGCTCAAATGTAGCGCGATTTGATAGCGATGGTTGGGCGTAGCGGTAACCGTGGCTAGTGCTAATGGCTAGGCGGTGATTTGATAATAGTTTGGCAGTGATACAACGATGGCCAGGCGATGGTGATTGGCAGCCACGACCAGCGGTAATTTGATGATGGTGGTCATATGGTGATTCGACTATGCTCCAAAATTCTTCAAGCGTTAGAAATCTCTCTCATCTCCAGCTTGGGTCCCTTTATGTGAAAAATGAGAGGCTATTTATAAATTAAGAGAGTGATATGTCTTGTAAATATAAGGAAAATCTAAATCACTCAATCGAATCGCTCAAAATGATCCCATCAATCATAAGATGTATTTTTAAGTATTTGAATGCTCAAAAAAAATATCAAAATTAAAAGATATTGAGCTCATTAGATTCATCTCGTCGAAGCATTTGATTTGATTATAAACCTGCCATATTTGGAAACTATTCAGGAATCTAAATGATATCTCAATATTTTCAAATATATTTTAAGTGCTTAATTTGGACTAGTCTGTACTCCAAATCGAATTATTATTGATCACATCGAGCTGTTTAAATTGGCTCTATGATGACTAAAAGGGAGTTTGATAGATTAAGATTTTGATTCCAAGAGATATTCAATAACACAAACATCAAGATTTGTGCTTGGACCAATGGATTTTTCACTAACATAAATTAGAAAAAAATAAAGTGATATTTATTGAAACTTTTATTACTTGCTACTACTCTTGTGAGTAAAATTTGATTTGTTGTTTACATTATAAGTAGAGAATGAAAATTTTTAAAAAGATGTTTCTGAGGTAAATCAATCTTTTATATTTAACTAAGACATGACACTTATCTTATAGTGAAAGATTTTTTTTTTTTTTTGGTCATTTGATTTCTCACCTAGATGGACCCCTTCGACAAGGCAAGTCGCACATAGCATTAATGATCCAAGTATTATAGACTTCTCCTTATCCATATCACCATTTGTTAGTTTATGCAAAATGTTTATGTTATCCAATATTTATTTTAGCATAATGCCATTTTAAAAGTTAGTGATCCTATATATGTCGCCCCACTATTTTTTGTTATCACATATGATTTTCAAACCTATACTCAAGTTAATGCTATGAGTATGTTAATTTAATACATTAAAATCTATCTTATATTCATAGTATTGAAGTCCAATGTCATCTGAATCTTAGACTTAGTCATTTGATAACTTATATCTTAGAAGTTAAATAAAGTATAAGTTGTTCCAATCAACTTATCAATATTGCTTTCCCATTTATAAAATTCCTTTCATATACTTTTCAGCACAAAAAAGAGGGTCATCTAGATCAACAATAGTGATGATGAAGAGAAAAAAAAGGTACTCTTACTACACCATCATTAGGCCAATTCGGTCGGCGGGTTCGGTTGACTAAACTGCCCGAATAGTTGACAACCGACCCGATTTCAACCTGATTGACCCGACACGACCCGAATGATCAAAATCGGGTCAAAATTGGGTTGCCGGTCAATTTCGGGTCAAATTCGAGTTGACGGGTCAAAACCGAGTCAATTTTGGGTTGGAGATTCAACCCGAACTCGACCCGAAAAATTAAACGGGTCAATTTCTTCAACCCGAATCAGACCCAAAAATTTTTCGGGTCAACCCAAACCCGGATTTTTCGAGTCGGGTTCGTGTCGAGTTGTCGGGTCAATTTTGACACCCTAACCATCATCACCTTAAGATCTTTAGACATATCCTTTGTATAACTATCCCTACAATGCTAGGGTAGATTACTTATATTGCTTAGAGTAAAAGGTTGAGGACCACATCACACATGAAATTTAAAGGAAAACTCTCCAACAACATAAGTTGAAGAAGTATTTGTGACAATAGAAATAATAACAAGATAAAGATATAGCCCAGTTTCACAACAATTTCATCTCACTAAAGGAATGCATATGACACTCTTAAAACTACAATCAAATTTCTTTGGATGCATGGGTGTTTGGTTCTATTTATATTATTTGTACTTTTCAAAGTTTTTTTTTCTCTTTTTGGATGTTTCAAAATGAGAAGTAGGTAATTTGGTTTTTAGATCTTTCTTTGGTTCTTTAAAGTTTTTCTTTTCTTTTTTATTTTGATGTAGCTTTTATTATTTTATTTAGCCTATCCTATCATTCATTATTCCAAATAAAAAAATTTAAAAATAAATAAATTATAACTAAAAATATCACAAAAATTATTTTTTTATGCCTACAAAATATTTCTTTATCATGTGCTTATTTGCATTGTAAATTTAAAGTAAAACTTTAAGGGGCTATTTGGTTAGTGAAAAGAAAAAATAAAAGAAAAGAACGATGTAGTGATTACTTTCTGATTGAGAGTTTTATAAATTCATGACTTTATTTTTTTCTATTTACTTAAAAAATGTAATGTAAAGTATTTTAAAGGTTTTAACACCCATGACGATCAGACTGGCCGACGGTGGCAAAAAACACTTTACATGTGATTTGGAATTATAAAATTTAAATACACCAAAATATAACAAATGAGTGAATTCTAAATGTATTACTTTTACTTTTACTTTACTTTGTATTCCAACCAAACATCTAAATTTTCAAAATCCTTGCATTTACTTTACTTTACTTTGCATTCCAACTAAACAACCCCTAAAAAACTTAGATTCAAGAGTTATAAAAATTCTTAGGATTTTTGTCTACATCCAAAACATGTTTTTCATCATTAACAGGAAATGATTATTAACCCCATGAGTTTAAGTAGTGTCATAGTATTCTGATGATTATAAATAAATTTTGGTTGAACTAATATTGTTGACTTAACTTTGTGTAAGATTGAGTACTAACAATGCATGTTTACACTAGAAGACATAAATTTAATTTGAAGTATACTGTAGAAGAAATATACATAATAGTGAGGGAGTAATAAGCCCATTATTGCTAAATTTAGCTCATAAACAAAGCAATTTAGAAAAATTTAAAGTCAAAATGATCATGTTAGTTAAAACATTCAGACAAAAGACCAAGAATTTAATATTTACTTTTATTTTTTTAAGTTTTATTTCCATGTGTTTTTTGATATATAGAATATTAAGATAATTAGCACACATATATGAGAAATTAAGCAAAAATAAAGTTAATAAATAGTTAATTTAAATTGATTGTAATAGATTATTCTATATGATATAGATTGTACAGTATGATGCACCTTAATACAAAAAAAAAATTAATTCAATCGATTTGTATTGATTAAGATATTCAAAGTGTAAACTAATCATACTTTAAGATGAACATATGACCATGTCTTTATTTCAAATGATTAAACCATTAATTAAACCTCATTATATTATTTTAAAATTTAAATAAATCATATTATACAATGTATATCAGATTATATAATGGGTTTTATAAATTAATGTATTTAAGCAAATGAGATAAAGGACTAATGGATGAAGTTTAGAATTAATTGATCATATTATGTGATTAATTAATATTATTTTTAATTTTATGGATTTATAGTTTTAAGCTAATCACTTAATTTAAACTAAAAATTTTAAATCTAAATATGAGAGAGGGTGATAATTGGTAAAATAAAAAAAGGAATTTATTTTAGAACAAACTCTTTTAGCCTTAATTTGTTAATCCTAGAGGAATGTTTGTTAATATGATTGTACACTACATATTATCTTCATCTTCTTTATATAATGAAATCTTCTAGTTAAAGATTTAGTTATGACTATTATTTTGAGTTTGTAGGAGGTCCTTGTTGACTTCGTGAGCTCTAACTCATTTGAGATTGATTTTGATGATAGAAACATATGTTCAAATGCTACTAATTAGTTTAAATTCAAGTGTTGCAAGCAAATTCTTCAACTTCAGATTCTTCAGTCAATTTGAAAAACTAAAATTGTTGGACTTGAACTAGTTAAATTTTTTCTATTAATCACAATATTAAGGAAAATAAAGAGATCAATAAAATAAAATAAATGATTCATTCATTTTAAAATAATTTATTTCAAAACTATTCATATTTCCTACATTTCATAATTGCAATTATTCCTTTAATTATCTTTTTGGAATAATACGAACTAATTACATGAGTTAAGTTACATTTAATGTGTTTTCAAGCAAGATAAATTAATTCCATATTTCATTAAATCATTTACATGCTTAATCATAATTTTCATTCATATATTTATTGATAAAAATTAAATTATTCTAGAATTATCCTATTATTCTTTTTTTTTCTCTCCTATCATCCTTATAATGATTTGACCGAATTTTTCATAGACTTTTGATTAATAAATAATGTGAGATTTATTCAAAATATTTCTATAAATAATTCTCCCATTTTTTAAATTTTATTGAATTTTTGAATTTGAATGCTTTTGAATTTAAATTGCATAATTCATGTCATATTCATTCAAAATTAATTCTAATCTTGTACGGAATGTTTTGGATGCCCAAGCATGATTTATTTTAATCATTTGGAGTTTAATTAAATTATATCAAGTTATTTTCAAATTAAACTCAAATAAGCCTTTATTTAAAATATTTCTTTTTTAATTAAATCTTATTTAGGGAACTTGTTTCGCTGGCCACATTAATTTAAATATTTTTAATTTCTTAAAAAGCATATTAAATAATCAGCTTGGAATCTAATTGATTTATTTTATTAAATTGAAATCATCCTAATTATGGAAACTATATATGGCTAAAAATCTCATGGATTTTCTTATGATTATTTTATTCAAATTAATTCATATTATTCATTATTCATTCTTGCTCCATTTAGTTCATTATATCTTCATCATATCATGCACCTAACTTACATTAAATCCCTATTAAGAATTCTCCTTGGCCAATCATCTTTTTTAAATTCAAATGCTTATGCAAGTTGTCATTATAAGGTAAATTCTATTCGTTATTTCTCATCCTAATTTTATTCTCTCTTGGCCAACCATCTTAACCTAAACTTTCATTCTATTCTAATTTTTATTTATTCTCAATGCCATTTGAAATTCAAATTACTTCTTAATCTATTTTTCCCTCATGGCCAATCACCTTAATATGGATCTTTCCAAACTTCATTTATATTATTTGATCTCTCTCTCTCTCTCTCTCTCTCCCCCTCCATATCCTCCTTGGCTAAAATTATTTTAGAGATATCCCTAATGAATTGATTGAAATCTTCATTCAAATTTTAAATATTTTCTTTAAAGAGACTCCCCTCCTTGGCCTACCTAATAAATCTCTCATATCAAATTGAATTCAAATTCAAATCATTGCCAAATTTATTTTCCCTCTCTTTTCTATCATGGTCAAAAATCTTAGATGTGTATCTAATTGATTATATGATCGAAATCAAATCCTTTTTTAAATAGCTTTCCCTCCAACATCGTCATGCTTGGCTGACCCCTAGCCTCTTCTTTTTCTATTTAAAGTGGCTTTGAATCTAAAGAAAGGCTTCTTAATTCTTCTCCACTATAGGCCGACCTTTTGCAACATATTTCTATTGGAGAAATTCTTGTGATTCAAGTGCTACAACTCTCTCATTATTCTTCATCTTCTCTAGGCCAAAAATTTCAATAAAAGATTGCTTGGCAAAGCTTGAAGGATTAGTGAAACACAAATTGGCCAAAAGTTTTAAAGGTTCTTACATATCTTCTATGGTGCAAAACTCTTATCTCACTTTGTTTCTCTTCTTAGCTGGTCTATATAATCATGATTTTTATGAAGAAAATTTATTTGTGATTGAAGATCTCATCTTGGCTAATCTATTTGAATTAATTGGTTAAGGTTTTAATTTTAAAGTTCTCTTCCTCTCCTTTCATTTTCATAAAACTTTAAGTGGAAGATATTTTGTGTCTGATTTCAAGTTCCATTCAAGTGATTTACAAGTTTACTATTACAAATCTTTTTCTTTCACTTGCATACTATCTTGTTCTTGTGAAAGATCTTAAGCGAACTTTTGTCTTAGATTTTTATATCAACTTGCTCAATGTATATCATAAAATTACATATATCATTTGCTTTAATTCATCACTCATTTATTGTGCGGTGTATTAAATTGATAATTCAAATTATTTTGATTTCAAGCTTTCATATGTTTAAATTAAATCAAACTTCTTTAATGACTTGCATTTAATATTCATTCAAAGTCTTACATTAACTTTAATCTTAATTAATAAAGAAGTGGGCTCTTTTAAAAAAAAAAAAATCACTTGTTTTAATATTAGTTTAGTTGGATTGTGAGTGCAAAATAATTTTTAAATTGAGAGTTGGATCTTTATATCTCTTCTCTTCTTTGTTTTTGTTCTCTGTTAGGGTTGTACTTTCTCGTGTAAGAAAGTATGGTGTTGGAATGTACTTGCTTGTGTAAGAAAGTATAGTGTTGGGTTGTACTTACTCGTGAAGGAGAGTACAAGAGATTTGCTATAATCTCAACTTTGATTTGATAAATTCCTAGCTTGAGTTGCTATGCGTGGACATAGGCCAATTTTTCGAGTTTGGCTGAACGACGTCAAATCTCTATATTCTTTTTTATTTTTCCTACACTTTTGCTTTTCTTTATTGTTGCTAGTTTTTATTGTGATTCATTAAAGTTTAATCATTTATAATTAACTTTTTTGCAAAGATTTAAAATTAATTTTTAATTTAAAAATATCTTAAAAACCAAATTCATAACTTTGGCCAGTCGCTAACGGTTAGAAGCCAGTCGCTAACTTATCGGGTGACTGGTGTAAGTTTGGCCAGTCGCCCGATAAGTGGGCGGTATTTCATACGGACCCGAGCCCCTTCAATTTTTGTTTCCTTTTGCTCTCGGTCCCTCCTCCGTTCTCCTTCGTTCTCCTCCGTACGCACGAGACCCCATCACCGCCGGCTCCACCATTGGCATTCGTAACTTTCGCCGGCTCCACCATTGGCATTCGTAACTTTGGTCGGCTCCACCAAAGGACTTTCGGTCGGTCGTAAGTTTCCGATCGCTGTCGAGATCGTAGATTTCGCCCATAAGTTTGATTTTTTTTGATTCCTTGCTTATTTAAATTAGCAATAATGTAGAGGGAAGTTTTTCATATTTTTCATAATTATTCTCCTTAAATTTGACGTAGTTAGGGTATACGATATACTGGGATTAGGTAGTTTGGTAGGTCATTTTTTGCGTTTCTTAATTGTTAAGTGAGTAATATGTATTTTTGTAATGGATTTTGAGTGTATTGTTAGGTTTTGTTATATTGGTTCTTTGAGCTAATAGTAGAATGAGTTAGGATCGTTTCCTTAATTACGTTCTATGGAACCGATTGATGGTCGGTTCATTCCAAGTTATGATGGTGAAAAAATCGGCCCATCGTGGTGTCATACTGCTTAGGAGATTTAAAACTAAAGTGCTCGGGTCTCACGTGTTATGGCGTTGATAACTTTGCGGTGGAGATTACATGTCATTTTTTGAGTGCGGGATACATAACTTGTATGCTGATGATGATGTCTTGATCGTATTGGATGAAGCTTCCGAAATATTGATTCTTTACTGAAATAAAACTACAATGTCTTCTTGCACCGGCCCGGACGATATTATGGAATGTACACTCGGTTATGCTCACGAGTTCGGTTGGCATTTCGAATACATCTTATCATGAACAGAGATAGTGTAAGCTTTCATCTCGACATTCTGTTGGTGTTTATTATTTTGTTTGTATGTATCTTTTTTTAGAAGATGATATATGTTTAAATCAGAGAAGATGCCTATTCAACGCATGATCGTTCGTTCATCAACTACGATGATGAGTATGAAATGATAAATAGTGAATCAAATCACGCATCGATGATAGATCTTCGATGAGTCTTTGTTTCGTAATGCCAATTTATGCGATAGCAATATCGGTCATGAACTTCTTCGGAGTCATTCTATCCAGAATTCGGTGGATCACAATGTAATGAATTCCACTAATGAGTATGCTCGACTATGTCAGACCATGAAAGACTGGGATGCGGATATTGTGTTTGATGGTCCATCTGATATCTCAGGTTTTTCAGATGATGTCGAAGTTCCGGTAGAGTTATATGAAGGTATGTATTTCTCAAATAAGAAGAGCTTCAATTCGCGATGCGTACATTCATAATAATAATGGTTCATTCTGCGTGACATTCAAGAATTTCCATTATATGTCGCGATCGCATCCCTAGCAGACCTTGTCAATGCGCATGCACTGTAGCAGAAGCAAGAGGTTGGGAGGCGCCTGGAGGTTATCAACTTTAAGTTCGCCGCACACATGCGTTTCCACCATCAGTGGTTCAGGACATCGCCAATGCACTTCTAAGTTTATTAGTTACTTCATAATGCTAGTAATGCGATTTCAAATCGACCTGAAACCCAGAGAGATCATAGGAAGGATGAAATCAAAATTTAACATCAAGGTCTCTTACATGAAGGCTTGGGATGTGAGACGTAAAAGTATCAGAGCAATATTTAGCAGTTGGGAGGAGTCATATCGCTTCCTTGCATTATTTATGGATTCATTATGTTACGTGTTGCCGGTCTATTCTGATTATGTCATCGATACATGCGGTTTTAGAGGCTGAGCTTTTAAACCATCTAATGCGGTTGGGGATATTGTCGACTGTTCTCGGATGGGACGTTCCTTTTGGGAAAGTCGAGATGCTTGCTGATCATTGGTATTGATGCAAATAATGATCTCTTTCCTCTTGCTTTTGCAGTGGTCGAATCTGAGAACAACGAATCCTAGCTTTGGTTCATTATGTGCCTACAACAAATGCTGCCAATTGTTTCATCGAGGGGCGATTTATGTGTAATCTCGGATAAGCATTTAGGGTTGGTTCGTGGGTGCCGCGATGCATTTCCATGGGCCGCACATCATCATTGCTTGCGACATCTTAGGGAAAACTTTAAGAAAACAGTGAATAGAATGAGTATTGCGGATGTTGAGTTTATGTAAAAAAAATGTACTTGGCGGTGACATCGATGACATCATATTTAACGCAACATGGTGACATCAAAAAAATTAAACCGAAGCATATCGATTGGTTGGTAGAATGTGATGTGGAGAAGTGGACATTGATTCATGATGGTGGGAAGCGTTACAGTACCATGACCACGAATGAGTACTTTAATGGTGTACTTAAAGCGTGCACGCGGCAATTCAATTCAGCATTGATAAGCGGTTACTATAACATCGTGAGTTTCAATAAGCGGGCAAGTTGATTGAGAGAATTCACCTTCTCTCCACCCAAACAGTCTAAGCAAATTTGAGAGAGGGAGGCTAGACATTTCCCACGGCCAGTAAATACGCAAATGAGGTGCAAGTGTTGACAAGAATTGTCGCTCCTTGAGTTGATTTCACCGGAAGATCAATTCGGCTCATGCGGTTGTACCACGCGATTTATCATATGTCGTGTAGTCATACCATCGCAACTCTAGTACATAAGAGAATCAATCATTTATGTGTCAAGATATTACATCAAGTCGATGTACGGACAGACATACTCTTCTAACTTTCATGTGCTGCATTATCGAAACACCTGGCCAGAGTACGACGCAGACCGGGGTCTACATCCTTTGATGTTGCCAGTGGTTAAAGTTAGGTCAGGTAGGCCACGATCACGTACGTACAAGAACACAATAGATGAGAGCGCATCACAAAGCAATCACATATGTAGTAGTTATAAATCAATTGGCCATTACCGGACATCGTGCCCACATAACCCGTCTAGTAAGCATTGAGTTCAATTTGTGTTTAGATATATCCTAACTGAATATGCATAATTTTTTTTGTCTTTGCAATTATATCAGTACTCTAATAAATTTACATTTCTTGTTCTGATGATGGCGAGGAGCCTTCTAGGCGGTTAGGCGTCTCCGGAGGGCGTCTTGGCAGATTGATGGCGCCGGACCCGTACTCTGAGAGGTTCATCCCGGATAGCCTTACTTGGCGGTGCGCAGGCGGCACATCTAGATCGATATGAATATGCTTATTTTTTTCTATGTGCTTCATTTATGATGTGTTACATTACTTGACTAACCTTTTTCATCAGCGACTATTTTGGAGCGACATCTCACCTTATGCTCGAGAGTGGCGTCGCGTGCCCAGTTCTCGGCCGCCCTCGCACTCGGACTTTCTTGTGTTAGCGGTGCGTACACTTGACCATCACATCGATAACACTAGTTGGCGTTGGTCTCCCGGACCAACACATTTCATTTGTGGGAGAGATGATGTGACATTGGATGTTGCAATGATTACGATTTCGTATTGGACCACCGGTTGTCGGTCCTATCGTTATAGGACATGGTGTGGCGAGATGGCGGCTTGCGGCGAGCTTATAGGCATTTGATTCGAACACTATGTATCATGATTGACCCCGTATATTGGACATTCAGGGATGGGCGACACGCCAGACCTTCATGCCACTCAGGTGGTTACGTTAGACATTTTTTGAGTCCAGACCTCCCGAGTTGGACTTCATCGGACATGTGGAGCTATATTTTGTTTCTTCTTGGGAGTTTTTACTACCGGACACATGGTCGAGGTGCATTTGCGGTATCTCCCATTACTAGAGGATCTTGACACATTATTATATCGGTGGCGGTCTTTATCTTATATAGTTGCATGAGTCTACCGGGCGAGGAGGCCAACATGGGCGTGTCTTGATTCTATATCGGTCTTGGGAGTGCCTTCATGTTAGTCAACCGGCGTTACATGTCCCCTACCCTAGAGATCTCGATGGGCTTCATGTTTGGTAAGGAAATTAATATCTTTATAGCTAACTTTAACATAATGACATGCAACTACCTGACTTGTATATGATATTTTTTTGATCAGGTGGAGCGAGATATGTGCGTCGACGTTGTTAATATCAATTTTTTAGGGATGAGTTAGATGGGTTTCTCGAGCAGTACTTCTTTTATACATCATTCTCAACAAATCTTGTCAAACCATTGTCTAACATGCATTGACACATAAGGTGACTTGCCATCGACCTTCAGATCGAGGTCGCTTCGATATTTGCTGGCGGTGAGGACATCTCGGTTAACGGGTTCCAGTAGTTGGAAGAGGGTGGAGTGGCACCTTCCGAGTCCTTCGTTTGGTCACTTGACGTAGCCAGATGGACTCCAGTTTCATTAGAGTCGATGGTGAGAAGCGTCTAAGCGGGTGCGTACCATCGGTACTGCCGGAGAGGCCCGAGATCCGTTCTTGTGGTGGGCGATACTTACAGACGCCGCAGAGTCCTGCGGCGATACATGATCTGATTTAGGTCGTGGGCATCATTGTACTTGCTGAAGGCGCCTATTGACCCACCGACGACGTACTACACTAGAGCACCCGCCGAGCGAGCATATGTTAAGATAACTCTATAATTTGCATATTTTCTTAGTTATTATTTTCATATATTTACGTAGTAACATTTTAAACTTGTTTACTGTAGGCGGATCATATTTTGACGACGAAGGATCTTTTTCGGCCTTTCTTTGGATGTTCAGATGACGTGGACTATCAGTTAGCCATCAATAAGTACGAGCATATGATGCAGAATCTGAGCTTGATGACACATATCGAGACTATAGTGCAGGCGTCGCGCAGAGCATATGTCACGAGATATGAGCCTGAGACGGCAGAACATGGGGGCCATCCTATCGATCCAGGACCATCTTCTTTTCCAGAGAGTCTCCGTACCATATGGACAGTGCGATGTCACATGATTGGGTATCTCTGAGACTTGACCGGACATTGGATCAGATGATGCGAGCCAGCTTATCAGCTGATCGTCATTCGCCGCTGAGCACTATACTCTAGGTAGTACTGCGATAGCCTATAGACGGCGTCGTCGACAATAGTGTTTAGAGGTGTACTTATTTTGTATAGTTGTTGCTCGATATTTTTATTGTTCACTTTTATATGCATCTGTGCTTGAGTTTATTTTTGGCTTATGGATGAAATTTTTTTGTATCGTTTGATTACTAGTATATTTGTAGCTGTTTGATCTATTTGTATTTTCTGATATCATTTGTTCACTGGTACAAGTTCATGTTACATCTATTTGTATTTCCAGTACATCGTAAAAAAAAAGACAACTTATTTTTTTTAAAAAATTCAGGCAGTGTCGCTACTTATCGGTATTATTATCTAGTCGAATGTCGGAGGTTTACTATTAGATTAGATTATCGTCGGCTTAAGTCTAGGCGACTAGCTAACCCACTCGGCGGTGGTGGCGATCGCCACTTATTGCTTGTACTATATTTAAATTTTTTATCGATTTATTAATTAAGTTCTAAAACATACTTAATTTAAAAATTTCGTCTTTTCTTGCTTGGAGTAGTGGAGAGGGCAAGGAGTTTCTCCATTACTTGTGAATGAAAGAGATTTCATCACCTTATTAAAGAGGGGTTAGTGGAAATCTTGAGAGGAAGATATTATAAATTGATTTGCATGTCTCTCTTTCTTTTATTTTCTTGTACCCGCTATTTCTACTTATCAATAAACTTGCTGCGGTTACTTCATGACATGATGGATAACTTTATAATATTCATCTTACATGTGTTGCAAGATGGTTTGAAAGGTCAATTAGATTTTGTTTGATTCATGAAATAGATCTTCTACTATCTAATTAGAAAATATAAAGAATAATTAACAATTAGTTATTTTATTAAAGGATTATTTTTTTATGTTCAAAATTTTCAATGATTTTCTAAAGAAATAAAAGTTATTTTGTTTACTAAATTTCAAAATAAAAAAATTCTAAGTTCTCTTTTAGATGTACATTTAAAATCATACACCAATTTACCCACTATAGGGTGTTTTGAGCACTTTAAAATTTAATTATTATACTTAATATAATAATTATTTTATTAATAACCTAACTAAAAAAATAAAAAAAAAAGTTAATTTGAATATTTATAATCTTTTTAATTAAGTGTTTCTTATATTGGTGAATTTACATAATTTCATATGGTTTTTACATAGCATTGTTAAATTAAATATGGTTAATTATTTTTATAAAAAATAATAAGATTATATTTTGTAATTTATTTTAATAATCTAGACTTCTCTATTTGAAATTTTTTTTGGTGTCTTAATAACATAGACATGTTTGCACATAAAATGGTTAAAAATTTTATAACTTATGCAAGATATTAAATTTTTTATAAAAATATATAATAATTAGTGTTAACAAAAAAATCATATTATAATTAAAAAATTTAGAAAAAAAATCTTATTCAATTGGATTCATTAAATTTTTACATGCAATTTTAGACTATATGATATACTTGTGAGTACAAATTAATTTACTATAACTTTTTTTAAAGTATTAACTATTTTCATTAAAATTAGGCTAGTGATTTGAGAATTATTGATAGGATTTGGAGTAGTTAGTAATATGCTTTAATTTAATCATTTTAAGAAAATATTCATGATATTTTTACATGCTTTGAATATGTCTTGCGAAGACATATATATAAGATATGTTAATGAGTTAAAGCATGATGAATAAACTTATTTAAGAGTTTATTTTGATAGATCAAATAAAAATTTAGCAGGAAGACCTTATGGTGTTTGTCAAGCCAAATTCATTTCTTTGGGGTTCTTATTTTGGTAATATTGTTACAACAATCTCTAAAATTTTCAAGTGTTTTTCATTGTCCATATTTCAATTCAATCATTAAAGAATATTTTGTGCTTCAATTTTTTGAATATTGTCATTTGGTATGCATAAACATTCAAAGAAACTTTGGTTATTATTTTCTCTTATATTAGAGAATAGGGGTTGTACTTTCTTGACATAAAAGAATATATTGAATAGCATTGACATATATTTGTTTGGTTCAACTGCATTTAGAATCGATGTAAAGAATCGAGAAATGAATTCGGTGTAAAGGATTACTTCTGATTATTTGGTTGAAAGTTTTACAAATTCATGACTTTATTTTTTTTTCTGATTGGTTGAAAAAATGTAATATAAAATAATCTGAAGGTTTTGATGTCAATGACGATCAGCGTGGTTGGCCGTACGTCACTTTCTTTAACAAATATCCAAAAAGTTAAAATACGTGCATTTGAAATACAATGCACTCCAAATGCACGCAACCAAACAACCCCATAAAAAGAGTGAACTATTGCTTATCCATTATTATGGAGAAAATTTATAAGGTAAAATAAGATATTGGGAATCCTAGTCTAGATGCTCGCAAGAATATAGATAAGTACTGAATCATATAAATGTAGTATTTTTTTCTTCCACTACTCTAAAGATAAAATTATTATTATTTATTTTAGACTCCATTTGAATATCTTAATCTTCTTAATTACTTTATAAATTAGATTTATTTACTTACATATTTGCTTAATTATTCATGCTTAAGTTTTTAAGAGCAAAAAATGCAATAATTTTTCTTATGTAGTAGTGCAAAGAATGTTATTATATTTGTGCACTTAAATCTAAATCCTCTCACATTTGGTATAGAATATTTACTTCTACGTTATTATTAGTTTGTGATTATTTGAATGCTTGTGTTGCAGTGAATATATCATCTAAATAATTTTGTTGAGTTGATAAATTCTGATTATAACTTCGTTTGGAGGTAGATGCAATTATTTGAAAAAAATAGTGACAGAATTGCTACAGAAATAAGCTGCTATCTAAAAAGCTGTGTTAAGTATTACAAATTTTTATTTTTTTTAAAGTCAAACCATAACTTTTTTTTGGCAATCACTATAATTTACTAGGTCAAGTTAGAAAATATAATTTCTCATCACATCACACTACGAAATGCACCCCCATCTTAATTTCTCAAATGATAATTATGATGCAGCACAAAAACACACAGCTATCCCAACACCCTAAGCTTGGTAGTAACTAACTCAATAATACTTCTTTTTATTTATAACTTAATCATACTATGTGATATTACTAGTAAGATTACATAAAATTATAAAAGTACTTGTAATATATTTAACTGTAGTAGTAAATTATGTTATTGTAAGTTACTTATGTTTAGGTTATATGATTATGTGATTATTGATTTCAATATTTGTACACTTAATTATGATTAGTATTAATCATCATATCAATTAGTACTAAGTAAATTATGGCTAAAATTATGTATGTTTACTTAGAATAGTTATAAATATTTAATCTTAAAAAATATAGTTAATAGTTCGATCAGATCTCAATTAAAGCTGGACACGCTCAATAATTTCAATTTAAGTTAAATTCAAGCAAAAAATTGATTTGAATTTCTTTACTTTTCAATCTTATTAAATTTTTTTTAGTCACACACACATATCCAATGAAAGCCCTTCCTGTTCTAATCCAAATAACATATACAGCACAAAGTGCTTCCAAATCATTACCAACTGAGATAACATGGCTTTGATAGAGATTGAAAGCAGTTTCCCTATACAGATATGTAATATTTAAGGTAGTAACATGTATCATGGTAGTTTCTATTTTAAGATTGAGTAAGCAACAATCAACATCACCTCCCAGCTGCATTTTAAATGGGATTCACTGTTTTCTGTAAGAATGGAATTAATGTTCAACTTATCTGAACAGAAGGAATGGTATCTCCAGCAGCAGCCCTGCTAGTGAGAGCAGGCCTCATGGTAACAATGGCAGATTCATCTGCCCCAGCCCTCAGTGCAGCCTTTCCAGCTTCCAAGAACCTTGCAACGGCATCCTCGGCATAGCGGTTTGCCTGACCAACTGTCATGCCCTTGCCGATGTGTGGGTATGCGTTGAGCACGTGGTCGCCAGTGAGCTGGGAAGCGAGTTGGATCAGCTCCTCCTGAAACTCGGACAGAGATGAATCTTCCTTGGGACCATGCGGCCTCAGAGATCTTCTGACTTCTGGTAGTTTTTCTGCATTTGAAGTGGAAAGAGGTTGTCAGTACATGTTCTTTAAAAGATGGCATTGGTGCAGCTGTTGTGTGCACTCTCATGATGGCAAGCAAACATTGGCTGGTGTTAATGGAGTTGTTCTTGACAAAAGTGGAATCTAAGTCAAGTTAAGCTTTAGTTGACCATGACTCGAGCTTGGCTTAATGCACGAAGATGCGTTTAACTCCAAGTTCGAGCTCAATTTGTTAAGCTTCTCTAAGTTGAGTTTGATAAATGGTTTTAATTATGCATTTGAAGTTCATGCTCGAAATAAGATTTTTCAAGTTGTTCATATGCTATAAGAAAACAAAAATATGGGCATAACATATCATTGCAACAAATAATTTTAACATGAAAAAGGTACAAAATGATAATATAAATCAATAGATGAGTTATATATATATATAGATAGATAGATAAATAGATCGATCGATCGATCTTAAAATTTAACATCAAAAGAGACAGCAACATACAAGTGCAGGTGAGCCAACACAACTCCTGAGCCAGTTGCAATTTGACTAGTTTAAAAGTTCACAAGCCAACACTAATGAGTTTTGAACTTGAGCCACAAAACAAACCAACTTAACTAACATGCTCGGGTTCAAACATAGATTAACCGGGCTCATTTTCTCATTAAACTGGCTCGTTAAAATTATTTTAGAAAAATTTTCTTATCCTAAAAGACTAGTTACCCTACTATTTTATTCTCTCAGTCGTTGGCCCCTAACTCACCCCTGCCTTCCAAGTTCTTATTGTCATGATGCTCGTGATTCAATAGCAGTAGCTGGAATAGTGAATCTTTCTTTGCCCCAACTGTAGCCACTCTTACCTCTTCGCGGATGATTATCTGGAGTTCCAGCCACAAGATACCTAACCTCGCCTCTCCTTTATCCTAAGGTGAGTCGATGATCTTCTTACTTGTAGTTCCAAAATCTAAAACCCTCTTTTCTGTAAACTAAGCCTACTATTTTGCCCTCATTAGCAGTTGTCGTACCAAAGATTGTTGGTTGGACTTGAAGAAAGCAAATTAATCACACCAAACTACTACCTTTCCAAACATTTTATTTTGATTTTCTATGGAGAAAGGACAAGCTTATTACAATCTGACAGACAAACTTCCATTTATTCCTAAACTTTGTGAAATAATGAAATGTGAAGGGAATTTAAGTAGCAACTCTTTTATTTTTCCATTTTCTAGTATGTATGTCTCATCATAAGAACAAGCATGTGAAATGCCTATAGAGATAGGTAGAGAATCCTAAGGAGATGGTTCAATTTCAGGCGACGACTATAAAGAAACACTAAATAGTGATGGTGATAACAGCAACGGTCGAAACTTTTGGACAGTGAAAGAAAAAAAATACTAAAAATAATGAGAAAAATCCAATTGAGAAGAAGAAGAAAACATCTAGTTTGACAAGATTTTAAAGAAGTCAACTATTTTGTATGGTAAAAATAAGGCATAATACTACATTTTCAGTAGGGGTTTATGGGAAAACTACTCAAATTAAAAGGCATTTAAAGCGTTGCAAGTACTCCTAGAAAACAAGAAAAATGGCCTTCAGAGCAAATGTCAAAAGTGATTAAATCGATGCTATTGCTACTTAAGAGCTCTTTTGACCATATTAATTATGACCAGGCAAAAGAATGTTGATTGCACACACTAATGAAAAATAGAAGCCATTTTTTTTGGAAGAGTTTGGGATTAATTTATTTTTGTAGTCAATATGTCTTTTCGTTCAGAAATATTCAAAAGTTACTACCAGAACTGATTACATGATAGTAAATGAAACTCAAAAATAATAAAAGGTCATAGCATGAATAGCTTTACTATTGAATTATGAAAATCAATGAAACAAATAATGTCATATTTGTTTGTCGTAACTCATTTTATCAATTACTATTTGGTGAATACAGAAATGGATCATTACCTTACTAAATTTGCCTCCATATTTAGAGGTTGAAATTATTAACACGTTTTACAAGGCCATATCAGATTGGAACACAAAACAAAGTATTCACAGTCTCAATTGATAGTGCTTCCAACAATTATAGGGCAATAAAATTGCAAGAAGGAAGCTTCTGGCTAAAAAAATTGCGGAAGGCTCTTACATGTGTGTTGGTGTGCACATGTAATGAATTTGATGAAGGATAAGACCAAAAGCATAAATTGTGGCTGATAAATTCGTGATACAATGAGAATTGTGAATGCATTGGAGCCTAAGCTGATGAAGTTTGGTAAGAGAGTATTATAACTACAGTTGCCTCGGTCAACTCATTGGAATTCTAGAATATGATGGTTGCCTTTGAGTTGAAAGGGGCATTCTTTTCACATATAATGAGAGAGAACTCACCTATCATTATCTTCCAAATAAGATGGAATGGGAAATGTTCAAAAAGTTTGTAATAAATTAGACTTCTTTAATGAAACAACAAACATATTTTAGGGACTGATTATTTAACCTCAAATTTATTTCTCTCAAATAAGTATGATCAAGATGGCTTTGGATGATGAAGTACTTTCAAATGATACTTTTATAAGGATAATAATAGATAAGTAAAGGAAAAGTTTGAAAAATACTGACATGAATGAAATCTTATAGCTTTAAGAGCATTATTGGATCCAACAACGAAATTTATTGTGATTAATGTTCATTTCCTAATGATCTATGATGGGGAAGAAAGTGCAAGAAATGTTTCAAATGTTTCCAATTTATCGGATGGGCTTTATGAAAGTATGGTACACATTTTAGACCATAAGTTAATGGCAAAGGGAACCAAAATTGCTGCTCCATCAAATGCAAATGCTTCATCCTATATCACTTATATAACTAAGGTTACAAAGAAAAGAAGTATATGCTTGGACAGGTTTAACAATTATGTGACACAAAAAATTAAGAAGCTGTCCCTAAAGTTAGAATAGGCATCTACCTTGAAGATGGGATATATGTTGGTGTAACGGATGAACACTTTGATGTCATTGATTGTTGAAAAAAATAGTCATATTGATCGCTCAGAAAAAAGGATCAAAGTCTCTGTCATTTGGGATGATAGAGAATTCATTCTTCGAAAGGCAGATTAAGATTTATTCAACCAAATTTTTCTCAACTTTATGTTAGAGTTTATTTAGATCCGAGTTATACTTCCTATGGACGCAAGCATCCATAGTTAATTATCCCTCTTATCGTAATAGGAGGGCGCACTCTTGATTAAGGTTGGATTTAAGTATTTTGGTATAAATGAATAATTAATGACATTATCTGAATGACTATCTGAGATAAAGGAAGTAATCCCAATCAAGATTCCATGGCTCCATCATCTCGGGACTATGGTTTTTCTAGCCTACTAACATCAGAGGCTATTAGCCGTAACATCTAGGGAACCTAATTAGCAGCTATGAGTTGCCTCATCCCAAAAATCCTGAATAAACTAGGATTGTTATGTAAGTGTTTATTAAATTATTTAAGCTAAATTTAATTTGTAGTTTGTCCAATCATTTAATGTTATGACTTCGCTTTTAGATGATATGATTTGAAAATTCTATAATATAAGTAGGATTTGCATCCATTGTAGGGTTAATGTTAAACGAATCTTGACTTACAGATATAAGCTATGCTTACATCCTTTAGAATGCCTAATTGAGTTAGGCTTACATCCATTGGAAAACCATATTGGGTTTACCTTGTGGACAATGATTGAGCTTACATCCATTTGAATGCCGTATTGAATGCAGGGTCCGTCTTGCAAACAATGAATGTGTTTACATCCTTTGGAATGCCTAATTATTAAATGTAATTCATTTTATGAATATATGCTGAACTTATATTTCTTTGGGATGCTATAGTTGAATGAAGTCTGCCTTGCAAACACACATTATCTTATATCCATTGGAATGTTGATCATTAAGTGTGTGGTCTACTTTATAAACAATGAATGGGCTTGCATCCATTGGAATGTTGTTTATTAAGTGTAAAGTCTATTTTGTGGATAATAACTAAGCTTACTTCCATTGGAAAGCCATGTGTTTATATAGGTAAAATCTGCCTTGCAGATATATATCAGGGTTATATCCATTGGAAAGTCATCTATTTAGTGTAATTCATTTTATGAATATATGTTGGACTTACATCCCTTAAGATACCAATTGCTAAGTGTGAAGTCCGACTTGCGGAATGAATTGGGCTTACCTCCATAGGAATGCCATTTTAATATGCGAGTGAAGTTTGCCTTGCAATCATGCATTGGGTTTATATTCTTTGAAAAGCTAAATTTTAAATGTGAATTTTATTTTACAAACATGAGTTAGTCTTATATTCATTAGAATATTTAGACCAAGTGTGGGGTCTACCTTGTAGAATGAATGACTACGCTTATATCTTTTGGAAAGCCATTTAAATGTAGAGTTTGTTTTACAAACATAATATGGACTTACATCTTTTAGAAAGCCTTCATTAAATATGAAATTTATTTTTATGAAAATACATGGACTTAAATCCATTAGAAGGCCAATTACTAACTGTAGTCAATTTTATGCACATATATTAGATTTACATCCCTTAGAATGTTGATTATTAGGTGTGAAGTCCGCCTTGCGGAATAAATTAGGCTTATATCCATTAAAATGCCAAATTGAATTGGACTTACACATCTGCTTGAAGGTCATGGTTAAGTGTGATTCATTTTGAGGTGTTAACTAAACTTAATAGTAATGTTTAAATTTTAATTTTATTGTCTAAGTGAAACAAGTCTTAATTTTTTATAATGATTATTGAATTTCATTCAGACCTTCAACATGTTGTGTATGATCAACTGAATAATTTAAATTGTGTTTTGATATGCTTATGTGAGCATTTTACCCATGAAATCAGACAAACTATTTGAGGATTTTTATAAAATTTAGATTTAAGTGACATAATCCTGAATTTGTCGATATGATTAGATTCATTGGGAGTATTAATGACCTAGATTTGATTGCCCATTTATGATCTTAGTTGAATTGCACTTAATTATGTTCAATAATTCAACATTTCATGATTTATTTTTATTTTTATTGAAAATATTTAATTACAAAATTTCTCGAGAAATTTTGACAACATGACTGCTTAGTAGTGCTACGTTTTGTGAAATTTATTGTGATCGGTGCTTTTCTCTCTTACTTCGTACCCAAGATCGATGGAGAAAGTTTGTAACATCTTGTCGGACCTAAGATCGACAACAGAAGTTTTCTATAAATTTTGCCGGTCGAACCCAAGATCAAAGGACGCAGGTCATCAAAATTTTAAGCTTGCAAATAAATGTAAATTATGATAAAATAAAATAGCTTTTATTTTATACCTAAAATGAGATTTTAGAGTTTCAAACTTTCTCTCCTCTTTTTTGACTAAAATACCCTCACTTAATTTACCCTCGCAATAAGCCCTTAGGGTATAAACAGACTTTGGCCTCCCTTTTCTCTCAATCTCTATTCATCCGCTCAACCTCCTCTCTCTCACATGCAATCTAGGGTTTAGCTACCGAACTCTTGATCCTACTCTCACGCGAAAGCCACCGGCTTCAAGTCTTCCCTCTCCCTCTCTCTCTCTCACTCGATCTCCCTCTCTCTCAATCTTTTGCACACCAACATCCACCCCGAAGCCTCGCCAACCCCCCTTTCTTATAGAAGCCGTACCCCAAACTGGTCATGCATTCACGTCCTAGGGTATGCGACATGGGTTGAAGCTGAACGTGGATCGTTGTTTGTGCGATGCGATCAATCCTCACGAGAGGGAGGCCAATTGCTTTCCCTCTATTTTCTCTTTCTTTCGTGCAAACACATATCAAATATTGTATACCATCAAAGATGATTGTTGCTATATTATTAATATCAACCAGTACCATCACTTATGAGTCAATAATTAGTGCATAAGATAGATTTGACACATCTTTCTATAAGGGGAGTGAAAACAATTCAATACCTTATATATGGATAAAATTGGAATCGATGTTGTTATGGAATGAAGGATGGATTACAATATTAAGTTTAACAATACATAAAAATAGTTAAGACTTTCATGACATTTCTCGATGCATGTTATTTTCTTTAGGAAGAGAAGGATGAAAAGTAAAAGAAACCTTTCCCTATATCTTGAAGCCTTTATTCACAGTATTCCAACCCTTTTCTGACATATTTCAGTTTGCAATCCTATTAGTTGTTTAATTGATCTAAAAGGCATTATTCTATCATATATTATGCTGTTATTTTATTTTATTATTTTTTTTGCAGGTAGTTCAAGAAGAAGAAGAGATGGACTACACTTATTGCTATGATGAATTTTCAAGTTGTTTTTTTTTAATATTTTAGATGTTGTATCCAATGTTTTTGTTATTAGTTCAACTGGAAATCCACCTGGAGATTCTTAAGTGATTGTTTTGGTGTATGCTAAAGTTGTACAAGTCATATTTGACTTGAAACATGAATGATGCCAACGTAGATAAATCCAATAATCTACCTGCTTTTCTTTGGGGGAAAACGAGGCATTCCAGAACCTCTAAAATGAGAAAAAGCTCATTAAAATTGTGAGAAATGGTCTGAAAACAGATAACTTGATGACCAAATCAAGGATAGATAAAATTCTGAATAGAATCAACCACCAGTAATGTAATTGAACGTGACTTACGCTTGTTCTCTGCAGAAGAGGCCAAGAGTTCAAATCGTTTCAAAAAACAACAACAACAACAACAACAAGCCTTAATCCCACTGGTGTTGGCTACATGAATCCTTCGTCTCCATTGTGTCCTTTATGTGTCAAATTCTCATCTAATTCAAGTATACTAAGATCATTATTTATACATCTTAACCAAGTCTTTTAGGTCTATTACCTTTCTTAACATAAGGCAAATCTAATGCATCTACTCTCCTAATCATTGACGACGCTTTATGTGGCCAAACCATCAAGGCATTCTCCCTAATCTTATCTACCAGAGCTACTCCAACTTTTTAACATACTCATTTTGCATTCTATCTCTAAGAGTAAAGCCACTCATCCACCTAAGCATCCTCATCTCACTTAACTTGCGTTAGTCTTTCTTTACCAACTATTTACTATAAGTCATTCTTGAGTCTTACCACCATCTTATAAAATTTTCCTTAAGTTTAAGTGGAACTTTTCTATCACATAATAAGATTTCCTCCACTTCAACCATCCAACTTGAATTCTACTAATAACATCTCCATCTATTTCACCATCATTTTGGACAATAGAGCCTAAATATCTAAATGAACCTTCACTCTTATTAATGACTTGATCTAAAAAGCTATCACTAAAACTTTACAACTAAAATTACACTCCATATATTCAGTTTTAGATCTACTTAAACTTTTTTAGACTCTAAGTTGACCTCCATAAATCAAGCAGTTGGACTCCTCTCTAGTCTTATCAACAAGAAGAATGTCATCAAAAAGCATACACCAAGGTACATCTTCTTGTAAATGCTACTGTAAGCACATCCATAACTAAAGTAAAAGATAAGGGCTTAATGTTGATCCTTGATGTAATCCATAATAATAGAAAATATTTTGTCAATCCTCCTTGTGTTTGGACACAAGTAATAGCTCTAGTACATATCCTTAATAACAATATAACCATATTAACTCTTTTTTCGTTCTAGAACTCTCCAAAGAACATCTCTTGACTTTATCATAAGCTATCTCTAAATCAATAAATATCATATGTAGATCCTTCTTACTTTCTCTACGCTTCTCTATCAACCCTCTTAACAAATGTATAGCATCCATAGTAGATCTACCGGCATGAAACCAAAGATTGTCGAAACTTGTATCACATCGTAACCTATGCTCAATTACTCTCTCCATAATTTTAATGTATGGCACATTAACTTAATTCCTCATAATTTGCACACTCTTGTATCACCTTCTTAAATATAGGAACCAATAGACTCTTTCTCCACTCATCATCTTTTAGTCTTTAAAATAACATTAAAAGATTTGTAAGCCAAGAAATTCCTTGATCTCCTAAACATTTCCACAGTATTGGAATATCATCCGGTCTACAATTTCCACATTTCATTTTCAAAGCTTCACTAACTTATTACTAATCTGACGATAGAAATGAAATTCTCTATTATTGTTTATATTAAGGTTGCTAAAATCAATCGTACTTTCAGATCCTTCATTGAAAAGTTTATCAAAATATCTCATCCACCTTCATTGCTAAAACCAAGAGTTCAAATCGTTTCAAAAAAATCCAAGATTCGTTTTGTTCAAAACCAAGGAAGACGCAATAACTAAGGTTGTCAACATACAGAGCATAATGTGATGAGTAAAAAGGTTTTTTTGGCTTTAAGGCATGAAGCACAAATAAAACGTGTACATTAATTGAAGTGAACATATCACAAAAAATATTACATAGTATTATGCTATTATTTAACAACTATCATACAGATTAAAATTATGAAATGAACAATGATATTTTAAGTCAAATATTAACAGGAAAATTTATTACCAACTAAGCAATAAAGTGCATACACAGTATGATGAGCAGCACAATAATTAACCCATTGTTGAATCAATCTTCTTCTTTGAACGAGGAGAGAAATGCATGCATAGTGCACTCAACAAAGTGATGAAGAAGTGTATGCTTTGTTACTATGACTATGTTTTATAGAGTAAGATAGCTTCTTTACACAACAATGTGCAACTTTACAGGTTTGCTCAATACAACACTTAAATTGCATGCTTCTTTGCGGTTTTAATCACACTAATAACTAATAAGATATTCATTTGTGTGCCTAAACAAAGATTAAAAATCTAATAAAATAAGTTTTGTTCATCTCCTAGGAGTTTGCTTCCAGAAAAAAGTCACGACTCACATATTTTTGAGCTTTGTTCATATTAGTGCATGTGCACACATGCATGCGAACAGAAATAAATAAATGAACCTGGACAATCAGTTCGAGGAGTCTTTCGGAGGGAGAAGTAGCTTTCAAACGTTCCAGCCCACGCATCCCTCTTTGTGAGAAAATTTGAGTTCATATTGAAAAGCTTTTTAACTGTTGCAGGGATAGATGAATGTTCAAACTTTGAAGTTTTAGTAGGACCATTGGGCTCATGGATAACTGCGAAAGGGGAAATATACTGGTCAGCGCACTTAGTAAAAATTGTAAATAAAAAATATATATTTACAGATTTTGCATAAACCATAATTACTGTAAAAAAAAAAGTAAAAAAAAAGCTGTAAAAGGTCCAAGGTATAACACATAATAACTGATGTTACTTCTAAAACTTGCATTCTAGACTTGTTTGAGTAAATAACATAGAAAACTTAACTAAACAACTATTTAAGATAATTGCTGCAAAATATCTTCTTTAAGCTAGATTCACTCAATGTAACAGCAGGTCCAACATGATTAATATGTTTTTCAGTTCAATGTTTACTTCGATGTAAAGTCATATTATTTATAATAAGAAGAATTTGGCTTGAAACTTTCTCATTATGGAAGTATGAATAATATTAATTGTCAAGATTGAGGTAAATTGAACACTATCCAGATCATCTCAAGCATGATGGCATATAAGAAATGGAAAGAAAAAAGTCTGCATCATCATTAATTATTTTAAATAGGATTACATTCTTCAAGTTAAATAACACAAATACAATGCATTTAAAAGATAAGAGATAACATTATCGTCTAAATAATAATATTATCTAGGTCTAGGATCAAATTAATTCCAAAATTATTTATAGAAGACCAAAATACTCCTAGACTAAAGACAATGACTAATTTAGTCGCTTGGCTGTTTTAAAAGAGACTATTTTGATCTTACCATCCAAACTATTTAAGTAGATTTGATTAATATTATATAGATTTTTTAGCAAATAAATCAATGTACTAATTTTACTATTTTAGCACTGAAATAAATAAAAAAATTCAATCTCTTTTATTATAATGACATTAATATAATAAAAAAATTTATTTGCTAAAAATTTTGTATGATATTAATTCAATCTCCTTGAATATGATTGTACCTGTTGCATACAAGAAAGAAAATTTAATAAAAAATGAGATGCTTCATAAATCTAGAAAAAATTAAAATTTCAGAAGTGCCCTTACTTTTAATATCCCAAAATACTAGGACCAAATTAATCCATTTTCAAATAATTGGGAGACCAATTTGATTCTAAACCCAATAATATCTAAATAAATTTACAAAAAACACACCCAAAAACAATTCTTGACTATTGCAAGCCTCGAACCTATGACCTATTTGTACAGTTTTCTTTTGCGTGCACAACACGAAAACTTTAATCCAGCTTGGGGGATTCTAGCTGTGAAGAGTACTCCATGAAAGATGGTTCAAATTCCTGGAATTGAGAGTTCTCAAAGTATTTTCATTTAACACTAACTAAAGTAGAAGCTAAAATTGAGAAGATTCAATCCTTTAAAAAAATGGTTATTTATGCAATCTAATTAATGATCATTTTGAAGTTTCTGCTCAGCCAAAACGCAGATTTTATGCATTGATATAAGCAAATTGATGATCTAAACATCATTTTTGCTTTTTCTAATGATTTCAACTTTAGTTTATTTGGGTAAACATGCCCATGATGTTAATTCCTATAGAGAGCAGGTGTTGTACTCTACTATCTATGCTGGTTTGATTGGGTTACTGGGTTTGATTAGCTTCTTCATTCGGTTTGGTTCACTGTTAGTTTTTTCATCTTATTATCATTGCGTCATTGTGATCATCTATTTTTACTGTTGTCGAGGATGGATTTCTGTAGCAGGATTGCAACTTCTTCCATCGTGGCTATAGTGGGTGTAAGGTGTCTCCCAGTATAACTTGCGAATTAATTACTATTGTTGAGAATCAGCTTCAGGCTTTGCTTCCTTCAGGATTACTTCTTGTGATCTGTTTGGGATCGGAGTAATTTTAATATAAGTGAGATGTTCAGCTACAATTTTAATCTACTAATGTGATCACCCATAACTTATGATATCAAATAGTACCAATTTTCAACGGAAAACATATGGGAGCAGCGATGTGAGGCTTAGATTATTAATTTTGGAGAATTCTTTATTTATTCTTTTTCTTTTATGATTTTAGTTATTGGTTGTATGATTGGATTATCAGTGTGATTGGATTTGATCAAAGCTCTTAAAAGTAATATTTTTTATTGTAGTATGATTTTTGATAAACTTAAGATTTTTTATTAAGATGTTATTTTTTAATCGTAATGCGATTGTTATGGATCCTAAATTTTCATTAAGTGACTATTAAAGTATTGTTTAGGCTTTTGCATGTTTTTTAGTTTTCATTGAAAAAAGGATATTTTTCTAAATTAACAATTAGCTAACTAAAAATTTAGATTTAGCCTTATGTGCATGATTTTTGTGCAATTTATCCTAGTTTAGCATTAGAAAACCCTATCATGTTTTATATCAGATTTGGTACTAGAACATAAGATTGTATCATCATGTAAACTAAAAAGATGCAAAAGTTAGACTATTCCATAAAATATCAGGCAATTGATGTAAACTAGATAATATTCCTAAATTTAATAAGAGATATAATATTAAGAAATTTTTAGATTGGATTGATAATTTAAAAAATCTTTGAATTTTATAATATGTATGATTCCTAAAGTGTTAAAATGTATTATATTAAAATGAGTAGATCATATTTAATCATTTTAGGGAAGTATTGCAAACTCTACATGTGTTAACATGAAAAATAAACTTAGAGAACAATATATATCATTCAAAGAATATAGGAATCAATAATTTGAAAATTGTAAATAAGGTGAATTAGAGGTAAATAATTATTTTAAAAGTATTAAAACACCTCCAATTTTTTAGTGTTTTTAAAAACAAATCATTTTTAGTAAACAAACATATTTTGCAAATCATATTAATTATTTATAAAACAAAAACAAAATGATCTTGAATAGATTCTAAACTATAATTCACAAAAAATACTATAGATATTGATAAATATTACAACTGCTCTCTTATTATGACTAATACACCATTGGAAAATATTACTAAGGGAAAATAAACTTTAAAAACTATTCTATAACTTGCCAAACCAACACCAACAAAAAAATCATGCATAGTTAAACCTAATGAAAATTAAACCTGCTCTTAATGTGATTTTGTACAATCATGCAACTGTAGTTGATGAATCAATCTAATAAACTAATAAAGCAATTCTTTAATTCTTGAGATATTATCTATTGAAGCAATTCCTATAATGAGTAATCAAATTGATATCAACTTTGTACTTGGTTATTATTGCTTCACATACAAATACACAAAAAGAAAAAGAACATGAAGGAGAAAGTGATATAACATCAACATTTCAATTTGTTGATGACAAAAGCTTCAAAAAATACTTGAAATTTAAAATAATATTTATCTAGTCAAATTACAAGTGTATTAATCATCATAAAAATATTTAAGCAATTAATGTTAGTTTTTTTCAAGGTCATATCATACTTATGCAATTTGTATAGTTTTAAGTTTTCATCATTATCTTCGTTTAGGAATTAGTTATAATGCATTCATTAGTATTATTTAGGAATAATAAAAATATTAATACTTTTTATTTGCCTTATATCATATTATCCATTTTTCTAATTTGCATGAAAGTATTCACATAAACTAACTATAATGACAAAAATTATACATTCCCTAAAAATATAAACAAGAAATAAATGAAATTTAAGCCCAATGATAAAATAATAGTATGTTTAATAACTAAATGATTTTCTATACATACCTTTAAAAAATGAACAATTATAAGAAGGGTTCATATAAACTCATGCAATGCATTAAGTTGAATACTTACAAGCTAGAGATTTGAGGAAATTTTGGTATTATCACATTCCTAAATGTAACTAATTTGATTGCATTTAAGGAAATGGCTAACAATGCCTTGGAATCTTCTTTCTTCTCATCTATTTGCAAATTCAAATCCAATATTTTACCAAACAATTCTATACATATTATTTCAAATATGATATTAGATGATGATATTTTAATCACTAGTAATGATGGATATTAGAAGCATCTTGTATAGCGGTGCGATAGACATGCATGAGATAATTTATAAATTTCTCTACAAAAAGTATAATAGTAATGAATAGATTTGCTTGATGAATATCAAATGAACAATTTATTAGATACAATATCATCCTAATTGGAAATATTTGATAAAATCTTATAATTTAAGTTAATAAAAAAATGAATTGTGCGCATTAAATAAATAGATGATACTAGTACTATTTTTTACTTTATTTATTTCTATATTAAAAATTTTAAATTAATTTTAGTTTAATTGTGCAAACATGCCTATGATGTTTATTCCTATGGAGAATGCTTTGAGTCCTCTATTACCCATGTTAGTTTGGTCGGGTTATCGGGTGTGGTTTTCTTTCGATTCATTTCACTATTGACTCTTTGATTTAATTGTTATTAGCTCATGATGGTTATGTTATTTTACTATCGTCAAGGATCATGTTCCCATAGCGACCATGTAACTCCTTCCAATGTGGCTATATCAGGTATGTGGTTCCTGCCAACATGGCTTGCAACATGGTTACCACTAGATCGACTCCCTTCAGGATTATTCCTTTAATTTGCTTGTAGTTAGAAGTGTTCTAGTGTTGGGCAAGATATGTGGCTTCTATTTTAATTTAGTATTGAGCTTATTACAACTTATGGCATTTGGTGTCATAGTGTTACAAGATTTAAGCAATTTTTTGGGGGAGTTTTGGAACAATTGTCCTTAAAAGTTATAAGGTTAAAAATACTGGATTTATGAGGAATGTGAGTAGATAATTACAATTTAATAAAAAAAAATTCCCTCTTTATACTTTAATGTTGGTTGGATGTGATTCCTTTGAGCGGGGTGCAAATGATGATAATCAATTTTTGTGAGAAGGCATCTCCAGATATCAATATAAGGCTTAGATTTTTAATTTTTTTTTAATTCTTTTCTCATTCTTTTCCTTCTACAATTTTAATGATCAAGTTCTCTATGTAATTGGATTTGAAGAAACCTTACAAAAGCAAGATTTTTTATTATATTATAATTTTTTATTGTAGTGTGCTTTTTCATTAGTCCTAAATTTCTTTACAGCATTTATATTTAGATGATCATTGCAATATCATTTGGGATAAATTTTGTGTTTTCTAGCTTTCATTAAAAAAGATGAATTTTCTCCTACATTAAAAGTTTAAAATTATGAATTTGACCTCATGTGCATGATTTTATACATCTCATCCTAATTTTGCATTACAAATTCCTACACTATAAGATGTTTTACATAACAAGTCCTTGAATGCAACTCATTTTCCTTACAAAAAACAAAGCCAAAAAAGAAGGAAATAATAAACTAATGACAGAATCAGAATACAAAGTCCAATCCAATAACCTATCAGGCTTCATTTTTCATAATTGGCTGAAGAATGTTCATATTGCATAATAAAAAGAAAAAGAAAACAAGAGACATGAAATTAAGTCTTTTCACTTTTATGTTTTCCAGGAAGGATCGTTTTTATTCACATAATACTAGTAAGCTAAGGCAATGGCATCAAAAGAAGCAGACTAGTATCTCAGGAAAAATAACTTCCAGCAATATATAACAAGAATCAAATGAAAGTTAATACTTTCAGACAAAACTCTACCTTAATCATAAGCCAGAAACCTAATAATGATTTATCCATCAATTATGTGCAACAAAATATTCAAGTGAAATAGAACTTCGCCTCTGAATGAAAAAGAAATCAATACTTCCCCAATTTATGTCAGGATTACATTCTTGGGTAATGCTAAATGAAGACAAAGAACTGAAAAAGCATAACCCTTCACCTTAGGAAAACTAAATCTCTTCAGAACACAGCCAAAGATCAAAGTAGGGATGAAAGCAAACAAGTATGATGCATATCAACCTAGGGGTGAAAGCAAACTAGTATGCTGCATGTACAACTCAATGTTTGGCTTGGCTAAGGCTTGCCTGCATAGAAGAATTACCTAAACTTATTTTTTGAAGTTATTTAAAGAACAAGATCAAAAATAATTTTGTGCTTATGCTCATGAACAAGCTAATTTCTCAGTCAACAAGTAGCTCCATAAGAGCTTGATACCATACTTATTTACAATTCATGTAAAAGTTAAATTATCACACACTAGCTAAATACACTTATGAAAATTCTTTCTCATTATTGTTTGGAATTGTTTTCTAGTCAATAACTCGAATAAAATTTGATCAAGCACCATGAATATGTATAATCTTGGTTTGATGATGATGGTTATTTCTCTAAATCAAACTTCTTTAACAGCATCTAATAAAATTCGGTGAAAGCTTTGATTTCAGATGTGTTCATCAAAAAGATAAGTAAAAAAAACTTAAACTAGATTTTTTGAACTTGATTCATGCTCGAACTTGAGCTCAATTCTGACAAACTAAACCAACGTTGAGTAGGCCAATTTAAGATCAGCACAAAAAAAAAGCTAGATTAGAAAAACTTGATCACTCACCAGCCCCCTTCTCAATCCAAGGGGATATTAGAAAGGTTGGTACCCGCACCCCCAGCCGATCAAATTTGAAGTAGTAGGGCTCACGACCAATGATTCCATCAGGACTGGGCACCCCTTCCACCGGGGTTGGAACGTGATCGTAGAACCCCCCATGCTCGTCATAGGTTATGAGCAGAGCCGTTTCATTCCACTGCGGGCTTGATCTCAGCGTCTCATAGACCTCTTTAACAAATTTCTGCCCATGAGCCACATCGTGAGAGGGATGGTCGTCGTTAGCAGGAAAGAGTTCACAATCGAAGTAACGCTGCTCGATCACCGCATAATTCGGTAATTTCCCTAACTTCGCATGCAATTTAAAAGTGTACTTGTAGTTATGGAACTTCAAGACATTCTTGAGCTTCCTTAGGCTCTTGAAAAAGAGTGTGGCGGGGATGTTCTGATAGTATATGCCGAAGCTCAGCCCCTCATCGTTAAGAGAGTCAAAGATGGTCTTTTGTGGAAATCCGTGGATTAGGTCGTGGCGGACGTTGCTCATGGCGCCATGGGAAGTGGCCGAGTGGACGTAGAAGCGGTTGGGCTGGGTAGAAGAGGGGACGGAAGCGAACCAGCGGTCGAAGATGGCGAACTCATTTGCGATGGCAGTGTAGATGGGGACATTCTCAGGAGCGAAGCCGCTCATCACGGTACGAGGCATTCCCTCGCCCATACTGGTCGCCTCCTGCGCGAAGCCGTTCATAGGAGCGGGGTTGAGTGATGTATCCGCAGAGCCAAAAATTTGCTCTCGTATGGCCTGGAAAGAGTGGCCGGGGTCCGAATCAATGAACACGGCATCATTAGAGACGAAGATTTCCGGTGAGGAAGGGTCCGAGACAGAGAGGCGATTGGACTCGCGGCCGGTGAGGCCATCAATATCCGGCCGGGAGGACTTAAGCCAGCCGAGGACGTGGTCGAAGGAGCGGTTCTCCATGACTACAACAACAATCGTCTTAATTGGGCCCTTGATCTCGTGCTTCTTCTTCTTCCCCCAGCTCAGGTCCACGCAGTGGGCGGAGAGCACCAAGTAGAAGAAGAAGAGACACAGAGCCTTGAGTCGGAGCCGCCTCCGTTGGAGATCCATTGGGAGAGTCGGTCTCCGGGAAACCAAAAGGAGCCGTAGTCTCCGGCGATTTCCCGGGAAGGAGCGGGGGATTTGGGACAGGGAAACGGGATCGTTGAGCGGCGTATTCTACAACGGACCTCACAATGGGATGAGTAGAGACGTGAGCAGTGCGGCAAAGTAAACTATAGCAGCCTTTTACTACAAATAAATTTATTAAAAAAATATAATATGATAGAAACAACAAAGATTAAAAATGAGTTGTTAGTATCACTCCATATTTTTTAAATTTCTATTGTTTTAATATTGTAATAATATTTATTATACCTAATACCTATTGAATATTTACTTTGGCTATCATTTCACTAATATAATTAAATTGAACTAAGAATTTTTGTTTATAGATAAAAAATTATTTGATATTAAATTAATTTTTTATTAAAATTAAACTAGGGGTTTAATTAATTTTCAATCCTTGAACCCAGGTATATGAATCACATCAAACTCAAATAAAATTAATTCATACCAACTTATAATTAAATTTAAATTGGTTCAAAATCAAATCATTAACAACCTTACATTTTAAGGATCACATTAAGAGTAAGAAAGAAATCAAATGCACAAAAAATGATAACTACACTAAATGAGACAGTATTTCTTCTTTTTGGCATACAAAAGAGGAAGAATAATAATGAAAATTAGAAAATATCCTACAAATTTACACAAACTGTTGACATTCTTCTATATCATAATCATGTTCTTGATGATATGCATAGAATCTTGAAATACTCTATATTATATATGACCTCCTCCAACTTGGTCATTGATACTCTTAAATGAGTGACTACTAGCAAGTTATGCGGCCGATACTCAATTAGGTAAAGGTGTATGTCATGACATCTTGTGCGTTGACACTACATTTCTATGTGTGTGCCTTTGTATTGGTGTTCATGGAGGCTGAGCGCACGACGCTCCTAATCTTCTCTCTATCTTTCTTATTTGCAACCTTTCCTTGGTGTGTTGATCAAGTGGTAATCTACATGTTGGATTCTCTTTTTGAGTTGTTCGAGGAAATTGAATGTTCATATTAATTCATCAACATTTATGTGATTGTTTACGAGTTATATCAATTCTGGCAATATCTTTGTTTACTAAAAGCTGAAAGTATATCTAAATGGCTTCTCTTAGACCTTTGGAGAGTGCGACTTGAGTGACACCAAGTTCTAGATCCTTTATCTCCTGCATCTCTCTTTAAAAATGAGTGGTGAAATTTCTTAATGATTCTCTTAGCTCTTATTGCATCTGCAAAAAGGGCTTGAGAACATTTTAAAGGTCTTTGCGAGCTAGCGAATTAGGTAGTAAACATCCTTCTAAACCCAACTAAGGATGTGAAGACCCTATGGGTAGACGTGAGAACCATCTCAAAGCTAATTCTTTGAAAGTCATGAAGAAGAGGCACACTTAAGTGCATCATTGAGGTTGAGTAGTGACATGGTGGATTCAAAATAAGCAACATGGTTGACATGGTCAGTTGTTCATTAGTACGGCTCAAAATGCACAATTTTGAATTTGGGCAGTGGATGAGCTTTTGATTTTCTCTAGAGAATGCATTAGCTAGCACCTTATATGCTGCTCACCTCTCCAATGTGATTTCTTCATCGCTCGTGTGATAAGACTAATCATCAATATCGAGAGTCGAGGTTAAGGCTCCCCTAGAATATCTGATATGCAAGATTTTTGAATCAAAGGACCCTTATAACCCTCACATCCTTAGGGCTTCTCGCTTCATTCTCTCCATGACGCCTTGGACTAGGCAAGTGATGCAATCCTCTATATTCATCAAGTCTTACTATGTGGCAAAATATTATGTAGTCAATTCTATGGTGATTGAATTGCCTAAAGTAGCAGTCCTACTTCATGAAGAGCTCAGATTCTTGGCTATGACATCTTCCACGCTCACAACACCAAAGAGGATGTCAGATCAAAATCTATCTATGGAGCAAACCCTTATTAGCAAGTTAAGTTGAAAGTAGGAGGATAGTCAAGAGAAAGTTGTGAATTAGAAAATCTATGAGTATGTGTATTAGTTAGATCAATAGGTATTTTAGAGTTATATCCATAAACTATCTCAAAATGTGATTTGTGGGTTGATCTAAAAAATGTAAGTATTGTGTGCAAATTCAAATGTAGATAATATTAAATCTCAATATTCTTAGTTTTTTCAACTAAACATATTAGTAAATTTTCTAATATCTTATTGAAAACTTTCGTCTGTCCATTAATTTGTGGATGAAATACAAATAATAATTTTAGTTGTGTTCTCTTTAGTTTCCACAAATTTTTTTAAAAATTATATATAAATTTGAGATTTCTATCGAAAACTATAGTGCAAAAGATTACATATAACCTGATAAATTCTTTAAAGAACAATCTTGCTATATGAGATGCATCACTTGATTTTAAATAAGATAAAAAAATGAGCCATCTTAGAAAATCTATCTACAACGATAAATATACTATCATGTTCATGAGGCATCTTAGGTAAACCTAATGTGAAATCTATGGATAATTCTTTCCATGATCTAGAAGAAATATGTAATGATGTATAACATCCTACTTTCTGTTTGATAGTTTTAGCTCAATGATAAGTGTAACACTAAATTATGATATGTTTAACATCTTTTCATATAAACGACCATTAAAATGTTTGTTCAACTAGTGTTTGACTGTTTAATATACCAAAATATTATGATATATCTTTTAAATGTAGTTCAAAAATAATGAATTTCTTTAGGGATACTTTAGGAATATATAATATCTTATCTTTATAAAGATATCCATCTAGAATGGTAAAGGAACTATCAAAAATCAAGAGCTTGGATTCATGTTCCAAGTATATCATATAGAAATTAGAATAAATTTTATAATCTTCCTTTAAAGTCTTAGATCTAGGGATTTAAAATTTGAAGGATAAAATCATTAGAGATAATCTAGATAGAGCATCTATTGGTTTATTTTCTATTCCAAGTTTATGTTTAAGTACAAAGAAAAAGTCTTGAAGATATTCAACCCATTTAGCGTGTCCATAATTTAGCTTCTTTTGGGAGTTAATAAATTTTAGAACTTGGTGATCTGTATTCAGAATAAACTCTTTATGTAACAAATAATGTCTTGGTCATATGTAGGGGTAGGGCTTCAATCTTCCAATCATCTATCTCCAAAGACAATATTATGAAGCCTAATGCCCTCCCACATTGTCCATTGAATCCTTTCAATATCATCTTCTCATATTGAAGTTTATAGATGTTGATCCTCAAGTAGGCAAAGGTTCTTAAACTCATAATATTCATTGATGCACCCGGATCAACCAATACTCTAGATAGCCTGAACATGCCAACATCTATCATAATATAGAGGAAGAGTAGTAGGTCTTCATCTATGAATGTGACTCCCAGGACTTCTTTATGAAGATATAAAATATAATTAAAAATACAAAATACTAAGTACGTTGAATAAAAGAATAAAAATAAAAATGTTAAGAAATGTGAGATAGGTGATTATGTATTGGTTTGTATCCATCCTGAGACATTCCTTTCCATAAAATATAAGAAGTTACAAGAGAGAGTGTGGTGT
Source organism: Cymbidium sinense (assembly GCA_021442155.1). Taxonomy (NCBI): domain Eukaryota; kingdom Viridiplantae; phylum Streptophyta; class Magnoliopsida; order Asparagales; family Orchidaceae; genus Cymbidium; species Cymbidium sinense. The sequence goes on along the minus strand of CM038216.1, from coordinate 179,055,845 downwards.
TTTAGTTTGGAATTATAGGAATGTCATGCAGATCTTAAGGGGTATTTATTCAAATGATCGAGTATGAAATTAAGAAATGATGTATTATCTCAAAAGATAGAAATATCATCATATAATGGACTCAATCATCTAATAAGGACTCTTAAGACAGATGGGTCTACGTATATACCAGAGATCTTTCCCTGACTTTACATGTATAAGTAAAGTAGGGTTTATTTTAGTTTTTGTTCCCTATGGAAGCAAGCTTCCATAGTTAATTACATCTTAGAAAATGAACATTTTTCTAAGAATACTCTTGATTAAAGTAGTCAATTAATGTCTTCAAAGATTTTAAAGGTAGATGATCAAAGAATCGGTCATTTTAGAAAACAATCTACTAGTGCTCAAATAGGAAGAGTTCTTAGCAAATTCCAAAAGAGAATAAGTAGAAAGCACACATAATACTAGAAAGTCTAGTGAGTGATTCAATCTACCATATAGTATGACTTTATATTTTTGAAAGAGAGAAAATTATTTATTTGAGTAGAAATTTTATTAGAATGCTAAGAATTAGATTCTAACACAAGGTTAAAGAAATGTCTAAGATGTAAGAACTTATACTCATAATAAAGGAGAAATAAAAAACCTCTGAACCTATATCTAGAGTGCTCTAACATAAACCAAGAGCTCGATTTATTTCTACTCAAGAGAATGAGATATATTGGTTCACTTCCATCAAGAAGAGTGAACCGATCTTGACTATTTTAAACTTACCACCGCCTGGAGTGTCTACTAGCTAACACCTCCTATGATTTAAAACTATGTGGTCTAGTCATATGTAAATGCAAGATAGGTAGACTGTTATTAATTAGAAAAGAATCTAAAGTCCTAAACTCAGTACCTGAGAGCTATATCATGATTGGTATACAAGTTATGATCTAAACTAATGTAATGAAATTTACATATTTTTATTTTATTTTTGACCCATCATTTTGGACTCAGGCTTAGAAAATTTTATGTCTAATTGGATGATGAAAATAGATTGTGAGCTAAATAATAGAGAAGTGGTGTTCTCCACTACAAGGGCTGCTATCACAAATCAAGTCCATCCTCTATCGTGCAAGAGTGGAAATCTCCTATTTTCAAGAATGGAGCAATATGCATGCATGATGTGAGAACATAACAACCATTTAGCTAAGGGTTGCTAAATGTTTTATTTTTTGCTTAAAATCCTAAGCTTTATTGACGAGGTTATGAATTGTTAAAGTTTTAGTTAAGATTATAAAGTGGGGATTAACAATTTTTTTTAAAGAGCTTACCACATCTAGGCCACACATCAAATAATCACTTTTAAGAAACCTATGAAAAGTATACCATTTTTGTTGCATAATCCAAGTAAATACAATAATGAAATATTATTTAATTAAAGAATAAAAGGCCAGTATGGCCAGGTAATGCCATACACTCCTAAAAAGAAAAGAAATTGGGTAGTCGAGCTATACCCTTGTATAACCCGAATTACAATTAAAAATACAGTAAAAGAAAAAAAAAAACCTATGGGGGTCTTCAATTCATCTTCACCTCTTGATTTGAATACTCCAAGCTTCACATGGCCTTCCAGGTCCATGCCTTCCAACCAATACTCATCCTAAACCCCATTACATTAATCATAGTCCTATTACAAAAATTACATTCTTGTGAAAAATTAAATCTAAGTACAGTTAAACATAAATTAGTATAACACATTCAAACTAAGCAGTTATATTTCACATATTTGGACTTAACACCTTGCCTTGGGTTATCAAGCCCACCTATCCTAATAGACCATACTTAGGGACTTAATAGTACTTGCTAGCAAGGAGCATATTTTTATTATTACAGTCTCTTAAGGACAATCCTCTACAGAAAATATCATTAGTCTAATGTCATTCTAACATCTAAATTAAGTATAAAAAATCCTAACATCCAGTCTAAAATTTTATATTATAAAATAAAATATCTAATCATCACAATAAACATAATCCTAACTTAAGATTAGAGTCCATGGCCTATCATTCCAAAGTGTGTGTAAGGCTTAGTGAGGAATATCTTTATTGGCACTAGATTGCAAATTTTTCTAATGTTGGATCTTCAAATTACCCATTAAGGATGATTATTCTTTACATGATTATTATCTTAGGATGAATTTTAGATGCAAATTTTATTTCATTATGTTGAATAAAAATTACAAAATTATAAAGAGAAGAGAAAAAGGAGAAACTTCCTCTTATCCCTACACCCATGTTTGATCTAAAAGGTAGGATTCATAGCTTTTAGACTTCATAATTTCTTTCATGTTGGGACTTAGCTTACGAAATTCATCTTGAAAGATACAAGTCAACCTAAGATTAATGAAACCACAGTGAGTCTAATAAAAGAATGCCATTGCTTTTAACATATGCATGAATTCTAACTAAGCATATCACACTTAATTCATGTATGAGTAGATGTTAATTAGGTCATTAGTTGAATATCATGGGTTGGGATTACATGATGCATGAATTACATTTTGAAAGAGATGGTCTTTCTTTATTTATGCATTTTTAACTTATGCTAATACATGTCTGTATGTATGTAATGAATATTTGCAAGTATGTTCCGTTGTTGAACCAAGGAAGTGATATAATCAAAGACCACCTTAACACTACTTAAAGTGTTGTGTTTTGGATGTCCAGACTATATACTTGCTAATTCAAAAATGCACAAGCACATGTAAGGACATAAAGTTGAACCTTAGGAAAATGCTTTATATTTAAATAATGAAATTGATTTATCACCATCACATAAATCATCACAAATCATAAGGTACGTATCGTTATTGAACTACGGAAGTGAGGTAATCAAAGACCTCCTTGGGACTACTTAAAATCTTGAGTTCTTGGAATGTCTAGACTATATACCTTTATGAGTTATGATTCATACATGTGAAAGATTAAAATCAACATTCAAACTCATATTCATTTGTAAATAAAATAATTTGAAATTTAATAGTAATAATATCCACACTTTTTAATTCAAATGCATGCAATTAATGCAACTTCTTTTTATAATTCTTTTCTTATTGCTAATGAAAAATAAATTTAAGATTTACTAATGATAATTGCCACTCTACTTAATCCAAGTGCATATAATCGATGCAATTTCTTTACATGATTTCAAAGACATGAATGCATGAACACATACATGATGAATGCTTTAAATAAAATAACTAAAACTTTATTAAACATCACCTTTGGATTCATTAATTCCTAAGGGCAAGTATGTCCACAAGAATATCTTAGACTTCATCAAATTGATGAGACTTAAGTTTGGGATTTTGAGTTATTTAAACCTAAGAAAAATGTTAAGTAAATTGGATTACCCTTACTTCTCTTTGTTCATTAAGAAGTTTAAAGAAACCCAAATACTTTTTATGATTTAATTAATTTTTATTCCATTATTTGACCATTCAAATTCTCTCCTAAAGAAGCTTCTTAATTTGATTAACTATTAATTAAAGGCCTATAAATTATGATGAAATGATGGAAAATAAAATTAGCAATGACTTAAGGTTCTAATGTAATTAAGCCCATGACTAATGAGTAATTAAATTAATTAATTACTTCAAAATTCTCCACACCAATGGAGAATCTTGATTTCATTAAGGGATCTTTATGTTAGCTAAGCACATAAGGAGGTTTCATTAAGAATCTTGATCAATTAAACACAGAAGTTATCTAATTCTTAATTTAATTAAACTATTTAATTAATTCATTAAATACCTTAGTGGTAATTTTGGAAGAATAAATAGGATTAGAAGTCCTAATTATTTTTCTTTAGCCACCCTTACTATTTTTATGATTAATTAAAATCCCTAATTAATCTCATGATTTTTATAATTTTTAATAATTATTAAATACTTAAAATAGGTGATTATAATTTGAAAAATATGCTATGTTAATCTACTTGACAAATTAACCCAAAAAAATTATGGGAGATAGAGATCATCCTAAGTAAAAATTAGACAAAATCTTAAGCCAATTAGCCAAGTAATTAATGCTTAATTAATATAATTAATTAAAACTTCAAAGCTTAATTAAATAGTGTTCATAGAAAAAATTAAATGATTTTATTTTTCTTAGATTATGCTCTATTTAAACATTCTAAAATGGGTTTATTTGTATTTTTCTATAATTAATTATATTTTTTGAAATTCTAATTAATTAAATCATAGTTCCATTTACATAGTCAGTGCCTCATGACGGCTGACGTTGTAGCGCTTCCATGTAGTACCGCAGGATTGACTATTTAAATTGTCTAATGCGGTGACTAACTCAGCAGTGGTTGACACACTTTCATCTCAGCCACCCGATCATGGATCAGATGACAAAGATTAGTAACACAATTTTGAAAGGAAAAATCAAGCGAATCTAACGTGATTAATAATCGTTCATTCTAATCACACAGAATGGATGACTGATGATCCATCATCTTTCGTTCTTATCAAGATATTCTGGCACCTCAGCACTATTAGGGCAGATCCCTTGGCACATTAGCGCTATTGGGGCATATCCAGAAGATTTTATTTCTAAGAGCTTAATGCCTCGGATTCTAGCGCTTTGACACTATACCATTACTCCTTGGCGTTGTTGGCGGATCCCTTGCGTCACAGGTGGATCCCTTGCCACCTGTTGTACCATGGTGCCTCAGCACTATGGGGCAAATTCCTTGGCTTCTCGGCACTAGTACCATGGTGCCTCAACATTGCAGGACGACAATACATGCATTGAACCAAAATTCTTGAATATTTATGTGATTTTTATAAAAATTTGGAAGAATGACACTTTAGCAGTGCTATATTTTTATTAATTTAGTGTAAAACACTCTTCTCTCTTGTTCTGGATCTAAGATCGGGGGAGGGTTTTTCTTCTCTAGAACTAAGTTCGACGGTGGAGGGTTTTTGGTTTTATGATATATGGAGTATGTAGTGTTCCTTTTGCTTGGAGAAAGAAATCCTCTAGCAATGGCTTCTTAGAAACTGAGTATGAATGCTATTAAGAAGAGAGAGTGTCTGGGGGGAAAGAGAGGAGGTCTAGGAGTGTACTGGACACTCCTATTTATAGTAGTATTTTCTATAACTATTCCCTCTCCATAGTCAATGCAATGCCTCGATGACAAATTCATAGTGTCATGGCGTTGTATTGTAATTTTGATAGCTAGCTTTGGTAGTTATCCTTCTAGGAGGTTACAACAGCGCCTTGATGCTAAGAACATAGCGCCACGGTGCTATAGCCAAAAAATATTTATTATTATTATTATTATTATTAATTAATTAATTATTTATTTATTTATTTATTTTTACAACTTTTTATTTTTTAATTTTATTTATTTTTTATATGCGAACAATACCTTTATGAGTTATGATTCATACATATTAAAGATCAAAATAAACATTCCAACTCATATTCATTTGTATATAAAATAATTTGAAATTTAATAGTGATAATAGCAATACTTCCTAATTCCAATGCATGCAATTAATACAACTTTTTTATATAATTTTTTTATTGCTTAAAAAAATAGCTTTGAGATTTACTAGTGATAATAGCCACTCTACTTAAATCAAGTGCACACAATCGATGAATATTATTTACATGATTTCAAAGACATGAATACATGAACATTCAATGCATTAAGTAAAGCAATTGAAACTTCATTAAACATCACCTTTGGATTCATTAATTCCTAAAGGCAAAGTACATCCACATGAATAACCTAAGCTTCATCAAATTGATTAGACTTAAGTTTGAGATTTTGATTTATTTAAACCTAAGGAAAATGCTAAGTGATTTGGATTACTCTTTCCCCTCTTTATTCATTAAGAAGTTTAAAGGAATTACATTCGTTTTATGATTTAATTAAATTTCATTTCATTATTTAACCATTCAAATTCACTCATAAAGAAGCTTCTTAATTTGATTACCTATTAATCAAGGGCCTATAAATTATGATGAAATGATGGCAAAATAAAATTAAGAATGACCTAAGGTTCTAATGCAATTAGGCCCATGATTAATTATTAATTAAATTAAGAAGAAAATTAAAATAATTAATTACTTTCAAAATTCACCACACTAATGGAGAATCTTGATTTCATTAAGGGATCCTTATATTAGCTAAGAACATAAGGAGGTTTAAATAAGAATCTTGATCAATTAAATTAATTACAAAATTATCTATTTCCTAATTTAATTAAACTATTTAATTAATTCATTAAATACTCTTAGGGGTGATTTTGAAAGAATAAATAGGATCAGGAGTCCTAATTACTTTTCCTTGTCCACCCTTACTATTTTTATAATTTATTAAACATTTTTAAATAATTTCATAATTTTTTTTCAATTTTTAATAATTATTAAATGCTTAAAATAAGTGATTAAGATTTAAAATATAAGCTCTCTTAATCCACTTGACAAATTAACCCAATAAAATTACAGGAGGCAGGTCATCCCAAGAAATAATCAGACAAAATCTCAGGCCAATTAGCTAAGTAATTAAGGCTTAATTATAATAATTAATTAAAACTTCAAAGCTTAATTAAACACTGTTCAATTAACAAAATTAAAATGATTTTATTTTTCTTAGATTTTAATATGTTTAAGCTTTCCAAAATGAGTTTATTTATATTTTTTTTTGATTTTTTACAATTAGTTATAAGTTTTTGAAGTCCTGATTAATTAAATAACATTTTTAATCCTAACTAATCCATTTACACAGTCGGTGTTATGCGGCGGCTGACGTGGCAATGCTTTGCACGTTATACCATGAAACTGGCTATTTAAATCATCCGAAGATGCTAATGACTTAGTGGCGCCAAACACGCTTTCACCTTAGCCGTCTGACCATAGATCAGACGTTGGAGCTTGATCCTGCACTTTTAAAAGAAAAAAATCAAAAGAAGCTAATGTGATTAATCATGATCTTCCATTCTAATCACACGGAATGGACTGTCGATGATCCGTTAATGTCCCACGGTGAAAGACAGACACCGTCCACCTTTCACCACTCGATCTGAGCTCATTAGAGCTCATTCAATGATAAAATTTGTGAGACACTATAGCACCCAAGAGGGGGGGTGAATTGGGTAATATTAAAATTTTCAAAACTTAAATTTTAATTTTTAAATAGAAAATTAGATTTTGATTTTATAATGATAAGATATAATTCTAAATGCAGCAAAAATAAAAATATAATAAAGTAAATAGAGACAAGAGGCACACGATTTTTATGTGGTTCGGCCAAACCCCAAACCTACTACGCCCATGCCACCCCTAGAATCCATTAAATGAAAAATGGTTTACTTCTCCTATAATGCAGTAACCCCTACAATAATATGTACTCTCCTACAAAGAGTACAACCCCAAAATAAATTTTACAACACAAAAAAATACAAAATAATAAATTTTGATAAAGTAAATCTCTCACAAATATACAAAGCAATCAAATTCAAAAGTGATCTCACAACTTATAAATGATCACTTTACAACTTAAAAAAATTGGCAAGGCAAAATGCTCACTTAATAAAAATAAATATCTTAAAGTGATCTTACTAGGATGTTTATGTTATTATAATTTGTAGAATAATACAAAATAATTTCAAAATAAATTTACAATATTCTTTTTCATAATAAAATAAATTTCAGCAAGGAGTAATTTATTTTAACCAAAAGATTCTTTCAATTAATGCTAATGATCACAAAATAAAAAAATAAGTATATGATAGATCTAAGTTGGTTAGTAAGCTTTCAATTAAAAGAGAGATCTAGAAATATGAAAATAATTTCAGCACAATAATTTATTTTAAAATGCTTAAAATATACTTCTAAAATAGATCTAAGAATAAATGATCTTTCAAAATAAGACCAAAGAAGAAATATTTCAAGAAACCAAAAGAAATTTGTAGGAAGCTAAAATTTCAGAAGTTGAAATAGATCCTACAATTATCACAAGAGTTTTTCACCAAAAAAAAATGATTGAAAAACTTTGATGTGAAAACCAATGTTCAAAGACTAATCCACCAAAAAATATAAATTAGAAAGAAGAAATAGATGGTGAAAATAGCATGAACAACTAAGAAGTATTAAGATCAATAAAACAAACTCAAGTAATTTAAAAGGCTTGCTTAGTTGAAGATGTTGAAGCTTCCAAATCAAGGATTTGATCTTGCAATATTTGGAGAACACTTGGAAGGAACATTTAAGAGATTTTCTCTTAGATTTCTGGAGAGATTTTGAATTTTGAATGAGGAATACTTTCATGAAGAGAATTATTTATAGGCAAGAAGGTCATTTAAAAAATTATTTCAAATATATTATACAAACCTCATGCTATCATGTGATAATTTAATATTCAATAAAATATAATTTATATTAAACAAATATTAAATTTAGCAGCAAAAATTCAGCTATTCACATGGGAAAGTCAAAAGTAATCAAATGTAGCTCTTAATATATTCAAAGCATGTAGCATGCATCCATTATTAAAATCGGTAATGTTTAAAAATCATAATAAATTCAATTTTAATGCAAAGTGGGTCATGTAACCACTTATTTTAAAGGAAAAAATCCAAGGAATCCGATGGAGATAAAATCAGACATGAATTCGTTGATTAAACAATGACTTTGGCTAAAATACAAAATTTTATATATTTTTGTTAATTTTTACATGTGACATTTAAAAATTATGATATAATTTATATATAATCATAAATATGTTAGTTATCATATAACCAGAAAATTAAATTAAAATACCTAATTACATTAAGCAAATAAGATAATTATACTTAATAATTATGATCATTTATTACTTTGACAATTTTGCTATGTAGAAAAAACATATAATTGAATGTTAATTAAATAAAGATTTATATAAATTAACCTCATTAAAAAATGTTACGTTGTGAGCAAATTGATTCATGCCAAAGAACTCATATGAATAGTCATATAACCTAAAATCATGAGCTTCACATTATCCCTTTCATTCTTTTATTCTTGCAATTTCTTCTAACAATTTGTGAGATGTATTGGATATGTAATTAGCAATTGATATATCTGAAACACATAAAAATATTCATTAGAACATCCAAGCATTTGTTTGTTATCATCAAAATTAATCAAATTGAACATGAGGCTAATTAAGCCAACAAAATTGACTCCAAAATGATCAAGGGAGAAATCTAAAGAGATCCTATGATGGGATTTGCATAAAAATTACATTCGTTTTACAAAAAAGAAGATTTTATATGAATAATGTTGCTCTCCCTAAATGTATGCATTAAATAGACTTAATATTAACCAACATTTTACTCTTCTCCCCTTTTGACAACATCAAAAGTGAGAACAAACTACATACAATTTTAAATATTAGGATCTAACATTCCAAGCATCGTCTTAAAGTACAAAACGTTCTTACGGTAAGGGTTTTGTAAAAATATCTCAATTTGTAAATCGGTGCTAATAAAATTAATATTAACATCACCTTTCAAAACATGATCCCTAATAAAATGATGTCTAATTTCTATATGCTTGGTTGTGAGTCTTTGGATAGGATTTTAGTCAAACTAATAGCACTAGTATTGTCACACTGAACTAGAATGTGATTTTGCTTAATACCAAAATCTTCTAATTATTGCTTTAACCAAAGGACACGAGCAACAACTACGGCATATGTACTTAGCCTCGTGGATAAAGCTACAATTTTGTTTCTAGATGACCAAGACACAAGTGATGATCCTAAAAAATGACATGTGCCTGATGTACTTTTTCTATCTACTTTGCATCCTGCAAAATCAGCATCAGAATAAGCAACCAAATCACATGATAAAGAATTTTTAGGATACCATAAACCTAACCTAGTAGTGCCTATCAAATACCGAAAGATACGCTTGACTACTATTAAATGAGATTCTTTCAGTTGGCAAAACGAGCACACAAACAACAACAAACATAATATCGCCTACTTGTAAGGTATAAAAGTGAACCTATCATACTCTATAAAATTTTTGATCACAGATTTTCCTAATTCATCTAAATCCAATTTTATAGATGGGCTCATAGGAGTTTTACTAGATTTAAATCTTTTCATGTCAAACCTCTCAAGCAATTCATTTATATACTTAATTTGAGATGAATGTGCCATTTTCTTATTGCTTCACTTGAAGACCTAAGAAAAAATTAAGTTCTCCCATCATACTCATTTCAAACTCTTTAGACATCAAAGATGAGAACTCATGGCATAAAGATTCATTTGTACTTCCAAATAATATATCATCTACATACACTTGTACCATAATCAAATCATCATCTATGCTCTTAAGGAATAAGGTGGTATCTACTCCTTTCTAAATCCATGATCTATCAAAAGTTACTTAACCTATCATACCAAACACGAGAGCTGTTTTAAACCATATAAGGCTTTCTTTAATTTATACACATGATTTGGAAAATCAAGGCTCTCAAATCTAGGTGGTTTCTCTAAAATACATTTTGGTCAATAAATCCATTCAAAATGCACTTTTGACATCCATTTGAAAAAGTTTAAAATTTCTAAAATAAGCATAAGCAAAGTAACGATAGCTTCTAGTCTTGCTACGAGTGCAAAAGATTCTTCAAAATCTATACCTTCAACTTGTGTGTACCCTTGTGCAACTAACCTAGCTTTATTTCTAACAATACAACCTGAATCATCTAGCTTATTCCTAAAGATCCATTTTGTTCCAATGACATTTTGATCTTGGGGTCTTGGGACTAATTCCCAAACATCATTTCTTACAAATTGATTCAACTCCTCTTCCATAGCAATAATCCAAAATTATCATTTAATGCTTCTTCTAAATTTTTAGGTTCAACCTCGGATAAAATCTTTGAATAACTCCTTTTGAAGGATCCCTATAATTAGTTCCTTTGGATGATTTTTATTATATTTCCATTCTTTAGGCAATGAATCATCCATATTATCTTCTAAAGATATTTTCTTAAAGTTATCAATCTCTTCATCAATCACTTCATTTCTAATAGGATCAATCAAATTTTTCAAAAATAACATGTATTGATTCTTCTACAATCATTTTTCTTTTTGTAAACTCTATAAGCTCTACTAGAAAGAGAGTATCCTAAGAAAATACCATCATCGATTTGCAATCAAACTTACCTAAATGATCTTTTCCATTATTCAAAATAAAGCATTTATATCCAAATACATGAAAGTGTTCAATCTTAGGCTTCTTTCCAAAAAACAATTCATAGGGTGTCTTCTTCAAAATTGGTCTAAAATAGATCCTATTCATTACATAACATGTAGTATTTCTACGCTTAAAAAATATTTTGGCAATTTATACTCATAAAGCATAGATCTACTTAATTCAATTAATATTCTATTTTTTTCTCTCTACTACATTTTGTTGGGGAGTTCTAGGTGCAGAAAAATTATGTCTAATCCCATGTTCATCATAATAATCCTTAAATAATTTATTTTAAATTCCACCATGATCGTTTGAACCCTATTAATCAAAAGGCCTTGTTCTCTTTGAATATATTTAGAAAACTTTCTAAACTCACCAAAAACATCATCCTTGTAAGTTACAAATAAAACCCAAGTATATCTAGAGAAATCATCAACAATTACAAAACCATAATTTTTTCCACCTAAGCTAGTGGTGCTAATAGGACCAAATAAATCCATGTGCAATAATTCTAGAGGTCTAGAAGTAGAAACAATATTTTTACTTTTAAATGAGCTTCTAGAATGTTTACCATGAATACATGCATCACAAACATAGTTTGAATGAAAATTTAATTTAGGCAAACCAACTACTAAATCAAGTTTAGCAATTTTATTAAGTGTGTGCATGTTAATATGACATAGTCTCCTATGCCATAACCATATATCATCATGAGTGCTTTTAAAACAAAGTAAGTTTAAATTTACATCATGAAAGCTATCTAAATCAATGACATAAATATTTTTGTATCTTTTCCCTACTAGCAAAACATTTTCATTATTTTTATAATGCAATATGATGCATGGAATAATACATTCAAACCTTTATCACATAATTGATTAATAGAAATTAAATTATGTTTTAATCCTTCTACTAGAAAAACTTTATCTAAAGTGATAGAATTCTTACAAATAGAACCAATGCCAATGATTTTTCCCTCATTATCTCCATGTAACAAATCCTCCATCACTTGATTCTAAAGTTGTGAATTTATCTTTATCTCCCATCATATGTCTTGAACATCCCTTGTCCAAGTACCACATGCCTTCTTTGATTTTTCTTTGAAGGCATTCCTACAAAATAAACTCACATGTTAACTTTTGGAACCCAAACATGTTTGGGTCCACATTCTAAATTTGAAGTAAGATATTTAGCATGCATGGTTTGTGTAGTGCTTGTACCTTTTGGTACCCATACATAAGATGATTGCTTAGTATTTTATATTTTACGTGCATTGCAATCAAATGAAATATGCCCTTTTTTATTTCAATAGTTGCACCAAACATTAGTGTTTGCATATGATTTAGAATGATAATTATAAGGTATATGAGTGGGATGTGTATGATGCAAATAATTTTATTAAATATTTTTCTTGATGAAGTATTATAATGAACTTGTGATTTTAAACATAATTCTAATCTTGCTTTTAATAAGATATTCTCTCTTTCAAGTTTACTACAACTAAGGAATAATTTAATAAAGAAGTATTTTTACTTTTAAATTATCACATTCATTTTTTAAATCACAAAAATGCATATCTAAATTTTATGTTCTTTTCTAAGGTTTTGTATTTTCTTTTTAATTTTTTATATTCAATAACTAAATCATTAAAAGCATCATCTAATTCATCATAAGATATATCATTACATACCTCTTGAGAATCTAAGTTCTATTCTCCATTTGCCATAAGACATATGTTGACCTCTTCATCAGATGAGCTAGTACTTGATTCATTTGAATGGATTGGCCCATAATCTTCTTCTTCTTATGGTACTTTTTCTCCTTCATATTTTTCTTTTTTTTACATCAATTTCTTTTTCTTTGATTCAACAAGTTGGATAATCACCTCTTATGTGTCAGGCTTTTTACAATGATAGCAAATGATCCCTTCACACAGAAAATTTCTTAGTTTGAAATTTATAATTTTAGATTTTTATACCTTTGATTCTTCTTCCTTAGCAAGTTCCCAAGCCTTTTGGAAAGCATGACCATCTCATCACAATCACCATCCGAGCTTGAGGTGTTATGCTCATCACTATCATCAACTTGTAGTAATGGCTTTTCCTTTCTCCTTCTCCTTTTTCTTTGAGTTATCCATCTTATCCCTTTGAGCAATAACCTTCATGTGCTATCAAAGAACCCAAAAGCTGATTAAGTGGATAAGTAGATAAATCTTTAGCTTCACTAATAGTTACTTTAGCTTCCCATTCTTTTGGAAGACATCTAAGAATCTTATAAACTAAGTCTTGATTCCTATATGTTTTCCAAGAGAATGTAATGTGTTAATTATTTTCATAAATCTAGTATACATATCGAAATAGATTGAGAAGGAGACATATGAAATAACTCATAATCATGAACAAGTCTATTTATGTGAGCATCTCTAACTTCACTAGTTCCTTCATAAGTTATAATAAGTTTATCCCATATTTCTTTTGTTGTACTTAACATAGAAATTTTCATGTAATCATCGTGTAATAAGCACAATGTAAAGTATTACAAGCCCTAGCATTTAATTAATCAAGTTCTCTTCAGCTATAGACCATTCCTCAAAAGGTTTTCTACTTTAATGCCATTTACTTCTCTTGTGGTGTATGATATGTGTCAACATATACCACATGCGTGCATCTTGACCTCTTAAGAATGTACTAATTCTATTTTTCCAATAATCAAATGGTACACTATCTAAAAGTGGAGGTCTATGAGTGGATTGTCCCTCGGTAATGAACCCTTTGTGAAACCTTGTGCCATAGTGAAATGATTTACTCTTGGATGTTAAGCCAATAAAAGAGCCTAGGCTCTGATACCAATTTGAGACACTATAGCACCCAAGAGGGGTGAATTGGGTAATATTAAAATTTTCAAAACTTAAATTTTAATTTTAAATAGAAAATTAGATTTTGATTTTATAATGATAAGATATAATTCTAAATGCAGCAAAATAATAACAATAAAGTAAATAGAGACAAAGAGGCACCGATTTTTACATGGTTAGCCCAAACCCAAAACCGCCTCGTCCCTAGCCACCCAGGAATCCACTAAATGAAAAATGGTTTACAAAAGTACTCTCTATCTTAGTAGTACAACCCCACAACAATATGTACTCTCCTACAAAGAGTACAACCCCAAAATAAATTTTACAACACAAAAAAATACAAAATAATAAATTTTGATAAAGTAAATCTCTCACAAATATACCAAGCAATCAAATTCAAAATGTGATCTCACAACTTATAAATGATCACTTTACAACTTAAAAAAATTGGCAAGGTAAAATGCTCACTTAATAAAAATAAATATCTTAAAGTGATCTTACTAGGATGTTTATGTTATTATAATTTGTAGAATAATACAAAATGATTTCAAAATAAATTCACAATATTCTTTTCATAATAAAATAAATTTCAGCAAGGAGTAATTTATTTTAACCAAAAGATTCTTTCAATTAATGCTAATGATCACAAAATAAAAAAATAAGTATATGATAGATCTAAGTTGGTTAGTAAGCTTTCAATTAAAAAGAGAGATCTAGCAAATATGAAAATAATTTCAGCACAATAATTTATTTTAAATTGCTTAAAATATACTTCTAAAATAGATCTAAGAATAAATGATCTTTCAAAAAAGACCAAAGAAGAAATATTTCAAGAAACCAAAAGAAATTTGTAGGAAGCTAAAAATTTTAGCAAGTTGAAATAGATCCTACAAATTATCACAAGAGTTTTCACCAAAAAAAATGATTGAGAAACTTTGATGTGAAAACTAATGTTCAAAGACTAATCCACCAAAAGTATAAATTAGAAAGAAGAAATAGATGGTGAAAATAGCATGAACAACTAAGAAGTATTAAGATCAAGAAAACAAACTCAAGTAATTTAAAAGGCTTGCTTAGTTGAAGATGTTGAAGCTTCCAAACCAAGGATTTGATCTTGCAATATTTGGAGAACACTTGGAAGGAACATTTAAGAGATTTTCTCTTAGATTTCTGGAGAGATTTTGAATTTTGAATGAGGGATGCTTTCATGAAGAGAATGAAGACTATTTATAGGCAAGAAGGTTATTTAAAAAATTATTTCAAAGAAATATATTATACAAACCTCATATCATGTGATAATTTAATATTCAATAAAAATATAATTTATATTAAACAAATATTAAATTTAGCAGCAAAAAATTGCTATTCACATGGGAAAGTCAAAAGTAATCAAATGTAGCTCTTAATATATTCATAGCATGTGCATCCATTATTAAAATCGGTAATGTTTAAAAAATCATAATAAATTCAATTTTAATGCAAAGTGGGTCATGTAACCACTTATTTTAAAGGAAAAAAATCCAAGGAATCGATGGAGATAAAATCAGATATGAATTCTTTGATTAAACAATGACTTTGGCTAAAATACAAAATTTTATATATTTTGTTAATTTTGACATGTGACATTTAAAATTATGATATAATTTATATATAATCATAAATATGTTAGTTATTATATAACCAGAAAATTAAATTAAAATACCTAATTACATTAAGTAAATAAAATAATTATACTTAATAGTTATGATCATTTATTACTTTGACAATTTTATTACTATGTAGAAAAAACATATAATTGAATGTTAATTAAATAAAGATTTATATAAATTAACCTCATTAAAATAGTATGTTACATTGTGAGCAAATTGATTCATGCCAAAAAACTCATATGAATAGTCATATAACCTAAAATCATGAGCTTCACATTATCCCTTTCAATATTTTATTCTCTAACAATTTGTTTTGTATCATCAATTAATCAAATGAACATGAGGCTAATTAAGCCAACAAAATTGACTCCAAAATGATCAAGGGAGAAATCTAAAGAGATCCTATGATGGGATTTGCATAAAAATTACATTCGTTTTACAAAAAAGAAGATTTTATATGATTTTCCAGAATTTATCTTGCCAGAGCTCACGACTGGTGGTCCGCTGATTGAGGTAGCTTCACCATGAAGAAGCAAAGCCCTATTGAGAAGCTCGCAAGCTACCTCCCTATCGTTCGTCCTCTTAACCAAGCGCCACCATAAAACTCACCAGAGTTGGTGATCAAATCATTAGGATTCAATTCATTTGGGTTCGCCAGAGCTTAAGGATAGTGTGGGTAGAGTTAATTAGATTTTGGTGGAGTTTAGGCAGTTTGGACGAAGTGGGTGCCTAGCCTGAGGGAGAAGCTAGTCTTGCCGGCAGTCGGGTGCACGGGGAGCTCTAGATATGCTTAGGGATTGGTCAGCCTTATCTATAGAAGCTCTCTGATCATTTTGATTAGGATAGAAGGTGTATATCCTCCTCCCCATGTGAACCAACCAAAGAGGTTGGTTTAGGTTATGGAAGCCAGCCAGCCAACGGGGTGGTCAAAATGGCATAGGATTGATGAAGTGGAGGTCCCCTAGTGGTGTGAAAGTTTGATAATTAGTGGTGAGAGGGACAAGTCCTTTGCACTAAACTAACCAAGGTGAGAGGGGCCTTACCTTGGTCAATGGATAAGCCTGATAGCTTTGGTCAGATCTAATCAACATGTGGGAGTTCAAGGCATGCTCATGTGACTGTTTAAGCTAAATGGAGGGGTTGGACATTTTTATTTTAGTTTTTTTATCTTATTTGGAACCCTTGGTTCACTTGATCTGGCCTGAATCGAGTTCACCTTGGGTTGGGACCACTTAGGCTGGTCAGTGATGATCTAAGGATGAGTCATGCCAAGTTTGGTTGGGTTTGGCTTAATTTGATCTATATATGTCAATTTGGGTTCAAATGGGTTATGTTGTTCAATTGACCAAATTTGATCAAGAGCATACTTGGGTCATGTTCAATTGGTCATTTGGGATGCGTTGGCGCAATTGGTTTGATTCAATTTAGAGTGGATTGGGTTTGGTTCAAATGGGTTCATTTAGACCAAATGGGTCAAGTTGATTGATTTGGTCAAATTGATCAAATTGGGTGGAATGAAGGGTTGATCTATGTTTAACTGATTATTTTGGAGTGATTGTTGGTTTTTTTTGAATTGATTTGGATTATAATGATTTTTGATTCAATTTGATCTTTAAGGTCAATTTATGCTAAGTAGGTCAATTGGGTTGGCTTAGTCAAATTGGCTTTGATAGATGATTACAGGGTGTTCAATAATCAATTTATGATTGATTAAAGGCATTGGTTGCAATTAAATTGGATTGAAATGAGATTTAGCAAAATTTGACCCTTTAGATCACATTAGGTCAACTTGGGTTAAGTTGGAAAATTGAGTTGGTTTGACCCAATTGATTGTAATTGGGTAATCAAAGATGATCAACAATCATTATGGAAGAGATTGTATGAGTTGATTTAATCCAATTTGTGTTGGATTGAAGTTTGAATCAAATTGGTCATTTAAGTCCAATTGGGTCAAGTGAACTAATTAGTTTGATTGGGGTGAATTGGGTTGAGTTGGTTTAAATTAAGTGTTGAGAGGGGTTCAATGATGGATTTAGAGTTGATTGGTGGCGTTGATAGCAATCAATTTGGGTTAAACTTGGTTATAGACCATTTGACCTCTTTAGGTCAAATGGGTTAACTTGGATCAATTGGCTTGACCCAATATGTTGAAATGAATTAGAATGATTGATTATATGTTTTGGAGCAATCATGATATTTAGATCAATTTAATTTTGTTTGGATCAAGTTGAATCAAGTTTTGACCCTATGGAGTTCAAATGGGTTAAGTTGGGTCAAGGGCCAAGTCAATTTGGTTTTGGTCTAATTGGATTGAAGTCAAGGCTTTCTCAAGCTCAATTAGGATTCAAATGAATTCAGATGAAGGAGGTTTCAATTGGAGTTGAATTGATCTTGGGTTTGGCCCTCTGGAACCAAAAGAGCTAAGTTAAGTTAGCTTGGTTGCCTAACCTAATTAAACCATGATACATCATGTTGAGCCTAGGGCAAAATGTTTTTTGTTTGATGTTTTGATTGGAAATCATTTGATTTGATTTGGGTCCATTGGTTTAATATAGAATGTGGTTAGGTTTAAGGTAGTTAGTGCCCTACCTATCCTAAGCGAGGGTCTAGCCTTAGGGTTGAACCCTATGAGTCTCTAGTCCTAGGGTGAGTGTTCTCCTAACTACTAAGAGTATCTTAGTGTTAGGGAAGTCTTAGTGCGTAGATGGATCCTAGGTCTAAGAAATAGGTAGTCAACCTCACTCCAAAAGTGAGGTCAACAAAGAGCATGCAGGCCATTTAAAATTATTAGAAAACCCGGTACAAAAACTTATGTTCTTCAATTGCCCCTCACATATTTATTAGCCCTATTTTCAATGTAGAAGATTTAATATCTTTTAAAGGAGTTACCCAACATCTAAATTTACAAAATGATACTTTTGCAGGAGGATATAAAAATTATTTATAGGTACCTATGAGACCAACATTCATTAAATTGGAGAACATCATCACAACTAACTATTTTGAGATTCTTAATTAGTGGAAAGATAAGCCACCAAGACACGATACCTGGATGACTTTAGAAGAACTACCTAGCTTAACCCCAAAACTTCTTGAAGACTTATAGAATCTTAACTCTTCAGAGAAGAGTTCTTTGGGGTTCGAGTGAGTTGATGTAGCACATCGAAGGAAGAATAACCTATGATAAAGTCTTAAACCAAAAGCTTAAACTTATGAGAACTTTATTATATTTTATGGGTTATGATATTTTATATTTATGTCCTACATATTTTATTATATAATAGTGGATATATTTGATCATATTTAAGTGTTGTAATAGTGTTGTGATTGAAATTATTTAGTGCTTTAGCTTAAACTTATGCAAACTTTATTATATTTTATGGGTTATGATATATTATATTTATGTCCTACATATTTTATTATATAATAGTGGATATATTTGATCATATTTAAGTGTTGTAATAGTGTTGTGATTGAAATTATTTAATGCTTTAGTGCAAAAGTGCATCAGTAGTATAACACCTAGGCATTGGCTTTCAAGTGCCTTGGCAGATTACTTATAGGGTGTTTGGAAAGAGAAGCCAGTGCCTAAACACTGGCCTGTGGAGCCTCAACACTACGAAATGATGGGCTCCACGTTATGACAAGTCTTTGAATGGTTTTCTCCTAAGGGACACATCCCTTAGTGTATTGTACACATATCAAATTTTATCTTGTCTTAATAGGGAGATTAAACTATTTTTGCGTGAAAAACTTGAGTGAAGAGTTTTTGGTTGGAGCTTGGTAGTCGACCGTTTGAGGGATTCGATGATCTCTCATTACTATTCTACTTGGGTGAGTAGATTTTTCTTGCTACTCTTCCACTTTGGTGAGTGGAAGGTCAGCACATTTTCTTTCTCCATCTACTATGACATTCTCTTTGTGACCGCTCCATCATTGGTTTTTAAGTGTCAAATATGATGAGTGACCTTCATATTCATTTGATTGAGTTGGCAAGTCATCAGAGGATTGTTACCCTTTATGTTGTGCAAGGAGTTTTTGACCAATATCTTAAGGGTGAGCTCCCATGTAGGGGTCCTGATCCTCTATGTGATTGTCCTTTGTTCCGGGAAGTACTCTAGGTGTACAATGATAGAATAAATATTAGAAAACTAAGGGTTTATTTACTTATTTTAAATGAATCAATATACATTAAAATTTGATGCTCCAAACCATTCTAAATAGTTATAAAATACTCCACAAATTAGAGCACACTAGAGAAAACTATTTACAAAATGAACATCTGATGACTCAAAATAGTCCAATTATATGAGGCAAGTAAGAAAAAGTACTATAGTTCCATCAATTAGCCAACAAGTTTACTGCTTAGTTTTTATTATCTATGATCATATATGTGATTATACAATTATATGTATAGTCATACAAATAACTAAATGGTTCAAGTAACATTGTGGAACTTACATGGGATATCACAAGTCATGCAACTATATAAATAAAAAATGGTTTAATGTTTGTGGGTGTATGATGAGACTCCGCACATGGCTACTTGTTTGATTATTATATCTTAGTTCTCACAAATTATTATCTTATCACCATTACCTAACATCTAAAGGCAAGATGACACTTATTGTGCATCACATTATATAGGTAATCATGCAAAAGAATGCAGTTGAATAATTAATAAAGAGTGAGATGAATAGCATCACACAAATATTGAAAAATTATTTGCTAAAAGTGGATGGGTTGCAAATATTTGGATGGTTAAAAAGGGATTGTTAATTAAAAAAAAATCAAAGTATAAATCTATCAAAAAAATATAATAAACTAACAAACTAAGAGTCTTAGGGGAAAATCAATAGGTCTAAGATATAAAAATTGAATTTCACATATGATGTATTTGCTAGTTGATTTTTAAATTAATAAGGACTTTATAAAATTTTCCTAATGTCTGATCAAAATGGCCGTTATCTTTTTCTCAATAGTCTAAGGTTTTTGTATTCTTCACATAATCTTCTTACCTCTCGATGACAAATTCTATGTGAAGAAAAAACTATCAAAATTATTTGGATCTTAGAAGGACTATATGAGTTCAATGCGTTATATCTAACCTATTATCTATACTTATATTTTATTCAAGATGAGTATGTTCTTGTTGACCTTACTTTTAGTGGCATACACATCTCTCTTAGCTTTAGAAATCATGTATTAGTTATAAGATCTCCTAACTTAGTGTTTTTAGGGATTTTCCAAGCCCAAGACTAATAGAATTAAACCTTACATACCTAGCCCTTATTGCCTAAGCAAACCTAGGCACCCGTAGGCTAAAACCAAACTTATGCAAAATGAGTCACAATCCAAAATCCAATTGCATCGAACACAAACTTAAAGCAATTGGTTTCCAATTAGGATGGTTGGGTCACTTAACCCAATTAAACCCATTTGGATTGTTTAAGTCAGTTTGACCCAAACATTAGCCAAAATCAAATTGAATCAAATGAATCAACCCCAAGACTTCTAAAATACTAACCATACTTAATTGAAGCTTAATTGAAGCCTAATTTGGTTAATTATCTCATTTTGCCCAACTTAACTCACTTAGACTTTAATGGGCCAAATTAAAACCATATCAAAACCATTTGAAATTGATCATGTCCAAAGCCTTAGAAATCATAATCAAATATGTTTAAGACCTAATTGGGATTTAATTTGGTCAATGGGTATACTTAACCCAAGTTGACTCAAAGAAAGCCTACAGGGCCAAAATAAAATTAAACCCAATTTGAAGCCTTGGAATCATTACACAAACACAATTGAACGCAAGCCACATCTAATTGAGATTCAATTTAGCTAATTAGTTCACTTGACCCAAATAGACTCATTTGAATCATATTGAGCCAAATTTAATTTAAATCCAAATTGGACCAAACCAACTCTTTCAACACATTCCAAAATGACAATTGAACACAACCCATTTACCCCTTGGGCCCATTTTTTTTCCAAATTAGTCATTTGACCTAAGTTGACATAAATTAACCTAAATGATCCACAATGATCCAAACTTTATCAAACCAAGTCCAAACCCAACCAAACTTGATATTATTCTTCATTGGGTCTCTAAAAGTTTGTCCAAGTTGGTTTGACCTAAGGTGAACTTGGTTTAGCCCACCCAAGGTAAATTAAAGGTCCAAATAAAGATAAAATTGTAAAATGTCAAAGTACAACCTCCCTTTTGCCCTAAGCAGCCATCTTTGTGCCTCTTGAGCTTAGTCTAGCTAACCTAACTTGTTATAAAGCTAGTTTTTCTATAGCCATTGACTCAAATAAGATTTAACCACAAAGAGACAAATCTTGGTTCACCTCCCATGAGTTATCCCTCTCACCTTTGCCTCGATACTTGGCTGGCCTCTAGGATACCTCCACCTTAGAAGACTTTAGCCATATTGAGTTATCCTATTGAGCCACCTGCGTCTTTATGGCTGAACCAAGCCAAATCAATGGTTTACATGGGAGCTCCATATAATTTGAATTAAGGGAGCCTTAAGCACTCAGGACACTCCCCACACTCATAGAGATATTCTCTTAAGCTCCCAAGTTTCCTCCTACACCGAAGCTCTAGCCACCATCAAAGCCACCCAAAGCTAAATGTCCCAAAAATCCTCCACCACTTCAAGCCACTAAATCCTAAACTAACCCACACCTTCCTCAACATTAGAAGACTTAAAACAAATTGAGCCCTTCACGATTTGAGCTAGGGAACGTAGAGAAACACCAAGCTCTACTGACTTGCGGTGGAGTATTGGTCTTGGGAGCCACTGACAAAGAGGCAACCAATAATCTTCATAGCAATGCTTTGCCTCTTCAAGGCCAAGCTAACTCAATTGGTGGATCCTCTAGACATTAACTCTATGGAGGTAACCGTTCAAAACTATAGAAAAGCCATTGGATTCTCATGCTTTTGTGAAAAGGATGTGCATCTCATTAAGATCCAACCATGGAAACCCTTGCATTTTTTGTTGATCCTTTTGAAAACGTTAGATGTAAAAATCTAAGCATAGATAGCTCAAATCAAGAAGTGAAAGTTGGACAGTCTTCATCTTTGCCAAAGGTAGAAGATGAATCATGTGATTTCCATTGTCATTGATTACAATTAACTGTTGTGATCTTGTTGTATGATAGAATGTGATTATCTCCCTAAAGAACTATGGGTTAGATCCAAGTCATTCGATCTTTGATCAAATGGCCTAGATCAACATTGTGTTTGCCACCATCCATGTAGGCACCATGCAAGATGCACTTTATGACAAATCTTGATGCACCACATGTAGAGCGTGTGTCAAGCTAGTCACCACATGTGTAAATCAATTAATATAATTTCAAATATATTTTAAATAGTCAAAACTTAAAAAAACATATCTAATCATAGGAAATCTTAAATATATAAATAAGTACTCTGTTAATCTAATAAAATGAGTAGAATACAACAAAATAAATATTTTATTTTTAATAGATAATTTAAGATTAATTAGAATTTAATTAAAAACCCTAATTTTGAAATTAATCTTAAATATTTATCTAAATGACTCAAAAATTTTAAAGACCCTCAGTAAAATTCTTTATCCATCATAATAATTTCATGTGATTTGGGTGGGTAATTAAAAGTTAGATTTATTAAATCTTAATAGAATAAATCAACTTAATAATTATTTAAAAATTTTAAAAGGGTACCAAAATATATTTTCATAACCAAATAAACTTATTTAACATGAAGGAACTTGACAAAAAAAATTAAGCTTATAGTTTTAATTAAAACTCAAAATCACTGAAATTAAGGTTAATTAGTCATTAATAATTATTTAAATCACTCAAAACTTAAAAAATTATAATAAATTGTATATGTAAAGGCAAAAATTTTTAAAAAAAAGGAAACCCCTCTTGTGCTCAGCTAATAAAGAGAAATTCAATGAAATCAAAAGCTTAAATTGGTGTTGGGTATTTTGAGAGTAATTATTATTTCTTTAAAATCTTAATTAATATAATTAGTCATAAAATATAAACTCAAGTGCTTTGAAATTTCTAGGGTACAATTTTCATGATTTTCATGTGATCATTTCTCAATTTATATTTCACATGATTTATTAGATTTTAGGGTTAATGTGATAGATAATTTAATTAATTAATAAATTTTTTTAAAATCATTAAATAACATCTTAAGGGATGTAATCACTTAATGAACAAAAAAACTATAAGACAATTAGCAAACACATTTAACCATCTTTAAATACACTAATCACTTTAATTAGGCCTAATTACATATTTTCATTAATTAATTAATAAACCCCAAAATTAGAAAGTTCATTAATGACTACGTTCAAATAGTTTGATGATCATATGATTAATCTTAGGATTAGTGAAAATTTTCATGATATTTTGCTTTAAAATAATATTTTTTGAAGTTATATTCATAAAGAAACAGTTAAATTGATTTAAAATTCATAAAATTATATACACTACAAAATTTATATTGTAAGTCATTAAAAGTTTTTCTCTTGACGTCTTTAATTAGAGGAAATCATTTTGCATCTTTACTTGTCTTTATATTATTCAAAATTTATAAGAAATAAATAATCAAATTAGTTAATTACTAAATATGATATAATTCTAAAAATTGCTCAAACTATTATGGAATGTTCTTAAGGTCTCCCTTATTATTTAGCAATAATCTCATGAGGTTTGGAGTTTATTAAATTAATTAAATCTAATTGCAAATGCTATATATTTACTTAATATAAAATTACATTAATTACCACTTGCCTTAGAAAATTCATAATAGCTAAAATTAAAACATTAAATTACCAAATTTTTATGATAAGCTTATATTAATAGAAAAAACATCATAAACAAAAAAATAATAAAACCCTCTTATTTTAAACTTTAAAATATTTTAATAATTTAAATAAATAAATAAGCTATAAATAACATGAAATTCTTTTGGAAGAATCAGGACTTTATTCCTAACGCTCTTGCAAAGTTTCATAATTTACGAGTTATATTTTAATTTTAATATTTTCTAGATAAGATAATAATATAATAATTAAGAAAATTTTAAATTAATTCAAATTAATCTCAATTTTTTGTGAGATGTTCCTTTTAAGTCCCTCAACTCTAGAGAGAATTTACATAATTTTGAGTTGTATCTTGGCATTGATTTGATAATTTTTCTCATTTAATTAATAAATAAAAGTAAAATGAATGATAATTTAAAATTAATCAAAATATCAATGAAATGTTTATAAAAGTGTTTTCCTAGTTCAAGGGTATGTCCCATGACATTATGAGGTCATCTGAGCTTAAATAGATCATAACTTAGAACTTAAGTACAATATATCATTATTAACTAAACTAATTAAAATTTATAAAAATCATTTATTTAGACTCTTAGAGTGAACCCTCATCCTTTGATGGGGTGTTCACTCTACTAAGCCTAAATAATAAAGAAGAGTGGGTCCTACCCAAAGTTAGATCCACTATTCTTCATACTCTTTAAAATATTAAATTTAACTTAAAACTAAACAAAATTACAACTTAAAATTTATCCTTATGTCACCAATATCACTTTAATTAAAACTATCCAATGATAATAAATTAAATCTCATTCTGAAATTATAATATAAATATAAAGGCCTAGCTTCCTCTCTCTACACCAGCCTTGTCACACATTAAATTGTTAAGACACTAATCCTAGACTCGAGTTAGATCGATGCTTGATTGTGATGTATTAGTTTTAGATTGAATGTCAAGATTATTTGCTCTAAGACTAGATGTTAGGATGCTATTTATTAGACCAATGCTATTTTTTATAGGAGACTATGTTCAATAAAAGGGGTCACTATAATAATTCAATGCTAACAAGTTTGCTTATGGATCCTATCTAGTTAAGCCCCTAAGCAAAGTCCATTATGACATCTATAGTTAATAATTTTGACATAAACATTAAAATCTATAGGGACATCAACCAACTATTTTAATCGAGAGCTTTCATAGGAGACCCCCTTTCTTCAAATGTAATTAACTACGGGGACTTAATCTTATAGAAAGCTTGCAACCTAGATAAAATAAACCATATCTTATTTCACTCCTGTAAGGTAGAGGAAAAAAACTATGATACATGTTGAGTTATTAATTTTACTAATTCTTATTAAGTGATTGCATTTAATGCAAGATGATATTTCTACCCTTAAATGTATTATATTATTCTTTGATATTGTATTCGATCACATAAATTAGAACCCTTAATATCTATGTGGTGTCATTTTTAATCAACATAGTTCTTTACCTCTTGATTTTGAATAGAATTTTTGAACTATTGATTGATAATGAAATAATCAATAAATTATAGAGATCAAAATAAAATATATGATAATTATTAAAAATAAAAATTCTAAAATTTTTTATTAAAAATAAAAATCTATTGCAACACCATGGATACATCTAATCCACAAAAAAGAAATTTGTAAAGGAAGAAATGGATGGGCAAACCACACATCCGTGAGGACATAGGTTGCTTACATAAATTCCAATAAATGGTAGTTCATTTTGTTCATAGAGAAGAGAACAGAGCAGCAAATTTTTATGCATAGCTAGCCTTATAGCAAGCATTTGTATGGAATAACACTCATCATGTAAACATTGTTTTCTCATCTTTTTGATTTTTTTGAGGGTGATACTTGTATGGATAGCACATATAGGTCTACCTTTGTTTGGATTCTCAAAGAAGATATAGAGCATGTTGTACACCCTTAGTGGTAGTATTGTAACTTTTTGTACTCTAGTATTTTTATTTTAATCAAAATGCATACTTTCAAGAAAAGGGATTTAGTTTATGCTTCAATAAAAGAAAATATAAGCATACAAGGCACTGAGATCTTTGTTTTGATGAATGATTTTTGTGGCTTTAGGCACCTAGGCATCATGCATGGTGTCTTCTAGCATAAAGTATTGATCTTAGGCTCCATGTTTGAAGCCCAAACACCATTTTGGGCACCATGTCACCAAATCACTCTTAATCATATCATTTTTTTCTATAACTCAGATAATTCCAAAACTTGATTGCACACATTTTTACCTTGATTTCACTATGTGTTGTGCTCACTTATAAAATTTAAATTTAAATTCAATAGTGCAACAAAATATAAAAACCATACCAATTTAAGTGCAAAACAATTGATCTAAGGTGGGGTAATTTTATGTCAAATTCACATGTATCAATAGTCAAAGATGCAAACTTCACTTGTATCATAACTATTGCCCACAAGACCTACATCTCAACCTTGCTTGCCCTAAACCATCTAATCAAAACCTATATTACAATTATTTCTTGTGTTGTACCATTTCTTAGTAATAAATACTCCATAATAATTTTCATCAATACTTACAATGTGGTTATCATTTTAAAGATCGATGCCACATTCACCTCTAACAAAACCACCACCACAACAATCT
The DNA here is from genome assembly GCA_021442155.1 of Cymbidium sinense. Classification (NCBI taxonomy): domain Eukaryota; kingdom Viridiplantae; phylum Streptophyta; class Magnoliopsida; order Asparagales; family Orchidaceae; genus Cymbidium; species Cymbidium sinense. The sequence goes on along the minus strand of CM038216.1, from coordinate 179,028,607 downwards.
CCCTTGAGGCCTAAATTGTAGCCCTCTAGTGCAAGCTACCTTTTAAAGCTTATTCCATGTTATCCTCTATCAATGTCTATACCTCAAAATTCTCTCTTTAAAACTTGATTATAGTTATCTCCATTGAGATTTATTCTATTGTTGTCTCTTAAATAAACTAATGTTGCCACTACTTTTGATATGCCAACTACTATGACTTCTGTAACCAATAATGGCTCATGATTTTTCTTTGCATTGATGCCTTCTCCAATTATAAAGGACCATATCCTGTAATTGTTTTCATGTAAGCTATTTTGGGCCAAACTAGTAATTTTTTATTGGATTTTTCATGTAAAATATTATGATCCATCTCTTCTTAGCTATTTGGATATATAAGTTAAAAAAATTAACAAGATTAATCATCACTCTATCATCAAGAATATATATGTACATGCATTCATATACCTATAATATAGATAAATAGATAAGTGTGTGTAATTAATATAGGAAGATCTAAGTAACACAAAAATCTCTATATGTAAAAATGAACCATTTTAAAGATGAGATGTGATGCGTTTGTGTTAGGATTAAAGGAATTGGAATGACACTTCTACTCTTTGGTTATTCATTTAGCTTGAATGATGTTTGGTGGGGTTGTGCGAAAACAAAGTTCTTTCTTGATAGGGTTAATGGGTGATGTCCTCTTAGTTTTATGGTCTAGTAGTTGGTGTTTAGGCTCTCATCTTCCATGTCTTAAATAAAATATATGATAAATTTTTAAATCTATGATTTAAACTTATAAATTTGAAAAAGAACATTTTCCAACTAAACACTAGTGTATGAATATTTTCACATGAATATCTTCACATAACAATAAGTTAAAAAACAAAGACTAAAGCAGGTACCTCGAATCAATAGATTTGCAGCTTTATTTGGGGGCTAGATGATAATGAATGTACGCTAACACGTAATGAGGAGAAATTATTAAGTGCGATTACGCGCTTTTCGTACGAGCTCAATAAGCATTATCACGTACATATACATAATGTATGTATATAATCTAGATTATATACACATATCTTATGCACATTTTGTGTAAGATGATGTAATCTATTGAAATCATGTTACATGTTTGAACTCTGTATGTAATAATTTCTCTACAATGAGAGTGTTGTGTAATGAAGTCTAGACAGACAATTAGCACATGATTGAGAGTTCCATATATATATTTTTTAGTGATAATAAAAGCAGGTGGAAAAAATAATAATAATTTGAATGAAAAAAATTATGAAATATTTATTAAAAAAATTTTAAAAAAATTATGACTAAAAATGTTTTTTGAGAAGAAAAGATGGTTATTTTGTTATATACGATAGATTGTCGTGGGTTTTATGTTGCCAAGCTTTTGGAGCAATGCTGTTCATAGAAATGATACATTGAACTTAGTATCATCAATTAATGCTGATTTTGATTGAAGTTGAGCCATTGCAATACATTTTATTTATATTTCAATGCTTATTAAATATTCAGAAAGGTAAAAACAGACTTTTTAAAAAAATCAACCTTGCGCTACGTGGCTTATTCAAAAACCAAATAATATGCAATAAGGTAGTGTAGAACTCGTGTTGGTTTGGTTAAGCATCTTTATTTTGAAAGTGAAATAATGCTATTTTTTCTCCGAATAAATTGGAATTAAATCACTGAAATCTCGACATGTGGAAAGTACCTTCTGAAGATGAGTTGGTCCATTTTTTTCCAATTTGATTGTAAGAATGAATATTCTTTGTGAAGTAAAAAAGATTCCTAACAAATCCATTTCAGTCGAAATCAATTAGTTATAGAGATTGATTTGAATCAATTTTAATTCTAATGTAATTGTGTGCTAAGATAGAAGAAGGCATCTTAATTTAATAATCCAAATTAAATTAATTAAAACTAATATGTTCATATTGTTTATATTTAGTTCACTTTGAATTTATTTTAGATATATATATATATATAACCTAAAATTTTAATATCAAATAAAATATATTAATATTACTAACTTTTAAAAAATGAATATATATTTTCATGCATAGAAAAGTGCTCTATCTATAAATATTAAATTTTAGATGCCAATATGTAAAATATATAAAAATTGTGCATGACTTAAAGTGCTATTTTTTAGATTGACTTTATTGTTCTTGCTAAATTCAATGAAACCTTTTATGTAATATACATGGGTCGATCTAAACCTATAAATAGGAGAGGACCCCCATAGGTTCAAAAACTTTTTTTTTTAGAATACCACTTAGAACTTTTATTGTTTGTGTGCTCTCTCTTTCTTTCTAAGTTTCCTTTTCTTTTTGCATTGTTTTTCTCTTCCTCTCATAGTTCCTTATTGGGTGGTGTGATACAATTTAGAATTCAACATCCTTAAAGATAAAGTAAGCAAGCGTGGATCATGCTACAAATTAGAAAGGGAACCCATCAAGTGAAAGCCAATGATGTAAAAGATAATTCCATCAACATGGAGTGCAAATGAGAATTTGTCTTACAACAGATGAACAAGCTACGTGAACAATCAAGAGGCATTGAAGCTTGTGCCTAACATTACACCCAAGTTTGAGATGTCATCCAATCCATCAAAATTGCTAATAAGAAGAGGAGATTTATCAACAACAAGAGCTAAGAAAACATTGTCATCTTCGTCAATAGAAGATGATGATGATACATATTATCCTAACATTGAGGATCTTCTCCCTCCAACTATAGGGTAACAAAAAAAAAGAGAAGATCAAAGGAAACAACTGGAGAATGCTCTCTCTAGAGAGATCATGAAGGTCATGCTCTCCAAGAAGTTCAAGATTCTATCTTTAAAGTCTTATAAGGGGAGATTAGATCTTGCTAATCACATCGCCTCTTTTGAATATGCCATCTATTTGTTGAGGGCTAGCGATGCACTAAAGTGTCATTTATTTTTCATGGCTTTGAAGCAACTAGATTTGTGCTGGTTCAATAACCTCCATATTAGGGTTTTTACTTGCTTTGCTAAGTTCAAGCGCATATTCATTGCATAGTTTGCTAATGCTTAAAAGCCTAGAAAGAGTTTGTAGACCTTCCTACAAATTCTATCACTCCCTTTCAAAAGGAGATGTCAAAAGTCTGAGATTTAAGCCCATAGTGGATCACGTTGCACTCGCTTAAAGCCTACGAAAAGGTAATTTCTGCTATGTGTTGGGTTTGCTGCACCCAACTAACCAATAATCATATATCTGTTGAAGAATACATCTAATCGCCCAATACATATGGAGTGAAGGATAGGGAGCAAAAATGCCCAAAAAAAAGAGTTTAATAAATTCTCAAAAGAAGATGGAGGTCACCCTGAAAAATAATAAATGAGATTTTGATAGGCATCAAGTTCAGCCCTTAAAGAGGCGAACTTGATTCGATGATCAAAGAGGAGATTGAGGAATAGAGAGGAGGCTGCCACCTCTAACTCATCATCTTCCCACTATAACTCTATTGCAAGTCTCAATGGCTGAAGTAATAAAGACCATATAAAGCTAATTATCACCTACACATGACCCTAAAAAATATTATGTTTATCATAGGGATCACAGCTACACGATAGTGAAGAGTGTCACTATCTAAGAAGTCTAATTAAATATCACATTAATGCTAAAAAATTGAAGGAGTTTTAGCTTAGGAGGATAACACTAGGAGATAGGGAAAGCTGCATATCGAGGAGGTATGCAATGAGCCTAAGCCAACATAGCCAATCCACATCACAAGCGTAGTACCTGCTATTCTTGGAGGTGATGGTCTAGAAACCTTTTGTTGAACTAGCCTCAAATACTTTCTGGGGAGATGTGAATTTGACAGATTCATCAAAGACTTCGAGGAACAGCCAACCACCCATCGTCTTCATTGATGAAGACTTGCTAACTAAGGGGTTGCTGTATAATGATACTATCGTGGTCACCTCATTGATTGCAAATTACTAAGTTGGTAGCATTTTGATAAACACTGACATCCTACACAATAGTGCTTATAAGAAGATAAGACCGAGGAACTCTCACTTGGTTCTCTACCTAAAGACCACATTATAGTTTCTCTAGAGAGTGTAAAGAAACCTATAAATTAATTTCTCTACTTGTAACCTAGAGAGAGAGAGAGAGAGAGAGAGAGAGAGAGAGAGAGAGAGAGAATAATTTACTATAATGATAGACTTTGTTGTGGTAGATGCTCCACTACTTACAACACTATTTTTTATTGTTCTTTGTTAAACACTTTCAAAGCAATCATTTCAACTTATCACGTTGTGATCAAGTTCCCAAGATAAGGGGAAGTAATCATAGTTTGTAGCAACCTATTAAGATACAGAGTTTGTTATTTAAAAGTTATCATTAATATTCAAGGTCAAATACTACATCTAGATATGACAAAGTAGAGTATCTTGGAGGCTACAAACATAGTGGAAGAGGTTGCCATTAGAAATGCTGAAGTCAGCAGAGCCCTCAAAACTAGTACTACCTTCAATGACTAATTGAGAGGTGAGTAGATTTCAACATTGAGGTAGTATAGAGATGTGGTTTCTTGGCTGTAGGAAGAAATTCTAGGCATAGACCTTGATGTCAACAACATTAAGCTGAACATTGATCCTAAAGCCAAACCGATCAAGCAAGATGAGACCAATAGTAACTAGTCTCTTAGAACCTATCAAAGAAGAAGTGAAGAAGCCACTTAATTGGTGATTCATTTAAGAGGTACAATACATAGATTGGATAGCTAATATCATCATGGTGTAGAAGTCTAAAGACAAATGGAAGATGTGCATTGATATCACCAACCTGAACTCTACTTATCCAAAAGATAATTATCTTCTACCTCGCATTAACATGCTAGTAGATTCAATAGTTGGATTCTTGATGATGAGCTTCCTTGATTCTACCTTAGGTTATCACCAAATCATGATGCATTTGGCTGATAATGAAAAAACTTGCACTTATATTTATGGATGGAGTGTATTGGTACAATGCAATGCCCTTTGGGATTAATAACGCGCACTACTTATTAGTGGCTTATGAATGTAATTTTTCAAAATCTAAGAGGAAGAAATGTTAAAATTTATATTAATTTATTATTAATTAAATGTAAATCGCTGATTGAGCACATTGAAGGCTAGAAGGAGACATTCAACACATTGAGGAAATTTAATATTAAGCTTAATCTGCTTAAATGCACATTTAGAGTTGCATAAAAAAAATTCTTGAATTATTTACTAACCCTTGATGAGATTAAAGTAAAGTTTGAGAAGGTTAAATCAATTTTTGAAATGGCATCTCTAAAAACATTAAAGAAATTCAAATGCTAGTAGGACTAGTTGCTAGTTTTAGCTGATTCATTTCTAAGTATGGATATCGTTATTCAAGTTTCTTTAAAATACATAGGAGTTTGAAACAATTCATTGGTACAAAGGAATGAGGAAAATCATTCATACAATTGAAAGTGTTTTTGTTGTCTCCACTTTTGTTGCAAATCTCAAAACTCAAGGAAGAGTTATTTATGTAACTCAGCGTTGGCAAGAAAGTAGTAAGCTCAGTCTTATTATGAGAAGAGAACAAGAAGCAATACTCTATTTATTATGTAAGCAAAATCTTGAGAAGAGCATAACTTAGGTATCTTATTATGGAGAAACTTGTTCTTGTGTTGATTATTTCTGTAGGGAGGTTTGGCCTTATTTCTAAGTGCACTCCTTATAATTTATTATAAATCAACCTTTAAAATTTAATCTTTCAAAGCCTTATCACTCAAGAATATTGGAGAAATAGGCAGTCAAGCTCAGTGAGCTCAACATTTTTTACACACCAATGCATAAGCTCTAACTAACTCTCTAGCAGATTTTTTTAATTTTATTAGTGTTGAAGATGAAGAAATCTCTAAGTAAGAATTATAGACATTGTTCATTAATGGAGCATTTGGATCTCAAGAAGTTTGTATAGGGATGGTAGTGTACAATCTAGCTGGAATTTCATTAAGTTTTCAATTCAAATCTATTTTAGAATTACAAACAACCAAATATAATATTAACCTTTCACTATAGGCCTAATATTTGCTCAGAGTGGGGGAAAAAGTATCAACTCATCAATTCCAATTCCTAGCTTATAGTGAATTACATGAATGTCCAATGTGAAGTTTGAAAGGAGATAAGGAAAAGATATCTTTATAATGTCAAGTTAGAGATTAGAAAGTTTGAGTATTTCAAGACCAAGCATATCCCCATTAAAGAAAATCAATTTACTAATATGACGTCTAACTTGGGGAATATTAATGGAAGGCTAACCCAAAAATTACTTCACCACACTATTAAAGAACCAGAAATAATGGAAGTTGATTCAAAAGTTAAGCTTGATTAGGTAAATCATTATATTAAATATTTTAGAATTGGCATCTTAGACTCATGAAGGCTTAAACTCAAGACAACATAATATTTGCTCTTTGTTGGCAAATTATTTCAAAGATCAATTTCACCATTATATCTTCATTGTATAAAGGGAGAAGTGGCTAATGTTTTAAAAGAAGTTCATTCTAGAAAATGTGGCAACCATTTCAGTGATAGAATATTAGTGAACTAAGTTCAAAGATAAGAATATTTATGGTCCACACTCCATAATGTGACAACCATTTAGAAGGGTGGACTTACATACCTTTTACTGGAAAACTAGAATTAGAGTTGCAGTCAAAGTTTACTCTTTTTTTATTATATTTTATTTAAGGGGCTGTGCCTCAATGCTTTGATACAACACCTAGGTGCCACTGCTTAGGTGGTAGCATATATGTGAGGTCTAGCACCATGGAGCTGCATGGGAAGTGCCATGGTGACATTATTAGTCCATTTGACCATCTGAACAATGCTACAACATCGCCTTATAGTTCCGCGACACTGGTCAAGATTCCACGATATCTATGTAGCGATTAAAGGAGAAATGACAACTTCATTTTAATGGGCTCCACAGTGCTAGGTTGGAACATCGCGATGCTACAACATTTTTCATATGCGTTAGTTATAAAATTTATTATAATTAAATCTATCTTTTTAATGCACAATAACCGACAGGATCGCAGACTAGGGCATCGATGCTGCATGTGGGTGCTTGAGCACTGAGGCTATGTTTTGCAACTCAAGAGGCTAGTGCCTCAATGCCATGTTTGGGTGTCACAGTGTTATGCCTGATTTATAAGTAAGACCCTAGTATGTTAAGGATTTTCATTTAACAATCTTTCCTCTTATATATTTTATTTCTCTCTATCTCTCTCTCTTAGCTTAATTTTCCTCTAGCTAACATATTCATCATGCCTCTTAGAAGGGTGGTGAGCAAGAAGAGGGCATCTAGCGATGCCTGCCGCTTCGTTAGTGCTGATGTCGATGAGTAGTATCAACATGCTCTCATCCATAACACTTTATTTCGGAGAGGAGTTTCTAAGAGCTTGGTGGCAGTGTTGAAGGGGTGATCATGAGGTAAGGCTGGGCCAAACTAACCAACTATAATAGCTCTTGTGTTGTCCCATTGGTGCATGAATTCTTCATGAATCCACATGAAAGCCAAGACAACAAAGCGTATCTACAGAAAAAAAACTAGTAAGTTTTGATAGTAGTGCAATTAATGCATATTACAATCTTCAAGATATTGATTATGATCAATATCTTGCTGATTATAATGATCATCTCGATTTTGATGAGATCCTTCATTTTTTTCTAGCGAGAATGCTAATGTGCAACGGAAATGATGGGAGGAAAGGATTATTAATTTTCCTGCTTCCAGTCTCACTATTGAATATAAAGCTTGGCATTATTTTATTTTTGTCAAGCTTATGCCCACTAGTAACATTAGTGATATTACCAAATATAGGAATGTTTTAAATTTTGCTATTCAAAGAGGATTTACGATTGACTTCAAAATTATTTATAATTCTATTTTAATATGTTGAAGGGGAGTATTACTATTGGGTATAGTCACGTTCTTTAATTTATGGTTTATGTGTCATGGTAGGAGTGATAAGGGAGCCTGATGAAGAAATACTCATTTAGAATACTCCTTTAATAAAGAGGATAATTGCGAGATTTGGGCCGAGGTTGAAAATTCAGGAAGGCTCACGTGCCATGAACTCGACCTCAATCTTCCAAGTCTCTGGCTGAGCAAGTCCAAGATATTGGTAGTCAGGTCACAGACTTGAGAAAAAGGGTAGATCAAAGTAGTCATAATTAGAAGATTCTGGAGTGTAAGTTTGACCATCATATGGGTCAATGATAGATGCAATTCTTCTACATGACCTAGTTCAGAATTACAATCTTGCATATCTGAGTCAGGTCTCCTTTTCTATTGTGCCTCAGTATTAGTATTATTACACCAGTATCAGGAACAAGTACAATTATTAGCTTCCCCCATTTTGTATTTCTTTTCTCTTTTTTTTGTAATTCATAATTTTCTTTGAAGAAATAAAAGTTTCCTTTTTATTACCTTTATGATGTATGTTTGTATCTTATTAGCATTGTTGGTTTATTGCTCTAGAATTTAATAAAAAAATTTAAACATATTTATAAAAAATGAAATTTGAGTGATAGGGCCTTGATGCTATAAGAAGAATGAAAAATCCAACAGCTTGGCACCACAACACTAAGATGATATTTTTTCCCCTTAGAATTTTTTTTTCTAAGTCCCTTTTACTTGTGCTAGGGAGATATAGTGTTAAGGCACTTGTCCTTTGGTGCTGCGGTGCTAAGCAATTTTATCAGAAAATATTCTAAGTCATTTTCCCGCGTTAAGTGAGCATGACACCATGGCACTGTGGCACGAGGGTGATTTTGTTTGGGCATCTCAACACTGGATCTTGGGCATTGTAGCATTGCCTGTTTTAATAGGCATGCATGAGGGCATAGTACTACAATGCTGCAATTCAATGTCTAGGCACTGTGAGTTAGAAATTGAATTTCTTATTGGATTTTAAAAAACATTTCCCATTTTATTACCTTTATGATGTATGCTTGTATGTGATTAGCATTGTTGGTTTATTGCTCTAGGATTTAATAAAAAGAAATTTAAACATATTTATAAAAAATGAAATATGAGTACACGGCCTCGACGCTATGAGCAGAATGAAAAATCCAATAGCTTGGCACCGCAACACTAAGGTGATATTTTTCCCCTTAGCAAAAAAAATTTCTAAGTTCTTTTTACTTGTGCTAGGGAAATATCATGTTGAGGTGCTGGTCCTTTGGCGCTGTGGTGCTAAGGAATTTTATCAACAAATATTTTAAGTCATTTTCCCACGTTAAGTGAGCATGACACCATGGTGCTATGGCATGAGTGTGATTTAATTAGGGCACCATGACATTGGTTCCTGGGCATCATAGTATTACCTATTATAATATGCATACGTGAGGGCATAGCACTACGACGCTGCAATTCAACGTAGAGGCACTGTGAGTTAGAAATTAAATTTCTTATGAGATTTTGATAATTTCAACTGCATTTCACCTTAACAATGTTGGATTTCAAAAAATTGTAGTACGAAGCACTTTTCATTCTTATTCTAGATCTAAGATCGATGGATAGAGAGGTTTTCATTTCACACTAGAATAAAATTCAACGACTATCTTCTTTTCACATTGGACCCAAGATCAATAGTAGAACTATGACTTTACATGCCTTTTAAGGATAAAATGGCATAAATCTTTTACTTGAAGCGAATAGAGTGCCTCAGAACAAAAGAGGATTATCGAGAGCGTGTTACAGTGCAGTGAGAGCAAGAGTGTTCAAAGAGAAAGATAAAAAAGAAGAGAGAATAGTGGACTGAATCATGCTATTTATAGTAGTGTTCCCTGTAACTATTCCATCCCAATTGCTGGTGCAGTGCCGCGGTGATGTACTGTAATTTCGACAGCTGGCTCTGAGTACTTATCCTTCTAGAAGGCTAAATGCCCGGTGCTTGAACCAGCATCATGTCAAAAATATATATATATATATATATATATATATATATATATATATATATATATATATATATATATATATATATATATATATATATATATATATATATATATATATATTTTTAGGTAAATAATCTTTAAGTCTAGACACATGATGGCACTTCAAATTTATTTTTTATATTAACCCGCAAAGCACCTTTAGACACTGAACTTAGGAAATTGTTACTGTGTGGGGGGCCATGCGGGTGATTCAGATCCATTTTTATTAAGCACCTCGACATTGAAAATATGTTTATTAGGGTAGCACATTGGTGCTGACAACATAATGGCTAGGCACTTGATAGCATAGTGGCCCTATCAAATTGACGCCTTGGCGTCGAGTGCTTTGTAGCATTGTCTTAAAAGATAAAGGATTAGTGCAAAAAGGTCTCAATGGGAAAAATTTGTGACACTACATAGAATTTATGAATTTCTTATTTGGATGATTAAACTCATCATTAAGGAATAAACATATTATCCCGAAATTTAAATATGTTATTCTATTATGGATTTGATCATTTAAGACTCCTAAGGCTAATGGGCCTTTAATGTACCATAAAGTTTTCCCCTGAACTTCATAAGTAGAGCAGGGTTTAATTTAAACTATGCTTCCCTATAAGGGAAAGCCCCTATAGTTAATTACATCTTAGAAATGAAGGATCTCTTCCTAAGAATACTCTCGATTAAAGAAATGGGATATTGTTTTTTTTTGTAGATTTCTAAGATAGTTTTTAAAGGCAAATGATAATTTAGAATTTCAAAAGAGAATGACCCAAAGTAAAAAAAGGTTTTTTGGAAGTCAATCGAATTAAATAGGAAATATTCCTAGTAGGTATTTCAACTATTATATCATTCAACTTTAAATTGTAAAATTTAATTTAATATATTTTTGAGTTGACATTTTATTAAAAATCTAGTACTTAGATTCTAGCAGCACAAGATTACAGAAATGTCTAGGGATAAAGACTTACTTTGAGGAGGATACTTCAGAACCTAAGTCTATATGTATTTTTGATATAAATCAGAGGCTCGACCTAGTTCAACTTTTAGGAATTATTGACCTTTTCTCTCACTTGAGAAAGGAAACCTATCTCTAACCCTTCTGGACTTATAACCCACCTAAAAGGCTTCCAACTAATCACCACCTAAGCAAATTTTAAATCCATGATATCAAGTCTCATGAATGCAATATGGCTAGGATTGTATTTTAGAAAATAATCTAAGAACTTAGACTTACTCCTAATCCCTAAGTTCATGTTTGAGTATGAAATGATCATAACTAATGCATCATATATTAGCTTCTAAATATTTTTTGACTCACAATTCATTTAAGGCTTTAGGGTATGTATTTTATGCCTAAATGACATGCAATTAGAAGTGATCATGGGCCAAATCAAGAAGAGAAAATAGACCTTCCAAGGAAGGTGATCATCCTCAGCGGTCAGATGCCCCTTATGTGCAATGGGTGAAGTGCCAAATTCACATAGTTAGAATAATATGCTAGTATGGTTTGTAAAAGTTAATTATTTCTAGTTGATTTTAAGTTATTTCTAAGGCTTTAAATTATGTGAGAAGCTTTAAATTTCTTTTATTTTTGTTTAAATTGATTAAGTTTAAGTTGTGTATAAAATTTAATTTTTTTAAGAGCCTAATCGTCAAGACATTCATCATAGAAAGTACAACATAGAAAGAAACTAAGAAAAGCAGGTTGATTATATTGCCCACCCAAAGTAAATCAAGCCAATTTAAATTAAAGAATAGGCTAGTGCGATCAGATACCATTGTACATCCCGAAAGAAAGAGAAAATGGGTAGCCGAGCTCCGCTCTTATATATCCCGGCCTAGAACTACAAGGTTAGATCTATGGGGGTCTTGTTTCCAGGATCATCTTCTTCTTGGGACCTCCATTGGGTTTCACAGGAGACTTATGCACCAATCTGTTGGTATAGTATGCTCTTGCTAATCTTAGACCCCATATATCATAATTTAATTCTAAGCTTGAGTTACAATTTAAAATTTAAAAATAAGTCCTAAGCCCAACAAAACAAAAGTCAGGAAAATGGAAACAACACACTAGTTATATTTACAAACATACAGGCTTAGAATTAGTTGCTTGCTAAGCCCATATATTTTATTAGGCTATGCTAAGGAATTTATTCAGCACCTGCAAGCAAATAATAATTTTATAATTTATTACATAAGATCCTTTAGCACAGTCCCTTATAGAAGATAAAAATAGTTTTAAAAGAATGTCCTATCATCCAGTCTAATGGGCAAACAATCCTAGACATCCAGTTTAAAATAATACACCACAAAATAAAAAAATACCACATCATATCACAGAACATCACAAATCGATCTAACCTAAGTCTAGAGTTCCATGACCTAATAATATAGTATGTGAAGAAAATGAGTTTGTGTAACAAGACTTTGCTAAACCTTTTTAGATTTAAGTTTCAATTTAAGTTTTGAGGTTTGTTTATTTTACTTTAGTTCAAGTGATGTAATGATTTCTGATTATTGTTTTCATTTTTAGATTTTTTTTTTGTTAAAGTGAAATTTAAGTTTTCAAGAATGAAGAATGAAATAGATTTCACTTTGGGTGGAACCCATTCTATTCAATATTCTAAATCATAATAGAATGAAACCTTCACCCTAAGATGAAGATTCATTCTAAAGGTCTAACCAATATTCTAAGTATATTAATTAACCTCTTTGGATTCATTTAAATGATTTGGGTTTGAGTTTAGTTTAGATCAATGTTTTAATTTTATCTTAGAATTTAATTCTTCTTTTTTTTCTTTTGATTTGATTATATGTTTTTGAGTTTGAATTATTTTCAATTGGATTTGACTTATTTGATTTAAATTGATTTTATTATTTATTTTATTAATATTTATGTCCATTTAATTTGAATTATGTTAATCTAATACATTTAGGTTAATGTTTTAATCTAAATCTGAATTGATTACGTGTTAATATTCCAATCATAATTTATCATGAATTTAATAATTTATTAATTTTATGGTTTAATTAGATTTTGCATTTTTAATAGTTTTCATTAAACCCTAAGTTTGTAATTAATCAAATTCTTTGACTTAAAGTGTTGGAAAATTGTCCTTATATGTTCTGATGTTGATAAACATATTTCAAATTAATTTATAAATTCATGTAATTTTTGTAATTTTTTGATTTGTTATTTCATGTAAATTAACCTAGAGATTGGAAATTCAATAACTTCCAATTCAGAGGTCAAATAGTCTTAAACGTTTTATGGTAAGTGGGGTTCTTTGCCAATTTAAGTTTCTTAAAGTTTTATTTTAATCACATGCATGATTTAGAATTAATTAAGATCTTAATTATTTCATTAAAACCTAAGCTAAGCTTAATTTAGATGGAATTACTTTGTTATTTTATTTTTCTTAGATTCCTCTTGAGAAGATGCATCCATAGAGGGTTCATTAAGAAATTTTTGAATTTTGGTTGATTTGTTATGATTTTCTTAAGTTCATGTTGATTAATTTGGATTAATTAATTCAATTAAATGTCAAATTAGATCATTTTATGATTTATTAGGTTTCAGTGAGTTTTGGGGGGTGTTTTTAGGATCAATAAAGTTTATTATGATGATTTATGGTGACTTTATCATTTTTTGTGATTTTCTTAATTTAATATTAGTTTATTTCATTAAAATTAGGATTTGAGATTAGAAGTTCAATATCTTTTGATTTACTTTGCAATAAAACATGAAATGTTTTCTAAGGTGTATTTTAAACTAAAATCAATTTCCATCTAATGTGAGTATAAATGAAAATAATCAAACTAAAATTAATCACAAACCATTAATTCAACCGTAAACTAGAATGAAACTTCGAAGAATTGAAATTGGGGTTAAAATACACCTTAGAAAATCAATTTCCATCTAATGTGTAAGGAAGGTCAATTGTCCATGAGAAATCTCTTATCTTCTTTTGCCATAGATGGTCGAGAGCTTTCTTCTTCTATGCCATCAACTTTAGACAATCTCTGGGCTATCGGGGATGAGAGGCTTGGGGAAGTCTTCAACTTGGTTTCCCTTCTTCTTGTGAATGTGTTAAAGTAAAAATATTCCAAGAGGTGTTCAATTTATTAGGATTAGCCTCCAAATTAGCTAAGATGAGGAGAAGGTGAGGTATATAGAAGAGAAATGGGATTTAGCTTCTTTGCATGTATTCCTCACTTACTTGCCATGGCTACACCTCCTCTCCTTATGAATTCACCTTATATGGCTTTCCTTAACTTTTGGCTCCACTATAACATTCTTCTGAATTGGTGGTGGGTTGGCCAAGTCAAACCAAGTTGAAATATGGGTCAAACTCAAGTCCATTTAGATTGGATTTGGAGATTAAACCTCATTAAATGCCATTTGAATTTAAATTAATTTAAAATGTTTTAATTATGTTTCTTTTGATTGATTGGCCTTAGGTTTGAGTTTAAATCATTATTTATTGTCCAATGGATAATTGAGAATTCAATTAGCCCATGCCACTTCAGAGTTTAATTTAATTTCATCCTAATTTGACTTATTTTAAATTAAATGGGTTAAATTAAGTCTAATTATGACAAGTGATCAAATTGACTCAATCAAAGTATGTTTAGATCTCAATCATGTTTATTCACATGTGTGAGATGATTTTGAGTGATTAATTTCATTTGATTTGGAATTGATTTCAATTTTGACCCATTTGACTAAAATTGGGCTTAATGGGTTAAGTTGGATTTATTTGGGTCAAATGACCAATTTGGTCAAATTGGTCCCAATGATTGATTGAATTATGTTTAATGATCATTTTCAAATGATTTTGGATAATCAAATTGAGTTTATTTCAATTTGATTTGGGTTTGAACCTAATCAAGCTCATTTAGACTAATTTAGAGAAAATGATCTAATTAGCCTAAATAAGGCTAAATAAATTTAAATTTCTTTAAATTCATGTTTAAACATGTTTATTCTATCATTTAAATTATTTAGAATAATTATATTTGGTCAAATTTTGATGGGTCAACCTTTGACATGGTGGTACCCACATAAAATCAAACCCATGTCAAAAAGGTTGGCCATTTTTGACCTTGATTTGAATTTGACTTTCTTTTATTTGATTTGATTTGATTTTTTTGGATTATTTGGATTTATTTTGATTTTATTTAAATTTTTTTTATATTTAATTAATTTTGAGTTTAAATAGGATAATTAGGTTAATCACCTTACTTTAAACTCAAATAAATTCAAGTTTCAAGTGAAATATGTTTGATTTAATTTGGGTTGAGACTACCTAAACCCATTAGGTTAGATCAAACCCAAGATGGATGCACTAGGTCACTAGTAGTGTTTTAAGTGCTTAATTAGGAGGCTCCTAATTACTAATTTCAGAAATGATGTTAACCTCATCCAAAAATGAGGTCAACAGAGGCTACAAACACATCGTTGCAATGCTAAATGTTGAATTTATTTAGCTTAGGTTATTCAGGTTGATCAGTTGACCATCACCTTGGCACTAACCATATGGTGCCATCACATTGGTTACTATTCCAGAACCCAAGAGCTTAGCACTACTATATTTGGATTATATTACAATTTGGCACTAACTGTGATTTGGTGCTAATTGTGGCACTATTTTAAATTTTTGGTGACATAATGCCTTAGCAATACTAATTTTTTACATATTTTTTATGCATTAAATGCCTGCTTAAGCTTAATTTTCTCGAAGGCTTAGTGCCTTGATGCTATACTTGTAGTGCCATGGCTCTATGTGTATGATTTGGATTATGCTATAAATGCCTTAATATCATCACTTAGATTTTAATTTTGAGAACATAGCACCTCATCCCTGGGATATCAATGCCATGGCACTATGAGATGCTTGCCTAAGCTTAATTTACCAGAGGATATGACACCTTAACACTAGACCTACAACACCACAATGCAATTTCACTGATGTCTAAGATTCAAAATTTTTAGCAGTATAACACCTTAGCAGTGCTAGATTTTTTCATATTTTCTAATGCATTAGCATTCTGCTCCCTTATTCTAGATCCAAGATTGATGGAGGGAGGGTTTCATTTTACACTAGAACCAAGTTCAATGGTGGAGGATAAAGTGCCTCAGCATTGAAAGGATGGCACTGTGGCACCGTATAAGAGATGAGGTACCCAAAACTTAGTGCCATGGCTCTAGAAGATAGCACATTGGTGCTAGATAAAAGTGCATCGGTGCTAATAGCATTGCATCTAACCGAGAGCTTAACACTACAATGCCCTATTTTTAGCTCTTCTGTGCTATGGATAGAGTCATTCAAGATTTTTTTTTGAGAACTTGGCACCTCAATGTTGTGGGATGGATGTTGACCTCACTTTTGGAGTGAGGATTCAACTCCTCCATCATAGATCTAAGAGTCTTCTAGACACTAAGGGCTCCTTAGTCATATGACACTTATAGTGGCTAAGTGAACACTTAAAGAAGAATTAAATATATGATTAAGCTATGCCTTAAGAAATAAGAAAATTTAAATAGTCTATAGCCTAACCAAATTCATGCCTACCTCCTTAGCCTAAATCAAACCTCAAATTCAATTCATCCATATATGTGGTATTTATTTTTTTTGGATGTTGTGTGTGTTGACACCACAGATCACAGGGGTACTTATTGAAATAATTAGGTGTGATATTAAGGTATGATGTACTATCTCAAAAAATAGAGACATCACCATATAATGGACTTAATCACCTAATAAAGACTCCTAAGGCATGATGGATCTTCGAATATGCCATATATTTTTTTCTACTTTACATGGACAAATAAAGCAGGGTTCTTAAATTCTCTATGGAGGCAAGCCTCCATAGTTAATTACTTCCTAAGGAATATGGATTCCTTAAGAATACTCTTGATTAAAGTAAATAATTATCATATATGAAGATTTTAAAGATAAGATTATCAATAAATTGGCTATGTTTGGAAAGTCAAATGAGACTGTTCAAGGAGAAGAATTATTTTAGAATCTAATAGGAGAAAGTAGGAAATGTCATGATACTAGGAAGTCTAGTGAGCAATCCAATCTATCCTATGGTTGAGCTTTATATATTAGAAATATGAAGAGATTTATTTATTTGAGTTAAAATTTTATAAGACTACTTGGACTTATAGTCCATTAACACAAGGTTGTGGAAATGCCTAAGAGGTGAGAATTTATGCTTGTTGCTCAAGAAAACAACAACCTTGGATCCTAAATTTAGTGAGCTTTATCACAAGCTAAAACATGACCTAAATCTAAGTAAAAGAGGACATAATGGTTTACTCCATAAGAGAGGATAAACCCCACTACAGCCTAGAGTGGTCCCCAACTAACACCTCATACGATTCAAAACCATGTAGTATGGTCTTATGAATTTGCAAGATGGTTAGGCTTACTATTTAATTAGAAAGAGACTAAAGTCATAAAATCCATTTCCTAAGAGACTAGAGCATGAGTGTATGATCATATGACTTAATCTATAAATGCAAAATCTTTCCAAATTTTATTTCATTTTGACTCATTATTTGAGACAAATGCTTAGGAATTCTTTATGCATAAATGCATGATGAAGGTTGATTATTGGCTAATTCAAAAGAGAGAGGGTGAAGCTCCATCATGAGGGGTTGCTCTCATAGGTCAAGCAGTCCTATAATATAAGAACAGAGGCCCTCATTTTGAGCAAGAGTGATAGAAGATTCATGCATGATGTGAGACATACAACATATAACTAAGAGGTTTCTAAATCTTTTAATTACTTTGATTATAGCCTAGGCTTTATGATGAAGTTGTGAGTTGTATAAAACTTTAATTATGAGTTATTAGTTGGGTAAAAAATTTTTTTTATTCTAAGAGCTTACCGTATCCAGGCCACACATCAAAGCATCAAACTTTAAGAAACTATGAAGAAGATGCAATCCTATTGCACAATCTAAATAAATCATCAATCAATTTTGTAGACTACCACAAAAGAATAAGAGGCCAGTGCGGTTGGGTACCATCGCACATCCCGAAAAGAGAAAAGATGGGTAGCTGAGCTCTACCCTTATACAACCCAGAATATAAAAGAATAATTACAATTAGAGATATATACTTGCTATGGGGGTCCTCACTTCTTCATTTCTTCATTTCTTCATTTTTGATTTAAAGGCATCATAGGGCACCCCAGGACTAATTCTTCTGGCCACTACTCATCCTAATCCCCTATAGCACTAATCATAATTCCTATAAAAAAATTATATTTATATAGTAAAAAGTAAATCTAACTACATAATAGAGGTTAGCTAAATATATACAATCCAAAGCAGTTATCTTTGTAATTTTGACTTAGCACCCTACACATGGGTAACCAAGCCCACCTGTCCTAACTTGGATTATGCTTAGGGGTTTAAGCAACCTGTGAAGAGAACATTATGCTTATTTTTAAGCAATCCCTTAAACATAATCTCTTATAGAAAATATGATTAGGTTAAGAGTGGCCTAACATCTAGCCTACAAAATATACACCCTAACATCTAGTCTAAAATATTACATCACAAAATAAAACATACTACACACATACACCATCCTAACTTAGGATTATCAGTGGTAGCTTAAATCTAATGTGTGTGTTAAGGCTTTGTGTAGTATCACTTAACTAAGCATTAAAGTTATGCTTTTCTAAGTGTGAAAAAATTTAATTTAACATAAAGGTTGGTTTCATTTTAAGTTGTTTAATTGATTTGCAAATTTTAATTTATGTTTTACTTGATTTCATTTGGTTTACACTTAACATCTAAGTGTTATAAAGAGATAAAAGAGGATTACCCTTCTTCATCCCTTTTTTAAGCCATTTTTTAAAACATATTTTTATGACTTAGTTCTCTTTAGTGAATGGCTTATTAAGTATTTTCTTGTTAATCCTAAGTTCAGGTTAACCTCAAATAATTCTACTCAATATAAAAGGCATCTTAAGAATAATATGGTTGAATAATTATCACATGACATATATCAATTCATTCCTTTCATCACATGTAACATGCATATGACTTTCACACTTAGCATGTTTATACATACAATATATTTTGGCATACTTGAAAGATGAATGCATACATTTATAATTTATATCTTATTTGATTGAATTATTTAATATAGGTAAATTAAAGCTCTATCCAAACTCTTATACAAAAATACATATGAATAAAATCAAATAGGTACTTGCCTTTGTTAACCAGGAAAGCGAGGTAATCAAATGACCTCCTTGGGGCTACTTAAAGTCTCGTATTCTGAGGATGTTCAAACTATATACTTATTAACATTCAAATCTATATAACTTCATATATGAAGCATAAGCAAGAGAGCACTAACTTCACATGTAGTATAGCTTAGTGACTTAGATGATTTTGGATGCATGCATTTTTTTTAAGTAAGAAGAAAGGATTATTATTCTCTAATCAAATACACATATACATGTATAAAATATGTAAGCAAGTACGTGTCATTGTTAAACCAAAGAAGTTAGGTAGTCAAATGACCTACTTTAGGGCTACTTAAAGCCTCGTATTCTTAGGATGTCCAGACTAAATACTTGCTACCTTAAATACATATGAATGTATAAGCAACTATAAGAATAGAAATTTATGCAAAATTGTATTTTTATTTAGTTGAATTATTTATGTATATGAATTAAAGCTCTATCCAAATTTTAATACAAAAATACATGGAAATGAAATCAAATAAGTGCATGTCATTATTAAACCAAGGAAGTGAGGTAATCAAGCAACCTCCTTGGGAATATTTTAAGCCTCATATTCCCTGGATGTCTAGACTATATACTTATTAACATTCAAATCTATGTAAATCTATATATAAACATAGGAAAGAGAGCTTCATTTCACATACTCAAATTATAAACACATGCAAATCATATATGTATTCATAACTATTATCACTCCATATATTATTATCAATTTATAAACTTTGAAAAATAGATTGAAATTTATTAGTGATAATAGGCACACATATAATTAAGTTAAATCAACACATGCAAGCTTACATTACTTTCATTTGACTCATTTAATTTTGAAAAGATGAATGCATGAAACTACATGACATACAACATTTAAACAAATTGTAAAGAAATAATCAAACATAAATATGTGATTCATTCGACCAAATTAACTCCTAAGGACAATTATATTAAATAAAATTATTTAAGAAAAACCAAAGTTTCTTATTAATTTGGTTTTGGATTTGAGTTCATTTAGAAAGAGAGAGATTATTTGTTGTTTTAATCTCATTCCCATGTTGAGAAACTTAATTTGATTCAAGGAAAGATAATTAGATGAGTTTTATGAATTAATTAGATTAAATCATTAAGTAAATCATTTAATTACCATTTTGTGAGCTTCTTTAATTTAACTAATCACTTAATTATGAGCAACAAAATGATATGAACATGTGAGGAAATAAAATTGCAATGCTCCTAAAAGACCTAATGCAATTGGCTCAAATTTAAAGATTAATTAAGTCAAAGAATCTAATTAAGTACTTTTATGATTTTCCCATACTCATGGGTTAATCATAATTTCTTTAAGGGTCTTTATGTTATTAAACACATAAAGAGGAACTCTTAATTTTATTATTAATTATTTGATATGATTAGTATTTCAATTTGATTTAATTTGGCCATTTAATTCATCAATTAATTATTTAATTATTTCCTACCTTAATTAACTCTCTTAAGATGAAATGGATTAGGAAAGAGGTTCTAATCCTCCCCACCCTTCCATTCACTATCAATTAGTGGTTAATAAGCCTTAATGAATTAAATTTTACTATTTTAAATACTAATTAATCACTTAATTAATTAAAAGGATAATTAAGATTTGAACTATTAATTTCTCCTAATTACTAGGCAATAAATTCTAATAAAATCATGAGAGGTTGAAGTCATCCCATTTTAACCAACACACAAAATTTGGAATTAATTTCCCAAGTAATTAGTGCTTAATTAAGCAAATTAAATTTATAATTAAACCTAAAATAGATTTAATTACTATTTAAAATTAAATGGAGATAATTTTAATTAATTCAACTTTTAATTATCTTTAAAATGAGTATTTATTTGTATTTTTCCATAATTAGTTATGACTTTATAAAGTTTCAGCCATTAAAATGAATTAATTAAGCCTAATCCCATCGATGCCATGTGGATCACTGGTGTGGCACACTTTGCACTGCAGGATTCATTACTTAAACCCGTTCAAGTCAGCATTGATGTGGTTGGCAGCGGACGAGCTTTCGTCCCCACCATTCGATATAAGATTGGATGGTGGGGATTAATCTCATGATTCTTAAGGGATAAAATGAATATTAATTAACAAATTAATCATGGTTATCCCTTCTAATCACACGGAATAGATGGTAATCTATCATCTCCTATGCGATGAAAGATGGTTTGCCTTCCATCGCCCAATTCGAGCTCATCGTAGCTTAGATTTGCTCGGGATTGATCCCACACTTCACGAGGAAGATCTGAAGGGATCAAATTATTGGATTCACATGAAATCAACATTCACTTTGAAAAGGCCTAGAAAAAATGAGAAATCTTGGTTTGAAGGAATAGTACCTTGCCAGAGCTCAGGATCGGCGATGAACTAATTGAGGTAGCTTCGCCTTGATGAGACAAAGCTTTATTAAGAAGATGGTGTGATACATCCCCACCATTTCCTCCGTAGACCAACCATTTTCCGCAATCCCACCTGAAGTTAGCCTAGGAGGTACTTTTGGTGGTTGCAGAGCTCAGGAGAAGATTTGTTTCACCTCACCGGAGCTTGTTGAATGTGTGGGTGAAGTTAATTTGGGATTGGTTGGAATTTGGTGGAGTTGGATGGAGTAGAGCATTGTCCTATCAAGTTAGTGTTTTTCTGTGATGGGAAGGCTTAGGAAGCTTGCATAATGCTCTGGGGAATTCAAAATTACCCTAAGAAGCTCTCTAAATGCTTGATCACTTAGTTTGGTTTGAAATGAGGGGGGGTATACCCTCTCTCCCTTAGATCAGACAACCTTGATCCATTTGGCTTCTAGTGGTCGTCCGGCCACCGCAGGTGGCCGTGGGTGGAAGGGAATCATCTGAGGTGGTTTGATTTGATTGGCCAAGTGAGGACGAGTGGTTACCATGGGAGGAGGCAGCTATCCTTGGGTTTACAAGTGTTCCAATGAGAGAGGAGAGGTGAAATCACCTCCCTTTGGCTCATGGCTGACCCAACCACCTTTGGTTCAGGTGAGCTAATATCCCTTATGCTTATGTGGAGGTCTAGGAGGCTGCCAAGTGGATAGGGAGTGGGTTTGACCATTCGAATGAGGTATTTGTTTTATGTGGTGGCCCAAACCCATTTAGTTTTGGGTCAATTCAAGTTGGGTTTGATTTGGGCTGACCCAAGCTGAGTTAAGGAGGGGTCATGCCAAGTTTCATTGGGTTTAGGCTTGGTTTGAGTAGGTTTAGCTCAATTTGACCCATATAGGTCAAATAGGGCTAGGTTGGATCAAGTTGACCTATTGATTAAATTGGGTCAAACTAAGGGTTGAGTTAAGTTCAAATGAGTATTTGGAGAGTTTTGGTGTATTGGTTTGGGTTGGTTTGGCTTAGATTTGAGTTTGAACCATTTAGGTTCAAGGTTCAAATGGGTCAAATGGGTCAAGTTGACCAATTTGGCCAAATTGGCCAAATTGACTTTGGTTAGGCATTGGTTCATGTTCAATTAATCAATTGAAGATGATTGTAGGCTTTGGTTTGAATCAATTTGGACTTGGAAATGATTTAGGCCAAATTAAAACTTTAAGTCATTTTGGGCTAAGTAAGCCAATTGGGTTCAATTAAGGCTTTCATCATGTTCAATGGTCAATTTGAAATAAACTTGAGCCATTGGTTGCAATCAATTTGGATTGGATTTTGATTTGGCACAAATTGGTCTTTTAGGTCATATTGGGTCAGAGGCCCAATCGGGCTAGTTTGGTTGAATTGATGGTTAGGTCATGTTCAATGGTTGATCTTAGGTTGATGTGATTTATTGGTTTCCATTGATTTAGCTTAGGGTGAAATTTGGCTCATTAGCTCATGTAGGTTAAGTGGGTTGACTTGGTCATATGACTAAGTTGACTTGGTTTGGCCCAATTGATTGCAATTGATCAATCAAGGATGATCAACAATCATCATAGGAGGTTTTGGAGGGTTTGGCTCAATCCAGTTTGGGTTGGATTGAGATTTGGTTTAAATATATCAATTACTCACTTTGGGTCAAGTGTACCAACTAGGCTAAAATGACATGATTTTGGGTTGAATTGAATTGAGTTGAGTTTGGATATTAATTTGATTGACTTATATCTTTAGTTGCAATTGATTTGAGTTTGAATGGATTTTAGTTCATTTGGATATTTAGGATAAGTGAGTTAGCTTGGTTTGATTAGATGTGATTGTGGATTTTGGTATGATTTGAAGTGATGATTGGAGGATTAGATTGGTTTGAGAGAAGATCAATTGAATTTGATTTGAAGGAATTTGGCTAAGTCCATAGGTTTGAATCATGGGCTTAGGTTTGGTTTGATTGAATTGATTTTAGCTTAGGAGATTGGCTTGTCTTGATTGTAGATTTAGATATGGTTTGGAATGATGATTGAAAGATTGAATTGATTGATGAGAGAAATCAATTGAGTTTGATTTGAAGGGATTTGGCTAAGTCCATAGGTTTGAATCATGAGCTTAGGTTTGGTTAGATTGAAATAATTTTGGCTTGGGAGATTGGTTTATCTTGATTATAAATTTAGATGTTATTTGGAATGATGATTGAAGGATTGAATTGATTGATGAGAGAAATCAATTGCATTTTATTTGAAGGGATTTGGAAAAGTCTATAGGTTTGAATAATGGGCTTAGGTTTGGTTTGATTGAATTGATTTTGGCTTGGGAGATTGGCTTATCTTGATTGTAGATTTAGATGTTCAAATTTGAGATCAAATTTTGGCTAAGGAAATAGTCATGGATTTGATTAGGCCATATGATAGGTAGGCCAGCCTAGTTCTTATGGCATGATCTAATCCTATGGTTAACCCTTCTAAGTTCCTAGGCTTAGGTTAAGTGTTCACTTAGCCACTAGAAGTGTCCTATGACAAAAGAGTTCTTAGTGTCTAGAAGACTCCTAAATCTATGATGGGAAGGTTGAATCTTCACTCTAAAAGTGAGGTCAACAATATCCAATTAAATCTACAATTAAATCTAAACTCCAATTCCAATTGAATTTCAAATCAAATCAATCTTTCATAAACCCTATGATTCAATACTATGGACTTAGCCAAATTTCTTTTAATCCAAACCAAACTCAATTGGTTTTCTCAAAATTGATTTAACTCTTTAATCAACCCCATGCCAAGATCTACAATCAAATTCAAGCCTCAAACCCTTTTCAAATCAAATCAACTTAACCTAAGCCTATGATTTGATCCTATAGACTTACCCAAATTTCCTTCAATTTAAATCAAATTTAGTTGATTTTCTCAAATCAATTCAATTCTTCAGTCACCATTCTAAACCATATCCAAAACTATAATCAAATTAACCAAGCCAAAATCAATCCAATCAAACCTAACTTAACCCATTTGACTTCAAATATTCAAATGAGCCAAAACCCAATTGAATCCAAATCAATTTCAACCAAAGCCATGAATCAATCCCAAATCAATATCCAAACTCAACTAAACTTAATTAAACTGGAAAATCTAACTCAATTAGACCAATTGGTCAACTTAACCCAAATTGATCAAATTGAACCAAGATTCAATCCAACCCAAATTAGATTAAACTAACCCTTCAAATCATCTCCATGATGATTGTTGATCATCTTGGATGGCCTAACTACAACCAATTCAACTAAATCAGGCCAATTGACCTATTTAGGCTCACTTGACCCAAAGTGATCCATTTGAACCAAATCTCAATCCAATCCAAATTGGATTGAATTAAACAATCCAAAACATATTACAATGATTATTGATCATCCTTGATTGATCAATTGTCATTAATTGGGTAAAATCTAGTCAACCTAACCATTTGATCAAACTAATCCATTTAACCTATATGAGCCAAATGAACAAATTTTCATCTTAAGCTAAATCAATTGAAACTAATGATTCATATCAACCTAAATCAATACTTGAACATGACCTGATCATTAATTGAGCCAAACCAATCCCAATTGGCCCTTTGACTAAGTTGACCCAATTTGACCTAAAGGACCAAATTGGGTTAAATCAAAATCTAACTCAAATTGATTGCAACCAATGGCTCAAGTTCATTCCGAATTGATTATTAACATAATCAAAGCCTTAATTTAACACAATTTGGCCAATCGACCCATTTAGCCCAAATTGATCTAAAGGGTCAATTTGGCCTAAATCATTCATAAATCCAAATTTATTGAAATCAAAGCCTACAATCACCTTCAAATGATCAATCAAACATGAACCAATGCTAAAACCAATTTGGCCAATTTATTGGATGTTCAACTTGACCCATTTATTATTTTGACCCATTATTTGAACTCAATTGGGTCAAATCCAAATCCAAGCCAAATTGAACCAAACCAATTACATCAAAACATTCCAAATACTCATTTGAACTTGACCAAACCTTGGTTTGACCCAATTTGACCAATTGGTCAACTTGACCTAACCTAGCCCAATTTGACCTACATGGTTCAAATTGAGCCAAAACTATTCAAACTAAGCCCAAGGCCAATGAAACTTAGCATGACCCATCCTTGGCTCACCATGGGTCAGGCCAAATCCAACCCAACCCATGCTTGACCCGAATTGACCCAAACCCAATGGGTAAAGCTTGCCAAGTGGACAAATATCCCATTTGAATGGTCAAATCCACTTCCCCTCCACATGGCTGCCTCATAGACCTCCACCAAAGAAAGAGGGACATTGGTTCACCTGACCAAAAGGTGGTTGGGTTAGCCATGAGCCAAGTGGAGATAATTTCACCCCTCATTTCCCATGGAACACTTGGCAACCCAAGGACACCCACTCTCCTCCCATGGCAGCCACTCTTCCTCACTTGGCCAACCAAATTGAGCCACCTCTGCCTCTTCCTACCACCCACGACCACCTGCGATGGTCGGACGTCCACTAGAGTCCAAGTGAATCAAGGTCATCTAATCCAAGGGAGGAGGGGGTATACACCCCTTATTTCGATACAAATTAAACACACACACTCTCAGTGAGATCCTTAAGCCTTCTCGTCCCCCGAAAACATCAAATCGAGCTCACCCAAGATAAGACAACCTCCATCATCATCCAACTCCAACAAAACTCAACCCCACTTGAACTAACTCTTCCCACATGTTCAGCAAGCTCCGGCGAGGCTAAACAAACTGTCCCCCGATCGATTTGAACACAAGTACCTCTAGACTAACTCTGATGAGCATTGCAGAGGCCTTTGGTCCACAAAGAAAATGCCGGGAGGCATCGCACCATCTTCTCAACAGGGCTTCACCTTGTCAAGGTGAAGCTACTTCGGTCGGTTCCCTACTAGTTCTAAGCTTTGGAGAGGTACTATTCCAGTAAACTAAGATTTTCTATTTTTTAGGCCTTTTCAAAGGAAATGTAAATGCTATTCAAATCCAACCATAGGATCCTTATAGATCACTTCTCGGGTATGTGATCAACCGCAATCCGAGCTCAGTGAAATTGGAGTGGAGGAATACGATTATGCATACGCCATGCGTGGGAGATGATAGATCATCCGTTGAAAGTTCCACGTGATTGGAATGGATGGCCATGATCTCCCGATTAGATTTAATCCGATTCATCCCTTAGAAACCACAGGATTAATCTCGATCTTAGATATAACGACGGGGATGAAAGCGCGTCCGTTGCCACCACATCAACGCTTAGTGGATTTTAAATAACCAATCCTACACTGCCATGTGGATAGCACACCATGTCAGTGATCATGGATTGGAGATTAGCTTAATTATTTATTTTAATGGCTAAAACTTTGAAAAATTATAACTAATTATAAAAAATTATAAAAACACAAATAAATATTCATTTTAAAGGTAAAATAAAATTGATTTAATTAAAAATATTTCCATTTGATTTTGAATAGTAATTAATGCTTAATTAGATTTGAATGTCCACTTAATTAGCTTAATTAAGCCCTAATTGCTTAGGCAATTGATTTCAAACTTTGTGTGTTCATTCAATGGGATGACCTTTGCCTCTCATGATTTTCTTAGAATTTATTGCCTAGGTAATTAGGGAAATTGATGTTTCAAATATTAATTACCCCTTTAATTAATTTAATGATTTAAATAATAAAAATTAATTAATTTAAGCTTACTAATCATTGATTAATAGTGAATGGATGAGGGAGTGGGATTAGGACCTCCTTCCTAATCTGTTTCCTAAATCCATTTCATTTTAAAAGAGTTAATTAACCTAAAATTAATTAAGTGTTTAACTAATCAATTAAATGGTTAAATCAAATCAAATTGAAATATTAATCACATTAGATAAATAAAAAAAATGGTATTAAGGGTTTCTCTTTATATGTTTAATAATATAAAGATGCTTTATGGAAATTATGATTAACCCATAATTATAGAAAAATCACAAAAGTACTTAATTAGATTCTTTAATTTAATTAATCCTTAATCATGAGCCAATTGCATTAGGTCCTTTAGGAGCATTGCAACTTTACTTTTCTCACATGGTAACATCATTTGTGGCTCATGATTAAATGATTAATCAAATTAAAGAAGCATAAAAAAAGTAATTAAATATTTTGCTTAATGGTTTAACTTAATCAATTCATAAAAAACTATTTAATTATCTTTCCTTAAACTAATTAAATTTATGAACATGAAAATGGGATTAAAACAACAAATGTTAATTTCTCATCTTTAAGTCTAATTTAAATCAAAAATCAAATCAATAAGAACCTTTAGTTTTCTTTAAGTAATTTTATTTGATGTGATTGTCCTTAAATTAGTATGGTTGAATGAATCACATGTTTATGTTTGGCTATTCCTTCCCAATTACTTTAAATGTTGTATGTCATGTGGAATAATGCATCCATCTTTTAAAATCTAAATGAATCAAATGAAATCTATTTATGTAAGCTTGCATGTGTTGACTTAACTTATTTTATGTGTGGCTATTATGACTATTAAATCCAAATTTATTTTTCAAAGTTTTAAGATAATAATAATGTTTGAAATGATAATAGTTATGGATATACATAGAGTTTCATGTGCTCATAGCTTAAGTATGTGAAGTGAAGCTCTCTTTCTTATGATTCATGTATAGATTTACATAGGTTTGAATGGTAATGGGTTTATAGTTTGGACATCCCAGGAATACAAGGCTTTAAGTAGCCCTAAGGAGGTCATTTGATTACCTCACTTCCCTGGTTAACAAAGGTATGTACTCATTTAATTTTATTTCTATGTATTTTGGTATTAAAATTTGGATAGAGCTTTAACTCATATGCATAAATAATTCAAAAAAACAAAATACATTCTTTTCATAATTTTTATTCTTCTAATTATGTATACTATGTATTTAAGATAGAAAATATATAGTCTGAATCTCAGGAATATGAGGCTTTAAGTAGCACCAAGAAGGTCTTTTGATTACCTCACTTCTCTAGTTAACAATGGCACATACTTACATCTTTTATACATATGTATGTGTGCTTAATCAAAGAGTGAAAATCCACCCTTTTCTATTAAAAAAACATACATCCATAATCATCTAAGTCATTAATTATATCAAATGTAAGTTAGTGTTCTCTTTCTTATAACTATGGTGTTTATTTTTGGATTGCATTCGTTTGTGTATATATGAGGGGACACCATGCAAATTTGAGGATGTGCTTATTGAGGTGATTGAGTATGACATCAAGGAATAGTATACTATCTCGAGAGATAGAATTCACTACCCTTCGATGGACCTAATCACTAGATAGGGACCCCTAAGGCATGATGGATCTTCAAATATTTCAGAAATTTTTCTCCTATTTTATGTGGAAAAGTACATCAGGGTTTATTTAAATTGGGTTTGTTAAGTTCCCTATGGAGGAAAGCCTCCATAGTTAATTACATCTTAAGGAAAGTGAATCCATTAAGAACACTCTCGATTAAAGTAGGCGATTATTATCTCCCAAGAATTCAAAGATAGGACTATCAAAGGATTGGTTGTATTTTGAAAAATTAAGTGGGATGGATCAAAAGGGGAGAGTTATTATTGATACCAAATGAGATAAGTTGGGAGTGCTCATGATACTAGGAAGCCTAGTGAGCACTCCAATCTATCCTATGATTGGGTTTTATATATTTGAAATTGAGGAGTTTATTTATTTGAGTTAAAATTTTGTTAGAAATCTAGGGCTTACAATTCCAAAATATAAGATTATGAAAATGCTAAGAGATGAGGATTTATGCTTGTAGCATGAAAGGAAACAATAATTTTAGATCTCTAGGAGCTTTGGCGAGAATGTGTGAAAATTATATATATTAAAATAATTTTTATGTTAAAATATTGATCATGAACAAATGATGACATGGTCAGAAAAATCTGTGGTAAAAATTTCATATGTATATATTTCTGCCTTCATCCATCCCTTTTCGAAATAAGGATAAATGAAAATAGAAAGATAACACCTTGTCAAGACACCATGTAGATCTACAAATATTTTTTTAGGGTGATCGGGTATGACATTGAGGAAAGGTGTACTATCTCAAAGATAGAAGTCACCACCTGCAATGGACCTAATCACTTGAATAAGGACTCCTAAGGACTATGGGTCTTTGGAATGTGCCAGAAATTCTTCCCTACTTTACATGAAAAAGTAAAGCAAGGTTTAATTTAAACTGGGTTTGTTAAGTTCCCTATAGGGGTAAGCCCCCATAGTTAATTACATCATAAGAAGGGTTAAGAATACTCTCGATTAAGGTAAATGATCGTTGTCTCCAAAGATTTTGAAGATAGACTATCAAACTTATTTTTTAGAAAAAATAAAGTGGGATCGATCAAGAGGAGGGAGTTCTTATCAAAACCAAATTAAGATAAGTAATGGATGCTTATGATACTAGAAGCCTAGTAAGCATCCCAGACTATCGTATGGTTGGGATTTATATTTTTGAAATTGAATTGATTTATTTGTTTGAGTTGAATTTTTATTAGAAAGTTGGAGATTATAATTTCATGATACAAGGTCATGGAATTCTAAGAGGTGAGGATTTATGCTTGTAGCCCATAAAGGGGAGAAGCAACCTCAGAACCTAAATCTAGGGAGCTTTGGCGAGGGCCAAAAGCATGACCTAAATCTAAGGCAAAAAAATGGGTATTTAATTTACTTCCATAAGAGAGGATAAACCACCCGACTGTTTGGACTTTCAACTACTTGGGTGTGGCTGCCAACTAACTCCTCCTACGATTTTAAATACATGTAGGCAAGTCATATGCTTTTGCAAGATAGCCAGACTATTATTTATTTAGAAAGAGACTAAGTCCTTAAACACACTCCCTAAGAGACTAGATCATGTAGGGCATGATTTAATGACTTAAATCTAATGCAAATTTTCTTACATTTTATTTTCATTTTTGACAATCAATTTGACATGGGCTTTAGGATTCATATGCCTAATGCATTAGAAATTATATTATGGGCCAAAACCAGTGAGATAAGAAGGTGTGTTTCCACCATGGCTCTCAAAAGTCAAATCAAGTTCTCTGGCAAAGGTGAAAGCCCTTCAATCAAGAGTGAAATAATATGTTTTTATGCATGATGTGGGAAAGAAAATATAACATCCAGCTAAGGGGTTGCTAATTCTTTTATCTTGATTTATAACCTAGGCTTTAGATGAGATTATGGGTTATTTATTTTTAGTTTGAATTGATTGGTTGGATAAAAAATTTATTTCCCGAGAGCCTAATTGACATCCAGGTCATATATCAAAGTAAGGAAGAAACTAGGAAAAGATGACATCTTAATGCACAAGCTAAACAAACATCAATAATTTATAAAGCTAGTGCAAAAGAATAAGAGGCCATTTGTGGTCGGGCTCTACCGCACAAACCCGAAAACAAATTGGGTAGCTGAGCTTTACCCTTATACAACCCGGATTACAAATGAATAAATTACATGCAAGAAGGAATTCATTATTATGGGGGTCTTCATTCTTCATTTCTTCTTTCTTCTTTCTTCTTTCTTCTTTTAGGTTGGTTGGAATGTGGTTGCTCCAAAGGCTTCACATGGTACATAAGATATAATCTTATAATCAATGTTCATCCTAATCCCCTATAATAATCATTTTAAATCCTAATTGCATAATTACATGAAAATAAGAAAAGAAAATCTAACAAAAACATATAAAATAGAGATTAGCTAAACAAAACATACAATCCATGTAATATAATATATATATATATATATATATATATATATATATATATATATATATATATATATATATATATATACACACCACAAATGGGTAACTAAGTTCACCTGGCCTATTTTCAATTATGCTTAGGGGTATAAGCACCTGCATAGCAAAAGTAGTTATATTTTTATTACAACACCCTTTAGTACAATCCCCTACAGAAGACAATGATTAGACTAAGATCGCCCTACTATTCAGTCTATGCACATACACCCTAACATCTAGACTAACATTACATCACAAAACAAAATAAAGTATCAAACCATGCACTGCCCTAACCTAAAGCTAGAAGAGGTGACTTAGCCTAATGTGTGTGCTATTTAAGGTTTGTATGATATACTTAGCTAGGATTTAAGGTTAGAGTTTTCTAAGTATGAAAATGTTCAACTTAAAGGGTGGTTTCATTTAAGAAATTTAATTGATTTGGTTGATTTTTATTTTTATGATTTGGTTAGGTTTGAATGAATCTACAATTAATTACTAAGTATTGTAAAGAGAGAAAAAGAGAATGGGACTTCCCTTTTCTCCCCACCTTAAGTAATTTCTAAAGTAGATCCATATTTGATTTTTGATTAGTGAATGCCTTATTATGTATTTTAATTAATCCTAAGTTTAGATTTTCCCTAAACAAACCTATTTAGAAAGAAATTCATTTTAAGATTAAGTAAAGTGAAATACTATCAGAAAACACACAATACTTCATTTCTTTCCCAACATGTGTAACATGCATATGAATAAATCCTAAACATATCTATACATGAAAATGGAAGTGTTTAGCACACCTTAATGATGAATGCTAAGAGAGTTTGTTTAAGAAAATTTGGAATGTTTCATGTATGCATGATTTTGTTAAGTAGAAAAGAGAGATTCTTTTATCCATTTTTCATATACACATTTACAAGTATAAAAGATATAAGTGAGTACGACACTATTATTAGCACCAGGGGTGTAAGGTACAAGACCTACTTAGGGCTACTTAAAACCTCGTAACCCTGGGGTTTTACATACTAATATATCACTTTTCTTAAATACGTATACATGTATAAAAAGAAATGCATGGAAAGAGAATCATGCAAAAAGTTTATGTTTGTTTGTTTGATTTGTTTATGCAATTTACATATGCAAGTGTGAATATCCTTCTTAAGCAATAACATAGGAATGAATAAAAATATATTTAAGCAAGTGTTGTGTTCTTTTCAAATAAACTATACACTTTGCAAAATCCTATTCAAAACTATGCTAAAAGAGAAGAGAAGAAAAGTCACAGAATGCACATCTTTATATTTATACTCACGTGCAAGCTTATAAATAATTATAAGTAGCATACCTTTTAGTTACGATATTTGAATTATAAGTTTTAAAAATAATTTTGGATTTAATAGTGATAATAGCCATTCATATTCTTACTTTAGCCAAGACATATAATTTGACATAAAGAAATATTTCATTTTAATTTGATTTTTTTTAAAGGCATGAATGCATGATTTTCATATGACATACACATTTAGCATGCTAGGAAAGAAATAAAGTGATGAAAGCATGTAAATTCATTCACCCTAATTAATTCCTAAAGACAATCGTATGGAATAAGATTATTTAAAGTAAATCAAATTATTTTAAGGAAATTTATTTTGTTTTGAGTTTTGATTTTAGATTTTAGAAATGTAAAGAGGTTTACTGGTCCTAACTCATCTCCCACATGTGTATATTCTTTTTTTTTTGATTTTAGAACCATGAAGTGAGTTTTATACTTTGCTTAGGTTACGGTGTGCATTAAGTTCATTAATTATCCCTTACCTACACCTCTTTAACATATTTAACCAAATAATTATGAGCCAATGTATGAAATAAAATGATAAGGAATTTAAATCAGCAATACACCTAAGAAAGAAAGGAGCCTAATGCATTTGACTCATAATTAATGATTAATTAAGCTGAAGGGTTTAAGTTAAGTACTTTCATAACCCTTCCCATACATATGGGTTAGATTTGATTTCCTTAAGCTACTTCAATTATTGAACACCTAAGCATCTACCTAAGAAGGAATGATTAAGTTATGGAATGTTTTGATTTTGAAAAGATTGATTAATTAAGTCATTCAATTAAATGATTAAACTATTTAATTAATTTGACACTTTAATTAGATTTTTATCTAAATGAAATAAACTTAGGGGAAAATATTTGGAAAAGAATTCCTAATCTCATTCCCTAAGTCCATTCACTGTTCTAAGGTAATTATCAAACTTAATTAATTAATTTATCACTATTTAATAGGTTAATTAATCATTTAATTGATTAAAAGAATAATTAGGAGTGGTTCAAGCAATTACCCTAATTAAACCATTAAAAAATACCAAAAATATCATGGGAGACAGAGGTCATTCCATTAATCAACCCTAAGAATTTTGGAATTAATTAGTGAAATAATTAGGGAGTAATTAATATAATTACATTCCCAATAAAACCCTAATTACGTAAAATTAACTATTTAAAATCCATCCAACTTAATTTTAGATTATTCCCCTTTAAAAATATCTTCAGAATGCATTTTATTTTATATTTTTTTGATTTTTCTACATTTAGTTATGTTATTTTAAAGTTTCTATGTTTATTAGGTAATTAAATCCTAATTATATGACTAATCCCATCTATGCCATGTGGACTGCTGATTCACACACATTTTCCATGTGGTGTGATGGGATTCATCACTTAAGTTGTCACATCGATTGCACAGTCAACTGGCGGCGCTACGCGCTTTCTCTCTGGATCGATCGATCAAAGATCGGATGGTTGAGAACTAGCCCGTGATTTCTAAAGGAATTAATCACAGATCTAGCATGGCTTAATCATAACCATCCATCCAAAATGCATGGATGGATGGTCCATGATCCATCATCGAACTTCTTGGAGAGGGCAACCGTCACTCTTAGGGCATGATCCAGGATTGAGCTCATTGAGAAACTCATCAACCCACACCATCATCATGTAAGGCGATGAAGATATAACGGTCCATTTCACTTGGGGTGAAACTTTCCTTCAAAAAGGACCAAAGAAAATTCAAACTATGCTTGATTTTGAATAGTACCTCATCGGAGGCTATCACTGGCGCTCCCAACCATCAAGGTAGCTTCGTCTAGTGGAGATGAAGCCCTGTTGAAGGTTTTAAGCTTTGGGATGAAGTGGATTGTTTAATTGATCAAACTCCTCCTCCTAGGCTTGCGACTTTAGTCTAGACACCTCTTCCCGTGGCTTGAACACTTGGATGAAGGTTTGAGTGAGCTCGATTAGGTCCCCTCAAAGTGCTTGAAGGATGAATTGAGCTCTAGTGAAGGATTGAATGAGATGGAAAAATGTTTGAGCTCCCCTATTTTTGGCTTGAAGAATCTGAGAAGAGGAGAATTCAAATGGCTTGGGGATTGCTTGAGGGAGCTTGCCTTAGGTCTCTCTCAGTCAATCGAGTGTGAATGTCTGTGAATAAAGTGAAATTTGGGGGAGTATATCTCCCCCTAGATGGATCAGACGTCCGAGAGTGGAGATGCCATTTTGAATAAATTAGCCTGATTTAATGGGTTTTTTTGGCTGTTTGAACTTGCACATGATTCATTTTTGGCAGAGGGGGGTAGTGGAGAGGTTCCCATGTGATGATTTTGGGTGGAGGAGTGATTTCCATGTGCTTAAAATGAGTAGGTTGCTCAGTTTGGCCATTAGGTTGGGTTCGACTAACCTAAACCCATTGGATCAAGTGCACCACTCTTACTAATGTCCATGGAGTCCACTAAGAGGGTGCCAAGTGGCCATAAAGAGGATTTGACCAAATTATAAGTGAATTTGGCCAAGAATTACCCTTTGAACTAAGGGTAAAATGGTCATTTGGCTTTGATTTCAGTTTGAATATGTTTGGTATGATTGAAAAATGGGTTGGGCCAAGTTTCAATGAATTTGGAATTGATTTGATATGATTTGGCTCATGTTGACCCATTTAGGTCAAAATGGGTCAACTTGGGTCAAGTTGACCAATTGGTCAAATTGAGTCAAACCAATGATTGGGTCATGTTCATATGACCATTTGAAATATTTTGGTAACTTTGGTTTGGTTCAATTTGGTTTATATTTATTTTTGGTTCATTTGATTTCGTTTAGGTAAAATGGGTCAAGTTG
Organism: Cymbidium sinense; assembly: GCA_021442155.1. NCBI lineage: Eukaryota > Viridiplantae > Streptophyta > Magnoliopsida > Asparagales > Orchidaceae > Cymbidium > Cymbidium sinense. The sequence continues at coordinate 178,992,923 of CM038216.1, read as the reverse complement.
ACCCATTTTACCTAATTAGGTTAGATCATGGGTTGGTTTAGATTTATTTGGTCATTTGAAATGATTTGGAATCTTTATTTCCAAATAATTTTGGTTTGATTTGATTTTGGCTCAATATGACCTTTTAGGTCAAGTTGGGTTCATGGTCAATTAGGCTAGGTTGGGTCTAGTTGGCCAATTGAGACTTTAGTTAAGTTCAACAAGTGATTTGGAATGAACTTGACCCATTGGTTTTAATCAATTTGGCTTAGATCAAGTTTTGACATATTTTGACTTTTTAGGTCAAGTTGGGTCAACTTGGGTCAAGTGGCCAATTGGGCTAGGTTAGGCTCAAATGATAACTTGGTCAAGTTCAAACATTGTTCATGAATTAGTTTTGATCAATGGTTTCAATCAATTTGGCCTATGGTGGATTTTGGTTAGTTTAGATTTCATTTTAGCTAAGTGTTGACTTGGTCAACCCTTAAGTTTGACTTGTTTGACCTAATTTGAGTGATTGATCATCTCATGATGATTGTTGCTTACAATGTCAGGCTTAGCTGGGCTTAGTTCAATCCAATTTGGGTAGGATTAGAATTTGGCTCAAAAGGGGTACTTTAGGTCACCTTGGGTCAAGTGAGCCTAAGTAGTTCAATTGGCTTGATCAAGGCTTGAATCAAGTTTGATTGAACTCACATATGGACTTATGATTGAAATATAAATCTATTTGCAAGTGATTTAGAGTCAAATGAGTTTTGATTCATTTGACAATTTCAAGTTCAAAGGGTGAACATGGTTTTGATTTGGGTTTGAGTTTTAAATTTAGTTTTGGTTTGATGATTGAAGTTTATGTTTATATTTGGTTTCATGATTGAATGATTGATGAATCATGAAGAAAAATCAAGGGTTTGACTTGATTTGATTTTGATTTGGCTAAGTTCAAGAATTTGATTTGAAAGGTTTATGTTGAATTTTGGTTGAATTTGGATTTGATTTTTGAATTTAGTTTTGATTTGATGATTGAATTTTATGTTTATATTTGGTTTCATGATTGAAAGATTGATTGAATCATGAAGAAAAATCAAGGGTTTGACTTGATTTGAGTTTGATTTGGCTAAGTTCAATAATTTTACTTGAAAGGCTTAGGTTGAATTTTGGTTGAATTTAGATTTGAGTTTTGAATTTAGTTTTGGAAGTTTGAATTTATATTTCATTTATATTTGTGAAGATAAATGAGAATATAAATGGGTTATGAGAAAATTTCTTGAATTTGAATTGATTTGGATTTGATTTAGGCTAAGTCCATAAGATAGAATCAAAGTGACTTTGGAAAGATTTTTAGAATTTGGAAATCAATCATGGGTTTTTATCATTTGGAATTGATTCATGATTTGAGAAAATTCATCAAGTTGGAATTAATTTGAGTTTGAAGTTGATTTGATTTGGAGTTTGATCTGAATTTTGAAACTTGACTTGAAGGAAGGAAATGAGGATTTGGTTCAAGCTATAGGGTAGGCAAATTTTCCTAAGACCCCTATCATGAAGAAAAATCAAGGGTTTGACTTGATTTGAGTTTGATTTGGCTAAGTTCAATTATTTGACTTGAAAGGCTTAGGTTGAATTTTGGTTGAATTTGGATTTGAGTTTTGAATTTAGTTTTGGAAGTTTGAATTTATATTTCATTTATATTTGTGAATATAAATGAGAATATAAATGGGTTATGAGAAAATTTCTTGAATTTGAATTGATTTGGATTTGATTTAGGCTAAGTCCATAAGATAGAATCAAACTTTGGAAAGATTTTAGAATTTGGAAATCAATCATGGGTTTTTATCATTTGGAATTGATTCATGATTTGAGAAAATTCATCAAGTTGGAATTAATTTGAGTTTGAAGTTGATTTGATTTGGAGTTTGATTTGAATTTTGAAACTTGACTTGAAGGAAGGAAATGAGCATTTGGTTCAAGCTATAGGGTAGGAAAATTTTCCTAAGACCCTAAGACATAACCTATTCTTATGGCTAACTCTTCTAAGTCTCTAGATTAGGTTAAGTGTTCACCTAATCACTAGAAGTGTCTTTAGACTAGAAAACTCTTAATGTCTAGAGAAGTCCTATGCCTAAGATGGAGGGGTTGAGAGCTCATCTTAAAAATGAGGTTAACAGGGCCAAAGCATGACCTAAATCTAAGGTGAAAATGGGTATATGGTTTACCTCCACAAGAGAGAGTAAACCACACTTTTATAGTGGCGACTAACTCCTCCTATGATTTAAAACCATGCAGGCAAGTCTTATGCGCTTTGCAAGATTGCTAGTTTTTTATTATTTAGAAAAGAGTCTAAGTCCTTAAACCTACTCTCTAAGAGATTAGAGCATGAGAGGTATGAAAAATGGCTTAAATCTAATGCAAAATTTTATTAAGTTTTATTTAATTTTAGACAATTTATTTTGACACAGGTTATAAAATTTTGTATGCCTAAATGCATGAGAAATTAACTATGGGCTAAATCAAGAGAGGAAGAGGTGTTCTTCCATCATAAGCTCTAAAAGGTTAAGCCCATTTTATCTGGAATAGATGGAAGCCCTCTCTTAGCAAGAGTGGAAGAATATGATATGCATGGTATTATACATTCAATCATCTAGCTAAGGTGTTGCTAAATATTTTATTATCTTGATTTAAAACCTAGGCTTTAGGTAAAGTTATGAGTTATTTTAAAAGTTTAGTTATGAGTTGGTTAGTGGGATAAAAAATTTATTTTTATCCTAAGAGCCTAATCATATCTAGGCCACACAACAATCACCAATCATAAATAAACTATAAAAGGCATACTTTTTCTAATGCATAAGCTAAACAAATTATCAAATAATTTTATAAAGATATCACAAAATAATAAAAGGCCGATATGATCGAGTACTACTGCGTAACTCAAAAATAAATATGGGTAGCCGAGCTCTACCCTCCCACAACCCAGATTACAAAAGAATAATTATAAGTGATGAATGATATGGGGTTCTTCATTCTTCACTCTTCATTTCTTCATTTCTCACTTCTTCATTTTGATTCACTTCATTTCTTTCTTCCTTTTGGCTCGATTAGAATATGGTTGCTCCAAAGGCATCACATGGTACATAAGACTTAGTCTTATAACCAATGCTCATCCTAATCCCTCATAATATTCATCCTAATCCTAATGCAAAATTATGTTAAATGGATGAAAGTAAATCTAACTACACTTGCGAGACAAATGTTAGCTAAACAAATCACATAATCCAAGAAGTTATATGAATAATTTAGACTTAGCACACCACACATAGGAAACCAAGCTCACCTATCTTAACTTGGGTTATGCTTAGGAGCTATGCAACCTACATAGCAAAAGCATTTATATTTTTATTATGATGGCCCCTTAAGCACAACCCCTGCAGAAAAGTTGATTAGGATAATGTCACATAATATCCAGACTACGCACATACACCCTAACATCTAGTCTAAAATAATACATCACAAAACTAAACATACATCAAGCCATACACCACCCTAACATAAAGCAAGAAATGGTGACTTAATCTAATGTGTGTAAATCAAAGTTTGTGTGGAATGTCCTAACTAGGTTTTAGAATTATAATTTGCTAAGTTTGAGGGATTTAATTTATAAAGAGTGATTTCATTTTAAGTTGTTTAGTCAATTTGCAAGTTTTAATTAATTTTTTTGGTTTCATTTGACTTACACTTAACAACTAAGTGTTATAAAGAGAGGAAAGAGAGAAAATCTTTCTTTCATCCCTACCTTAAATCACTTCTAAAGCCAATTAATTAATTACTTTCCTTTAGTGAATGACTTATTACATGTTTTAATTAATCCTAAGTTTAGGTTCACTCTAAATGACCCTATTCCATAAGAAAGACATCTTAAGATTAATTAGAATGAATTACTATCACATAACACATGTTCATTCATTTCTTTTTATTATATACATCATGCATATGAATAATCCTAAGCATACCTATACACGCAATGTAGATCTTAGTGCACTTTAATGTTGAATGTAAAGAAGTATGTTTGGAATTCAAATATTTTATTTAATTGAACTATGAATGCATGCCTTTTTAAAAGAAAAGAGGGACTTTTAATCCATTAGTTAAACACACATTCACATGTCTAAAAGTCTCAAGTGAGTACGATGCCATTATTTTCTACACCAGGGGTGTAAGGTACAAGACCTACTTAGGGCTACTTAAGGCCTTGTAGCCCCGGGATGTCCAGACTAATATACCACTTTCTTAGATACATGTAGATGTATGAACAAGCTATAAGGATAGGAAAGTCCATACAAAAGTTATGTTTTATTTACTTAATTTATGATTCTAATTCATTGGCCACATCACACATACATATGTATAAGAGTTTTAAGTAAGTACAACGCCATTATTTTCTACACCAGTGGGTACAAGACATACTTAGTACTTAAAGCCTCCGTCCATACTAATATACCACTTTTCTTAAATACATATGAACTATATCATGTAAGAAATTATGTTTAATTTGGTTATGTGATTTATGATCCTTATTTATTGGTCACATCACACATACACATGTATATGAGTTTTAAGTGAGTCGGCCATTGTTTTCTACACTAGGAGCGTAAGGTACAAGACCTACTTTTACATAAACCTCGCCAGGGATGTCAGAATATATCACTTTTTTCAATTCCATGTAGATGTATGAAAAGAATCACAAGAATAAGAAATCATGCCAAAAATTATGTTTAATTTGGTTATGTGATTTATATATGTAATGTGAAATCCTTCCCAAGTCTTGACATGGAGATGTATAGGAATAGATTTAGGCAAATGTTGTGTTCTTTTCAAATGAACTATACATTTGCAAATCCTATGTAAACCCATGTAAGATAAGGAAAGAGGAGTTCATGTTACATATCTCATATTATCAACACATGGAAACTTATAGGTATTGGTATCACTTAATTTATAATAATTGATTTATAGAATTTTGAAAATAACATTTGATTTAGTAGTGATAATAGTTTCACCAATTTAATTTAAGTCAACATGCAATTTAACACAAAAGAAACCATTTAATTTAATTAATTTTCAAATAAATGAATGCATGATTACATATGGTAAGCAATATTTAACATGAATGGAAAGAAATAAAACAACATAAGCATGTGATTTCATTCAAATCGAATTAAGTCCTAAGGACAATCATACTAAATAGAGCCAGTTAGAATAAATCAAAGTTTCTTTAATGTCATTTCATTTTGAGTTTGATTTGAGTTAAGGGAAGTGAAAGAAGTTTGTTGGTCCTAATCCCCATTCCCATGTATAAATTAATTTGGTTTAATGAAGAAGTAATCAAGTCAATTTTATGATTTAATTAGGTTGGGGTATGAATTAAGTGAATTAATTAACCCTTACCTATATCACCTTAAGTTAATTAACTAATTAATAATGAGCCAACATGATATGCAATCACATGGAAAGTAAATTTGCAATGCACCTAAGAAATAAAATGGGCCTAATGCAATTGGCTCATGATTAATAGTTAATTAAGCTTAAGGGATCTTACTTAACTACTTTTATAGTTTTCTCACACATGTGAGCCAACCATAATTTCATTATGTCCACCTTTGGGTTATTGAACACCCAAAGAGCTACCCAAGATTAGATTAGAGAAATTAGGTTCAATTGGATTAATTAAGCATTAATGAGTTAATTAAATTTGAATTAATCTTAACCAACTCAAATGAGATGGGCTTAGAGAAAGAGACAAAGAAGGGAGTCTAAGTCTCAATCCCTAAATCCTTTCAATTAACTTATGAATGTTTATGTATGATTTGGGTTTTGATTAATTTTGTTAATTAATTAATTAGGAGGTGTTAATTAATTAACTACTTAAGGTATTAGAGAAGGTTTAAGGAAAAGGTTGGAAGAGGGAGTCCCAATCCATTTCCCTAGACTTCATCACATTAACAGAGGTTAATAACCTTGATTGATTGATTAATTTACTATTCATTTATTTAATTATCACTAAACATTAAGAAGGTGATTAAAGCTTAATCCATTGATTTCCCTAATTAAGCAAATAATAAAATCTCAAAAAAATAGGGGAGGCAGAAGTCATCCCCCTAAATTCACACAGAAAGTTTGAGATTAATTGGGTGGTTAATTAGGGAGTAATTAGGCTAACTATAGTTTTAATTAAACTCTAATTAAGCTAAATCCACTACTCAAAATTAATTGATAGTAATTTCCTAGATTATACTCTGAAATTTCTTTAAAATGAATCTAAGTTTGCATTTTTTGGATTTTTCTATAATTAGTTATGAATTTAGGAAGTTTCAAGATTAAAAATCAATTAATTAACACTATTTAGAGCCTTAATCCCGTTGGGCCACATGGTGGTTGATGCGGTGTGCTGACATGGCACACTTTTCATGTGACATGATGAGATTCGCTATTTAAGTTGACACATCCGAGTGCTGACTCGGATGTCAGCGCACGCGACATTTCTATGGATTATCCGATTGAAGATCGGATGGCCACGATCTATCCCACAATTTTGAAGGAAGAACAGATAGAGGGGGCTAAGCATTATTTGATCAGGACTATTCATCTCGATCATGCAAGATGGATGGTCCATGATCTATCTCCTCCCAAGTGGCGAAGGATGGCTACTGCCCATCAATGGTTGCTCGATCCGAGCTCACCTGAGCTCGGATGAAGATAAAAACCACACCTTCGAGGAAGCAAGAGAAATAAATCCAGCGGTTGAAAAGTCATGCCATGAAAATTCTCTTCATAAAAGACCAAACCAATTTTATTCAAGGATCGATTTCAATGGCATGCCTCATTGGAGCTTGTGATTGGCTAGTTCCAATGATTGAGGAAGCTTCATTTGGTAGAAACAAAGCTTCATTGAGCCACACAAGCCTTGGTTTGATGTGGTTTTCTCAAGAGACCAAGGTGCTAGATGAAGGTGATCGAGATTGGTCAAACTCCACCCTTCGGCTGTTGGGAAGCTTGGGAAAGGATTCATTCTTGCTCGACTTGATCCAAGGAAGACGTGTGCAAAGTTAATTGCACTTTGGTTTCAAAATAAGAAAATGAGATTCACTGGTTTGCTCCCTGTTTCAATTTCATGCAAATCCAAAAATGGGGATTTTGGGGAAGCTTGGAAATGACTCTAGGATTCCTCTCTCTACCTGTTAGGGTTTAGTCGAAGGTTTTAATTAATTTGGCATATGGTGGATTTTGGCTAGTTTGGGCTTCATTTGAGCTAAATGTTGACTTGGTCAATAGGTTAGGTTGACTTGATTTGACCCAATTTAAGATAATTGATTAACCTAAGATGATTGTTGATCATATTATAAAGTTTAGATGGGCTTTGTTTAATCCAATTTGGGTTGGATTAGAACTTGGCTCAAAAAGGTCCTTTGGGCCACTTTAGGTCAAGTGAGCCTAAATAAGTCAAGTGGCTTAATCATGGCTTTCGTCAAGTTTAGTTGAACTCACATATGAGCCTAGGATTGAAATATAAATCCAATTGCAATTGGTTTGGAGCCAAATGGGTTTTGGTTCATGTGATAATTTCAAGTCAAAAGTGCTAATGTGGGCTTGATTTGGGTTAGCTTGAATTTTATTTGATAATTATAGTTTGTGTTTATATTTGGGTCAATGATTGAAGAAATGATTGAATCATGAAGAAATACATGGGTTTTGATTGGTTTTGATAGGATTTGATCAAGTTCAAGGATTTGGCTTAAGTGGGTATAAGTTGGATTTTGGTTTGATTTTGGGTCTAGTTTTGGCTATTTGAATTTATACTTCATTTATATTTGTGAATATAAATAAAGATTTGAATAGTTTATGAGAAAATCACTTGAGTTTGGAGTGATTTGGATTTGGTTTGGGTTAAGTCCACAAGATGAAATCAAAGGGCTTAGAAAGACTTTGGGATTTGGATTCAATCATAGGTTTCAATCATTTGATTTGAAATTGATTCATGATTTGGATTTTGAAATTTGGATTTAAATTTGAGGTTTAGTTTTAAAGAAGGAAGCAAGGATTGGGTTTAAGCTATAGAGTAGGCAAGTCTTCCTAAATCCCTAAGGCACAACCTATTCCTATGGCTAACTCTTCTAGGTTTCTAGGGTTGGGTTTAGTGCTCACCTAATCACTAGAAGTGTCTTAAAACTAAGGAACTCTTAGTGCTATAAGAGTCTTAGATCTATGATGAGAGAGTTGAGATCTCACTCCAGAAGTGAGGTCAACAAAGGGCGCCCAATGAGTGTGATGTGACTGACAAAGCACACCACACATATTAGTGCTGACCGAGCGGATCAACAATGTCCGAAGGATCACAAACACTAACAAAAATGATATACCCCTAAACTCAAGATGTAGATAAAATCAATATCTTAGTGCAATGCAACTCCACTCATGCCAAAGGCATGAGAGAGGTAGAAGGGATCCATTAAGGGATCAAGCATGTGAACCTTCCACTAAGGAAGCAGGTTCAGATTATCCACTAGGGATAGAGGATAAGAGTTCAAGTTAGTTTGATATGCTATAAGAAGGAAAAGATTCGTTGGGGATGAGTGCATGAACCTCCCACTAGGGATGTAGGTTCAGGTTATCCATTGGGGATAGAGGTTTGATTTAATTTGCATCTCACTAGGGAGAAATTTGATTTAATTTGTTGATTTATAATTTAGTGCTCCACTAGGGAGAGGATATGATTTAATTTTGAGGGCACATCTCTTGGAGATGTGAGCTCAGATCTGCTGGGGATAAGATAAGTTTGATTTGGATTCCACTAGAGGGAGGATGACAGATTTGATGAGATGAACCCTGTCAGTGTGCAATGGATCCACTAAGAAAGGGCTATTATCAGCCTAGACCTATCTTAGATTTACAAATCCAAAGGGATAGTCTACCAGCCATCAAGTAGGACTATCCAATTTGAAGGGTGCCTTTCGGTGTGCATTGGTCATGTCAAGAAGAAAGTATGGGGACTCACATCCTCCTACACAAAGAACCACTAGGGTGATTGGTTGATAGCACAATAAATCGAACCTAACCTAAGGCGACTATTCGAGCGAATGCCATTATGGACTCACATCGACTCAAGGATAGTTAGAGTTAATTCAATTTGGGATGGACCCTATCGACGTGCAATGGATCCGTTAAGGAGCTAATATTAGCCTAGACCATCTTAGATTTATAAATCCAAAGGGATACTCTACCGGTCGTGGGGTAGCTAACCAACCAAAGGGGTATCTTTTAGTTTGCAATGGTCAAGTTAAGAAGAAAGTGCAGGGACTGACATCTTCATAAATAAGGAACCACTATGGTGATCAATTGATAGCACAATAAATCGAACCTGACCTAAGGCTGCCTGTCAGTTTGCAATGGTCATGCTGAAAAGAATGCATGATAGACTTATATCTTTCAAACCAAAGATGACCACCGGGTGACTTGTTGGTGGTACAATAAGTTGAACCCAGCCTAAGGGCGACTGCTGAGAGAGTGCTGACCCAGGGGCTTATCTCAACTCAAAGTAGTTAGGAAATTCATATAGAGTTTTGCTGACACTGCCCTAAAGATCGGATGCCTGCTCGAGAAAGAGGCTACTAGGGGCTTGAATTCCTAATCCATAAGCAGAGATATATTTTGTTTGTTATGTTATCGTGGACCCTATTAGTTTGTGAGGGACACACTAAGAAGGAGCTCATATTAGCCTAGTCCTATCTCAGACTTACTAGACCAAGGGAGAATCTGCATATCCATAAGACAAATTCTCCAACCACAGGGGTGGTTACTAGGAAAGGGGAACTATCAAATCCAAGAGTAATTAGAGTAGTGTCTAAATGGGGTTGCTAAGGACGTGATCCAAATAGAGTGCCCACAAGAGAGGTCCCACTGGGGGCTTTATCCAAAATCATGTAAAAGAAAGCTTATAGGTATTTGGTGGCCAACTTAAGGAGAAGCATGGGGACTCATATCTAGCAAGAGTGGTGTATCCACTAGGTGGGTCATCATCATGTGGCGATAACTAACCAACCTAAGGTGCCCATCGATTTGTGATAATCAATCTAGAAAGAAGGTGTGGAGACTTATCTCTCTGGGGAATGATGGTGGGATAGTCTTTCTTATTTCGGCAGGCTATCTCGACTAGGCTACTAAGAAAGGAGTCATGTGTAAGGACTAAACCCAAGCTTAAAGTAGTCTGGAGGAAAGGAGCCACTAGAAGACTTAACTTAAATCTCAAATATACTCGACCTAGTCAGTGCATGATGGCTAGTCTAAGAAGAAATCGTGTAGCTACATCCTCTTAAACAAAGTCAATATGGGGTAGCTTACTGGTTGTGCAGTAAGGCCTACCAAACTAACAAGGCGCTCATTGGTTTGCAACGGTCAAGTCAGGAAGAAAGCACAGGGACTCACATCTACCAGATAGGTGACCACTAGGGTGATACACTAACAAGGTAGCATATCAGCTCGATCTAGAGCAGCTAATGAGTGAGTGCTATTGGGGGCTTGCTCCCACATTAAAATATCTTGAGATAATAGATAGGTGTTCATTTGTATTATGAAAGAGAGAATAGGATGTCACTTGGGTTCTCTGACACCTACCCTAAACACGTAGAAGAATGGATGAAATGACGCCGCAGGGGAAATTGTGACTCCACCAAGAAAGGATGCCGCTTGGGTTCTCTTACACCTAACTTAGTCGTACTAGTTGAAATAAGATGCCACTTGAGTTATCTTACACTAGTAACATTGGAGGATCATTTGTAGTTTATGTTTGTGTTGTGGAGGTATAGGATGCCTCTTGGGTTCTCTTACACCTACCTAAATATGTCATGGTAGATTCACAAGCGAAAGATATTTCTAACACATAAGAGCTAGAATTTGATATGAAAAGAAGTTTATTGATGATTATTTTCAAACAAGATTTATGGATAGTATTTCTTTATGTAGTGCCCATTGATTGGAAGCATCAGATGCTCTCCTTTAAAATTTATAAGCTGATAAGATCCTCCTTGGTAGGTCTTCTCGATAGCAAAGCAGCCTTCCCAAGTGGGTTCAAACTTGCCTCCCATTTTTTGACCGGCAATTGGTCTCCTTAGAACTAAAATAAGCTCTCTTACTTGAAAAGCTCTAGGATGGACTAACTTGTTATGAGCTTGAATCATTTTGACTTTGTACAACTCAAGATTTTGTCATGTCCGGTGGCATCTCTCCTCCAAACCTTTGAGCTCTTCCAACCGCAACTTGGCATTCTGCTCCATAGTAATCTTACTACCCATGACTATCCTTAATGATGGGAGTTGAACTTCTAATGGTATAACAGCTTTGGACCCATACGTTAAGGAGAAAAAGGTAGATTGAGTTGGAGTTCTGTATGTGGTGTGGTAAGCCCACAAGGCTTCAACTAACTGTTCATGCCACTGTCACTTATTGTCATCGATTGTCTTTTACAGTATTTGGATGAGGGTTTTGTTGAATGCTTCTGCTAGACCATTTTCCCTTGGGTAGTAAATGGTAGAATATCTCCAATCTATGTTGTGTGTCTAGGCAAAGCTATTAATTATAGTGCTCTTTAATGCAGTACCATTATCAGATATAGTTCATCGAGGCACCCCAAACCTATATACGATATGATTCCTAAAAAATTGGAGCACATGATGAGCTGTGACCTTTCTAAGTGGGATTGCCTCCGCTTGGAAAAGTAGTTGGTGGTAGCTAGAATGAACCGGTGACTCTTGGAAGAGGATCAATTGGACACACTATGTCGGTACCCCAACACTCAAATGGCCATGAGGCCAATGCAGGATGTAGAATATTGGGTGGTTGATGTAGGACCACACTGTGTACCTGACATTGGTGGCATCTCCTAGCTACGTCCATGCAGTCTATGATCATTGAAGGCCAATAATATCCTAGTCTCTTGATCTTAGCTTTCATCTTCAGATCAAATTGATGTGCTCCACATAATCCTAAGTGTACCTTAGTCATGATCCTATGGGCTTGGTGTTTGTCCAGACAACGTAACCACATATGATCGAAAGATTGCCTATACAAGGTGACACCAACGAGAGTGTCAGAAAGGGCTCTCTACTTCACCTGATGTGCTAGTGATTTCTCTTATGGTAGTTTGCTAGTATGTAGGTAATCCATGAATGGTTGCCTCCAATCTGACTCCTCATCCTTTTTAGCAATGACAACCTCCCCTTCAAGAGAGAATATCTCGATGAGTTCAACGTCAATAAGGGATAAGACTTGTCTATTTTGGACCCTTACTGGAGTGGCTCATCTTTCGGACATGCCAACTCTTTGGTAAGCTTCATAGTGTACTTGTGGTAATGATGGAGCTTAGGCTTTAAAACTTTGTAGGACCCAATGATTTGGTTGATGATAAGCTGAGAGTCCCCGAAGATGTTGATGCTCTGGACACATAGTGTAATGACTAACTCCATACCGGCAATTAGGGCCTCTTATTCAGCTTCATTGTTGGTGCTTGGGTTGGATAGATGATATAAGAATCTCATCACATCATGGTTCAGAGTTAGGAAAACTATTCCTACCCCTACCTTTCCTAGAAGAGTAGATTGTGGTTCTTCTCCTTTTTGAAAGGAAGCCAAACCATCAAAATACATCTCATAGTGGCGAATGCTAGTGTTCCCTAAGTTCATGATTTATTCATCAGGGAGATCATTACTAAGCGGGGATCAACAGGAAGTGGGTGTGTTGCTAAGAAATCTGCTAGTGCCTATCCTTTCACTGCATGGAGGGGTACAAATGTGATATCGAACTGAGATAAAATTATGGACTAACGTGCCAACCATCCAGATGGCATCGATGTCATGAGATATTATAGTGGATTGATCTTAGAGATCAGATTCATCTTATGAGAAAATATATAGTATCGTAGCTTTTGGGATAGTGCTTTTCAATATGTGGGTAATTTGTGTCAGAGACGATGACTAAGGTAGTAGAGCAATTTCTTGCCCTTTGTCATTGGTTTGAGCAAATAAAGTACCAAGGAGTCATCTAATATAGTAGTGTAGAGGATCAATGGTTGCTTAGGGGCTGCTAGAATTGACAGTGTCATCAGGTAGTTCTTGATGTATTCAAAGGCATGCTGACACTTGTCATCCCACTTGAACTTGACATTCTTTTTGACAAGTGCTGATAATGGCTGATTTCTTTCGAATAGGTTAGAAATTAAGCATCTTAGATACACCAACCTCCTTTGAAATTATCTAAGTTGAGTTAGAATTTTAGGGGGTAGCATTTCTAAGATAACTTTGATCTTCTCTGGATCGATTTCTATTCCCTGATGTTGGACAACAAACCCAAGGAATTTTTCTGAAGCTACTCTGAATGTACACTTCAAGGGATTAATTTTGAGGTTAAATTATCTTAACCGTTTAAAATACTCTCAAGTCAAGAGATGGTCTTTTCTTTTAATTACAAGATCATCAACATAACATTCAACTTGATGATGAATGAGTTCATTGAAGATTTGAGTTATGGCCCACTGGTATGTAGCAGTGGCATTTTAAGGACAAAAGGCATGACCTTATAACAATAGATTTTAATTGGGGTTCAAAAAGCAGTGTTTCTTTCATCCTCGGGGGCCATCTTTATTTGGTTGTAGCCAGATTCCCCATCCATAAAGGAGAATACTGCATGAGATGAGGCGATGTACACCATTAATTCTGGTATAAGAAGTGGAAATTCATCCTTAGGACATGCCTTATTTAGATCCCTAAAATTGATGCATATACAAATTTGGCCATTCTTTTTCTTAACTAGGACGACACTGGCTAACCAGGTAGGATATTTTTTTTTCCAAATAAAGCAAGCATCGATCAATTTTTTGATTTCAGAAGTGACCTATTATTCAATGTCTAATCGCATGCATCTAGGAGCTTACTTGATAGGGTTAGCATTAGGTTCTATTGTTAGTTTGTGGACTACTATGTCAGGAGATAAACCATGTATTTCTTCATAACTCCATGCGAAGTAGTCCTTAAACTCAGCTGATAGCATAATTAAGTCATTGGTTTCTTCTTCATTCAACAAGAACCTAATGTATGTTGGACGTGGATTATCTTTAATTTCTAAGTTGATCTCTTTAAGTTCATTGATGGTTGATCTGATCTCTTCTTCAAACTCTAGTGGTGCCTCTTTGACTTTAAGCTCATTTAGGTCATCGAGTTTATAAACATACCTCCACATAAGATCTAGCATGATTTGAGAAGAACCTATCAGACCCCAAATGAGTGGTGATGACTAGGCAATGGATATCGTCATCGACTTGACCTACTGTATCGAATCCTAGTCCCGATCTTGATTGAGAATATCTGCTTTGGTTGTCCCATAACCTTTCAAAGTAATCTGACCTATGTTTAAACTAAGTATGTGGGATTAATCCCTTCTTTGCTAAGTTAAGAACACAAGTTGAATACCAATCAAAAGGTAATTGTATTATATCTTTATATGAATAATCCTAAACATAGCTCCTATTGGGTAGCCAATAGGGAGTAGGTCTTCCACCTCTGGAACTATCTCTGGATATGTCTCATACTCTCACGGTGGAGGTGGGTCATGCCCTAATGTGTTCATATGGAGGAACAAACTATGGGCAGAATCCAATATCTAGCTCTACTTCTTCCTCGGTGTCTGATTCTCATTCATTTATATTTTCATTTTCTTTTCCTTTTTTTTCTTTTTCTTTTCTTTTTCTTCTTTCTTTTTTTCTTTTTCTTCTATTTATTTTGTTTATTTTTCTTTTATTTTTTAACATTCACTAAGTTCATGAGAATAAACTTTTTGATTTTGAGGAAGATAGTAGGCTGCGTCTTCATATATCTTGACCTCTCTAATTGAAAATAGCTTCAAGTCTCCTTTGACACAATACTCAATTCCACCTCTTCAAAATTTGATGCACTGATGTAAAGAGGATGAAATCGTGTTATTTCCATATATCCATACCGAAAAAAGTAGTGAAAGATGTATCTGAATCAATTATATAGAATTTGGCTTCTATCTTCCAATCATCTATCTCTAATGAAACATGATAGAGCCTAAAGCCCTCTCGCCTTATTCATTGAATCCACTCAACATCATCCGATCTCCTCAAAGTTCAAAGATATCAATCCTTAAGTAGGCAAGGGTCTTTAGGCTCATAATGTTCATCGATGTGCCTGGATCAACTAACACCCTGGAAAGTCTAATTTTTCCCATGTTCACTGTGATGTAGAGGGGACGGTTGTCTCCAAAGAAGGTCTTCATGGCTTCTCTTGAATAGCATGCCTCCTCTCTAATAGTGGTCAGCTAAGCTAAGCATATTTGGGGATCAAGAAGGGATTTGATCAATGACTCCCTAATTCATGTATCAAATGGTTTAGCAGAAGTCTTCAACAAAACTCTCATCAAAATACTTAAGAAGACACTTGATGACAACAAACGATAGTGGCATGAGCAATTAGTTGAAGCCTTATGGGCCTACCACACTACCTATAGAACTCCAACTTAGTCTACTCCTTTCTCCTTAGTGTATGGGTCTGAAGGTGTTCTACCATTAGAAGTTTAACTCCCATCACTAAGGATAGCTTTGGGTAGCAAGATCACGATAGAGTAGAATGCCAAGTTGTGGTTAGAAGAGCTCGAAGATTTTGAGGAGAGATGCTTACGAGCATGCCAAAACCTCGAGTTATACAAAGAAAAAATGATTCAAGCTCACAAAAAGTTGGTCAACCCTAGAGCTTTTCAAGTAGGAGAGCTTATTTTAGTTCTAAGGAGACCAATTATTTCCTGTCATAAGATTGGAGGCAAGTTTGAACCCACTTGGGAAGGCACTTTTTCCATAGAGAAAGCCTACCGGGGAAAACCATATCAACTCATCAACCATAAAGGAGAGTGCCCAATGCTTCCAGCCAACAGACTCTACCTAAAGAAATATTATCCATAAAATTATGTTTAAAAATAATTATCATCAATAAAAATTCCATTTTAAATTCAATCTCTTAAAATTGAAAGTATTTTTAGTTTACGAATTCGCCACGATGTGTTTATGATAGGTGTAAGAGAACCTAAGCAGCATCCTATCTTTCATTAGCACAACACAAATACAAATAAAACAAACACACATCTTTTGTCTCGAGCTACTTTAAGTTGACATAATGCCCCAATGACCCTCACTCAGTAGCTGGTTTAGGTTGGGTTGATTACTACCTAGCTAGTGTGTCACCTTAGTGGTCTTTTTTTCTTAGGAAGATGTAAGCCTCTGTGTTTTCCTTAGATTAACCACTCTTGATGATGCCTTGTTAATGTGGCGGGAGCCTTCGCAGTGATAAGCTCACCATGTTGACTCTATTTAAGAAGATGTAAGTCCTTATGCTTTCTTCTTGAACTAGCCATCATGTTCTGACTAAATCGAGTATATTTGAGGCTTAGGGTAAGTCCCCCAATGACTCCTTTCCTCTTTACTACTTTAAGTCCAGGTTCAATCCTTCTTTAGGACTCCTCGCTTAGTAGTCACCCTAGGTCGGATAGTACCTATCTAGCCGATGATAGACTGTCCTGATGATCATTTCCATCTATGAAGATGTAAGTCTCCTACACCTTTTTCCTAGACTGATCGTTGCACATTGGTCACCTTAGGTTGGCTGGTATTCGCTATGCTAATAGAAACCCACCTGATGGATAACACCACTCATGGCAGATGTAAATTCCTATGCTTTCTCCTTGAGTTGGCCACCCGTATACCTATAGTCTATTTCTTTTCGATTAGGATAATGCCCCTAGAGGCACCTCCCTTATGGGCACTCTATTTGGATCATATCCTTGCGACCCCATCTAGACACTACCTAAGCTATTATTGGATTGGATAATCCCCCTATCATAGTAACCACCTCTATGGTTGGAAGGTTCATATTGTGGATGTGTAGGCTCTCCATTTGGATTGATAAATAAGATATGTCGAGGCTGACATAGCCCCTTCTCAGTGCTATCCATCACACACTAATAGGGTCCATGCAAATATATAAATAAATAAATATATATATATATATATATATATATATATATATATATATATCATATATATATATATATATATTGTGGATTAGTAGAACACCCCCAACGAAACCTTTTCCCAAGCAAATATCTTATCTTTAGGGTAGTGTCAACAAAACTCCTTATAGGAATCACCTGACTACTTTTGATTGATGTAAGTTCCCTAGTTGCACTCATTTAGTAGTCACCCTAAGTTGGGTTCAATTTGTTATGCTACCAATAAGTCACCCCAGTGAATGTTCTGCTTTGAAAAGATGTAAGTCCTTGTGCTTTCTTCCTAGCATAGTTGTTGCACACTAAAGGAAACCCTTAGGTCAGTTAATCTCACCCTTCGGCTGGTAGACTACCCCTTTGGATCGATAAATCTGAGACATGTCAATGCTGACATAGCCCCTTCTTAATCGTCCATGCTGCCGACCTCACTTTGGGTGAGCTCTCTTCTCCCTCTTAGATATGGACTCTTTCAGACAATAAGAGTTCCTTAGTCTTAAGACACTTCGTGATAAGGTGAACTTAACTACTTAGAAGAGTTAGCCATAGGAATAGGTTATGCCTTAGGGATATTTGAAAACTTGTCTACTCTATAGCTTGAACTAAATCCTTACTTTCTTCTTTCAAGTCAAACTTCCAATTCAAATCAACTTCAAATTTAAATAAACTTCAAATTCAAATCAACTTCTTTCATTCAAAAATAACTTCCTTCATTAAAACCAACTTCAAATTCAAATCAACTTCAAATCAAATCAAAATCAATTCCAACTTAATTGATTTTTTTAAATTCAAATCTATTCCAAATCAAATGATTGAAACCCATGATTGAATTCCAAATCCAAAATCTTTCCTAAGCCCTTTTGATTTCATCTTATGGCCTTAGCTCAAATCAAATCCAAATCACTTCAAACTCAAAAGATTTTCTCATAACCCATTTATATTCTCATTTATATTCATAAATATAAATGAAATATAAATTCAAATAACCAAAACTAAATCCAAAATTCAATCCCAAATCCAAAATCTTTCCTAAGCCCTTTTGATTTCATCTTAAGGACTTAGCTCAAATCAAATCCAAATCACGTCAAACTCAAAAGATTTTATTATAACACATTTATATACTCATTTATATTCACAAATATAAATGAAATATAAATTAAAATGACCAAAACTAATTTCAAAACTCAAGCTCAAATCTAACCTAAATCCAACCTATACCCTTTCAAGTCAAATTCTTGAACTTAACCAAATCATCCTCAAATCATTTCAAACCTTTAAATTTTTTCTTCAAATAATCAATCCTTCAATCACAAGCTAAATATAAACATAGACTTCAATCATCAAACCAAAATCAAACTAACCCAAGTCAAACCCATATTCACCCTTTTGACTTGAAATTATCAAATGAATCAAAACTCATTTGACTCCAAATCACTTGCAATTGGATTTATATTTCAATCATAAGTCCATATGTGAGTTCAACCAAACTTTTTTCAAGCCTTGATCAAGCCAATTGACCCACTTAGGCAAACTTGACCCAAAGTGACCTAAAGCACCCTTTTGAGCCAAATTCTAATCCTACCCAAATCGGATTGAACTAAGCCTATCTATGCCACACATTATGAGCAACGATCATCCAAGATGATCAATCACCCAAATTGGATCAAACCAAGTCAATCCTAGCCTTTGATTAAGTCAACACTTAGCCTAAATGAAACCTAAACTAGCCAAAATCTACCATAGGATAAATAGATTAAAACCATTGATCTAATCTTAAATGATTGAACTTGATGAAGTCATCATTTGAGCCAAACCTAGCCCAATTAGTCACTTGACCCAAGTTGACCCAATTTGACCTAAAAAGTTAAAATGGGTAAAATCTTGATCTAAGCCAAATTGATTGCAACCAATGGGTCAAATTCATTTTAAACCACTTGTTGAACTTGACCAAAGCCTCAATTGGCCAACTAGACCCAACCTAGCCCAATTAACCATGAACCTAACCTAACCTGAAAGGTCAAATCAACTTGAAATCAAACCAAACCAAAATTGATTGAAACCAAAGCTTGCAATACATTTGAAATGATCAACCAAGCCCAAACCAATCTATGACCTAACCCAATTGGGTCAAATGGGTTAAATTGGTCAACTTGACCCATTTGACCTAAGTGAACTCAAATGAACCAAAACTAAATATTAACCAATTTGAACCAAACCAATGATACCAAAACATTTCAAATTGTCACATGAACTTAACCCAATTTTTGGTTTGGCCCAATTTGACCAATTGGTCAACTTGACCCAAGTTGACCCATTTTGACCTAAATGGGTCAACTTGAGGCAAATCATATTAAATTAACTCCAAATTCATTGAAATTTGGCCCAACCTTTTTTTTGAAATATCTTAAATCTGCCCAAATCAAAATCAAGGCCAAATGACCATTTTACCCTTGGGTCAATGGGTAACCTATGACCAAATTCACTTGGAATTTGGCTAATTCCTTTTCATGGCCACTTAGCATCCTTCTAGTGGACCACATGGACACTAAGGGAGGTGGTGCACATGACCCAATGGGTTTAGGTCATCCATGACCCAACCCATGGCCAAACTGACCCCTCCAATAGAAATTCTCCACTTGGATCACCTCCTACACTCACCTAGTACATGTGCACCTCCTACATTCCACTCTTCTACAAAAATTGAAGCGCATGGAGCTCCTAACAACCTAAACAACCAAATTAATCTCCAAAATTTGATCAAATTGGTAAGGCAAATATACTCCCCCTCATTCAACTCAAATGAGTCACTCAAAATTTGATTGAGCCCTAGGAAGTAAGAGCAAGCTTCTCCAAGCCTCTCCAAGCATTCTCAAGCTCCTTTGAATTTCCCTCTCTCGATTTTCTTCATAGCTAAAATAGGGGAGGCCTAAGGATTTTCCAACTTACTCAATTCTCCACCAAACCTCAATTCACATTGCAAGCAACATCAAGGAGGCAAGTTGACCTCACGCAAAGATTTTCCCAAGTCATCATGCCACGGGAAGCCTCACTTCGATCAAAGCTGCAAGCCATTAGGGGGGAGCTTGGTTAATTGGAAGATCCACTTCAAATCAAGGCATGAAACTTTCTACAGAGCTTCGTCTCCACTAGATGAAGCTACCTCCTCCATTGGAAGTGCCAGTGATAGCCTTCGATGAGGTATTGTTCAAAAATGATCCTCCATTGAAAATTGCTTGGTCTTTTGTGAAGGGAATTGTAATCCCATTAAAATTCAACCATTGGATGTTTTTCCCTACACCTATTGATGGTGTGGGTTGAATCCCTAATCAGCTTAGGTGAGCTCGAATCAATCCATGGAGGACGGACGACCTCCATCTCTAGCTAGGTGTGGTGAAAATATATATATTTTTAATTTTTAAGAAATATACTTTCATCTTCACTCTATGTGGATAAAATGAAAATAGAAATATACTCTTTTATGCATTTGGACATCATGTAGATCCTCAGATATTCTTATTAAAGTGATTGAGTATGACATTGAGGAGAGGTGTACTATCTCGAAAGATAGAAGGAACCACCCCACAATAGACCTAATCACCTTAATAAGGACTCCTAAGGACAATGAGTCTGCATATGTACCAGAGATTCTTCCCCTTTATATGGAAAAAAAAGAGTAGAGTTTAAATTGTTGTTAAGCTCCTATAGGCAAGCCCCCATAGTTAATTACATCTAAGGAAGATTCCTTAATAATACTTTCGATTAAGGTAAATGATCATTGTCTCCAAAGATTTCAATAGGTAGGACTATCAATTGATTAGTTTATTTTAGAAGATCAAATGGGATTGATCAAAGAGAGAGAATTATTATCAAAGCCAAAGGAAGATAAGTAGGAGATGCTCATGAAGCTAGGAAACCTAGCGTGCATCTCAAACTATCCTATGGTTGGGCTTTACATTTTTTAAATTGATTTAATTTATTTGAGTTGAATTTTTCATTAGAAATTTAGGGCTTATGATTCCACAAGATTATGGAAATGCCTAGGAGGTGAGGATTTATACTTATGACCCATAAAGGGGAGAAGCAACCTCAGAACCTAAATCTAGGGAGCTTTGGCGAGGACCAAAAGCATGACCTAAATCTAAGACAAAAATGAGTATTTGGTTTACCTCTACAAGAGAGGGTAAACCACTCGACTGTTTGGACTTACAAATGCCTGGGGGTGATCACCAACTAACTGCTCCGTCAATTTTAAAGTCATGTAGGCAAGTCATATGCTTTATGCAAGATAGCTAGAATGTTATTTATTTTAGAAAGAGACTAACTCCTTAAACTCACTCCTTAAGAGACTAGATCATGTAAGGGCATGAAAAATGACCTAGATCTAATGCAAATTATATTACATTTTATTTTCATTTTTTGGACAATCATTTGACTCAGGCTTATAGAATTTATATGCCTAATGCATAAGAAATAAGATTATGGGCCAAAATCAGCGAGAAGGGGTGGTGGGTTTCCACCATGGCTCTCACAGGTTAAGCCAAGTTCTCTGTAAAAGGTGGAAGCCCTCCAATCAAGAGTGAAACAATATACTTTTGTGCATGATGTTATAAAAGAAATACTCATCCAGCTAAGGGGTTGCTAATTCTTTTATCTTGATTTTTAACTTATGCTTTAAATGAGGTTTTGAGTTCTTTATTTTTAATTTTGAGTTATTTAATTTGGTAGAAGATTTATTTTTCTATAAGAGCCTAATCATCATCGGCCATACATTAAGCAAGGAAGAAACTAGGAAAAGGATGTCATTTTAATGCACACGCTAAACAAAATATCACACATTTTTTAAAGATAACACAAAAGAATAAAAAACCATTTGTGGTTGAGCACCACCGCACAAATCAAAAAATAAATTGGGTAGCCGAGCACTACCCTTATACAACCCAGATTACAAATGAATTAATTTACAATCAAGTAAGAAAATTCATGTTATGGGGGTCTTCATTCTTCATTTCTTCATTCTCCTTTCTTCCTTTCTTCTTTCTTCTTTCTTCTTTCTTCTTTGGTTCCTTCTTTTGGATTGTTGGAATGTGGATGCTCTAAAGGCTTCACATGGTACATAAGATGTGACCTTATGACCAATGTTCATCCTAATCCCCCATAACAATCATTTTAAAATCATAATTACAAAAATTACATGAAAAGAAAAAGTAAATCTAACACTTGCAAAATAGAGATTAGCTAAACAAACCATACAAATCCCAAATATGTATATTGGACTTAGCACCCCACACATGGATAACTAAGTCCACCTAGCCTATTGGATTATGCTTAGGAGTATAAGCATCTGCACAGTAAAAGTAGTTATATTTTTATTATAGCGTCCCTCAAGCACAATCCCCTAGAGAAAATAATGATTAGACTAGATCATCCTACCATTCATTTTATGCATATTCACCCTAACATCCAGACTAAAACAAAATATCACAAAATAAAAGCAAATATCAAAACATACACTGCCCTAACCTAAAGCTAGAAGTGGTGACTTAGTCTAATGTGTGTGCTTTAGAAGGTTTGTGTGGTATGCTTAGCTATGGCTTTAAGGTTTGGATTTTCTAAGTGTGAAGATGTTCAACTTAGATGGGTGGTTTTATTTAAGTATTTAGTTGATTTTGGTTGATTTTATTTGATGCTTTGTTTAGGTTTGAATGAATCCTATAATTAATTACTAAGTGTTGTAAAGAGAGAGAAAAGAGAAGAGAACTTCTCTTTCCTTCTCAATCCTAAGTAATTTCTAAAGTGGATTATTGTTTGATTTTGTTTAGTGAATGCTTTATTATGTGTTTTAATTAATCCTAAGTTTAGATTATTCCTCAACAAACCTATTCAAAAAGAAAGAAATTTTAAGATTAAGTAAAGTGAATTGATATCACAAAACACACATCACTTCCTTTCTTTCCCAACATGTATAACATGCATATGAATGAATCCTAATCATATCTATACATATAAATAGAAATGTTTATCACAATTTATGATGAATGCTAAGAGCGTTTCTTAAGAAAATTTGAATGTTTTATGATGCATGATTTTCATTAAGTAGAAAAGAGGTTTTATTATCCATTTTTCACATGCACACATGTATGTATGAAAGGCATAAGTGAAAATGGTGCCATTGTTAGCACTAGGGGTGTAAGGTACAGACCTACTTAGGGCTACTTAAAGCCTCACAACCCAGGGTTGTCCAGACTAATATACCACTTTTTTTAAAGACAAGCACATGTACAAAAGAAATGAGCAGAAAAAGATAGATGAAAAAAGTTTGTAATTGTTTGCTAGTTTTGTTTATGCAATTTATATGTACAAGTGTGGATGTCCTCCTTAAGTAATAGCATAGGAATAAATAGAAATGGGGTTGGGCAAGTGTTATGTGCTTTTCAAATGAACTATACACTTTGTCAAATCCTATTCAAAACTATGCTAAAGAGAAAAGAGAAGGAGAGCCACACTATGCACATCTTCATATTCATATTCACATACAAGCTTATAAATAGTTGTAAGTAGCACACTTTCAGTTTTTGATGTTTGATTTATATAATTTGAAAATAATTTTGGATTTAGTAGTGATAATAGTCATTCATATTTTTACTTTAGCCAAAACATGCAATTCGACATAAAGAAAATATTTCATTTTCATTGATTTTAGAAAAGTATGCATGCATGAAATTCATATGACATACATATTTAGCATGTTAGGAAAGAACTAAAGTGATGAAAGCATGTAAACATATTCACCCTAATTAATTCCTAAAGACAACCTTATGAAATAAGAGAGCTTAAAGAAAATCAAGTTATTTTTAAGGAAGGTTTGGTTTTGTTTTGAGTTTGATTTAATTTGAAAAATGTGAGGTGCATTGCTATTCCTAAACCATACCCATATATGTTTGTTATTTCAATTTAATTTTTAGGTGATTAGATCAATTTTATACTTTGGTTAGGTTAAGGTATGAATTAAGTGTGTTAATTACCCTTACCTACACCACCTTAGCATACTTAATCAAATAATTATGAGCCAATGAGATGACATAAAACTACACAAGGAATTTAAATCCGTAATGCACCTAGGAAAGAAAAGTACCTAATGCAATTGGCTCATGATTAGTGATTAATTGAACTAAGGGGTTTAATTTAAGTACTTTCATAACCCCTCTCACACATGTGAGTGGGATTTTGATTTCCATAATGTACTTAGGCACTTGAACACCTAAGCATCTACCCAAGATAGATTAATTGAGTTTTAAAAGTTTTAGAATTTTATAAAATTAATTAAGGGGGTAATTAGTAAATTAACCCTTAATTAAGGATGGATTAAGGAAGGAAGGGGGTTTAAGGAATATCTCAAGAAAGTATCCCAAAATTATTCCCTAACCTCATATTCACTTAATCAAAACTTAACTAACTCAATCAAAGGGTTAAACCACTAATTATACCCTTAATTAAGCTTAATTACATTAAGGGAGTGATTAAGAAATGAACTAGAAATTCCTCTAATTAAACTACCAATAAATCCCAAGAAAATTAGGGAGGCGTCATCCCATTAATTATGCACAAGAAGTTTGGGGTTAATCAGGAGTAATTAGAGCATAATTAGCAAAATAATAATCCTAATAAAACTAAATCTAGAGAAAAGCATTGTCAAAATCCATTGAAATCATTTTCAAAATATTCTATGTTCAATTATCTATCAAATGCAATTTATTTTTTATTTTCTTGATTTTTCTAGGCTTAGGTATGAATTTAAGAAGTTTCCATGATCAATTAGGTGATTTAATAGCCTAATTAATGTTTAATCTCATTACCACGTGGACCACTGAAGCGGCATGCACTTTCCATGTGGTGCGACAGGATTTGATATTAAAATTATCACATCATAGCGTCACATCAGCGGTGGCACTACACGCTCTCCTCACCCGTTCGATTAAGGATTAGAAGGCTGAGATGAGATCCACGGTTCTTAAAGGATGAAATGTGAGATCTACGTGTTTTTGATTAGGGCCGTCCATCCAAAATGTGCGGATGGATGACCCATGATCCTTCCCTATTCTTCTCTATGAGGAATGGACACCGTCCATCATTTAGGAAAATATCTGAGCTCGGTTGAGCTTGTATTGGATTGAAACTCAACCACCCCATCTAAGGGTAAAGGGGATCACATTTTGACTAGAATCTCATGGGGTGATACTTTACTTCATAGACTAGACCATATCAGATTAAGCTTGGTTTAATGGCATATCTCACCAGAGGTGATCATTGTCACTCAATTCGCTTGGAGAAGCTTCGTCTAGTGGAGACGAAGCTTTGTTGAAGTTTGGAGGCTCTAAGATTGGGTAGATCCTCCAACGAGCCAACTCCTCCTTGACTTGAGCTCGGTCTTGATCAAGGTGACTCCTCCCTTACCTTAGGAACTTATGTGAAGGCTTGAGTGAGTTTGATCGAGCTCCCTAAGGGTGCTTGCAAAGGGAATTGGGTTAATTTGGAGTGTGGAGTAAGTTTGATTTTGAGTGGAGCTCCCCTATTTTTAAGCTATGAAAATAGAGAAAATGGAAAATGGGAATTGCTTGAGAGAGATTGGGAGGCTAGGAAATGACTTATCTAGCTTCCTCTTGCTCAATCAAATTAGGGATTGATGGAATGAATTCAAATTAGGGGGAGTATCGCTACCCCTTGAGCAATCGACCGACCGAGCTTCTCACTTCTATTTTGATCCAATTGACCACCTTAAGTGAGTTTGTTAGGGCATTTAGGGTGTCCTTGTATTCTGTTTGGCCAGAGGAGGGGAGTAGTGGAGCTTGCATGTGCTTAAATCAAGTAGAGGAGGGATTCCATGTGCTTAATTTCATGCAAGTGGTTGGTTATAGCCTTAGGCTAGGTTGAACTGACCCAAACCCATTACGTTGGGTGCACCACACTCCCTAGTGTCCACTTGATCCACTAAGAGGGAGCTAAGTGGTAATGAAGAGGATTTGACCAATTTCTAAGTGGATTTGGCAAAATTTACCCATTGACCTAGGGGTAAAAAGGTCATTTGACCTTAATTTCAGTTTGGGCATGTTTGAAAAATGGATTAGGCCAAGTTTCATTGAATTTGGAGTTGGTTTGATATGATTTGGCTCATGTTGACCCATTTAGGTCAAAATGGGTCAACTTGGGTCAAGTTGATCAATTGGTCAAATTAGGTCAAACTAAGGGTTGGGACAAGTTCATATGACCATTTGAAATATTTTGGTGGCTTTGGTTTAATTCAATTGGGTTTATGTTTGGTTTTGATTCAATTGAGTTCACTTAGGTCAAATGGGTCAAGTTGACCAATTTGACCCATTTGACCTATTTTGGTTAGGTCATGGGTTGGTCCATGTTTGGTTGGCCATATGAAATGGATTGATATCTTTGTTTCTAATCAATTTGGTTTATATTTGAGTTTGACTCAATTTGACCTTTTAGGTCAAGTTGGGTTCGTGATCAATTGGGCTAGGTTAGGTCAAGTTGGCCAACTGAGGCTTTAGTCAAGTTCAACAAGTGATTTGGAATGAACTTGACCCATTGGTTTCAATCAATTTGGCTTAGATCAAGTTTTGACACATTTTGACTTTTAGGTCAAGTTGGGTCAACTTGTCAAGCCAATTGGGCTAGGTTAGGCTCAAATGTTGACTTGGTCAAGTTCAAATATTGGTCATGAATGAACTTAGATCAATGGTTTCAATCAATTTGGCCTATGGTGGGTTTTGGCTATGTTGGGTTTCATTTTGGCTAAGTGTTGACTTGGTCAACCCTTAGGTTTGACTTAGTTTGACCCAATTTGAGTGATTGATCATCTCATGATGATTGTTGATCATGATGAGAGGTTTAGATGGGCATAGTTCAATCCAATTTTGTTAGGATTAGAATTTGGCTCATAAGGGTACTTTAGGTCACTTTGGGTCAAGTGAGCCTAAGTGGGTCAAATGGCTTGGTCAAAGCTTCATTTGAGTTTAATTGAACTCACATATGGACTTATGATTGAAATATAAATCCATTTGCATGAGATTTGAAGTCAAATGGGTTTTGATTCATTTGATAATTTCAAGTTCAAGGGGTGAACATGAGTTTGAATTGGGTTAGATTTTTGAATTGAGTTTTGATTTGGTGATTGAAGTTTATGTTTATATTTGGATTCATGATTGAAGGATTGATTGAATCATGAAGAAAAATCAGGAGTTTGGCTTGATTTGAAATTGATTTGACTAAGTTCAAGATTTTGACTTGAAAGGCTTAGGTTGAATTTTGAATGAATTTGAGTTTGATTTTGGAGTTAGTTTTGGTTGTTTGAATTCATATTTCATTTATATATGCAAATATAAATGAGAATAAAAATGGGGTTTGAGAAAATTTCAAATATTTGAAGTGATTTGAACTTGATTTAGGCTAAGTCCATGAGAGGGGATCAAAGGACTTAGGAAATTTTTTTTTTTGAATTTGGATTTGATTTTGGAATTTGGTTTGATTGATTTGAATTTATTTTAGTTATATATGTGATATAAATGGGTTATGAGAAAATTTCATGAGTTTGAAGTGATTTAGATTTGATTTAAGCTAAGTCCATGAGAAGGAATCAAAGGACTTAGGAAATATTTCAAACTTGGGATTTCAATCATAAGTTTCAATCATGGATTTCAATCATATGGAATTTATTTGAATTTGGAGAAAATCAATTAGGCTGGAATTGAGTTAAGTTTGATGTTGATTTGATTTGGAGTTTATCTTGAAGGAAGGAAGTGAGGAATGTGGTTCAAGCTATAGGGTAGGAAATTTTCCTGACACCCCTAAGGCATGACCTATTCTTATGGTTAACTCTTCTAAGTCTCTAAGGCTAGGTTGAGTGTCCACCTAATCCCTAGATGTGTCTTAAGACTAAGGAACTCCTAAAATCTAAGATAAGTCATATGTCTAAGATGGAGGGGTTGAGAGCTTATTCTAAAAATGAGGTCAACAAAGGGCGCCCAATAGGTGTGTGGTGACGGGTACATGTATTGGTGTTGACCGAAATGATTAACAACATCGAACGATCACAAGAACTAACAAAGATGATCTACTCCCAATCCAAGGTGTAGAAGGAATCTAGAGCTTAGTGCAATGTGACTCTACTTATGTCAAAGATATAAGAGAGAAGGAGAAATCCACTAGGGATAGAGTATGTGAACCTTCCACTAGGGAAGCAGGTTTAAGTCATCCACAAAGGGGATGGGAGGTTTGATTTGAGTCTCGCTTGGGAGAAAAAATTGATTTGTTTAATTAAGTTCTGGGGAAGAGAGTTGAATTTGTTTGAATTTCTTGTTTATTTAATTGTGTTTATTTTGATTCTACCGAGGATAGACAAGTGAACTCTCCACTGGGGAGGTAAGTTCAAGTCATCCACAAGGGAGGAAAGGTTATGAAATCCATTGAGGGAATAGAATTCTGAGTCCACTGGGGAACTAGAAAGATTTGCATCTCACTGAAGAGGAGCAAAAGATTTGATTTAGATTGAATGATTATTTTGTTTTGTTTGTTTCATTGAATTTGTTTTGTTGAAGTTGTTTCATATTTTTAGATTTTGGATTTTGAGATAAACCCTATTGATTTGTGAAGGAATCATACTGAGTAGGAGCCACAGAGGCTCAGACTAACTCAAAAATTAGGGTTTTTAATTATCCTTTAACCACTGAAACTTTATAAATTCATAATTAAATGTAGAAAAATCCAAAAAAAATGCAAACTCAAGTTCATTTTAAAGTTAATTCGAAGGGGAATCCAATAAAATTAAGTTTAATAGATTTTGAATAGTAGATTTTTTAATTAGTGTTTAATTAAAAATCTAATAACCTTAATAACTCCCTAATGACTTCATTAATTAGTTTTAAATTTCTCAAACATATTTAGTGAGATGGCTTCTGCCTCCCCTAATTTTCTTGGGATTTATTAATAGTTAATTAGGAAAAGTAATTAATGAACCCCTAATCATCTCTTTTATGTAATTAAGAGTAATTAAGCATATGAATAGTGGTTTAATCCCTTAATTAAGTTAATTAAATATTATTTTAGTGAGGAGGAGGTTTATGGAATGGGTTTGGGATACTTTCCCTAAGTTATTCCCTAAACCCCCTTTCTTCCTTAATCCAAACATAATTAAGGATTAATACACTAATGATCTACTTAATTAGTCTAATCAAACTTTCACAATCAATTTGAACTTAATCAATCTCTTGTTGGGTAGATCCTTAGGTGTTCAAAAGCCTAAGGTAAGTTTAAGAAAATTATATCCAACTCACATGTGTGGGAAGGTTATGAAAGTATTTAATTAAAACCCTTTAGCTTAATTAATCAATAATTGTGAGCCAATTGCATTAGGCCCCTTTATTTCTTAGATGCATTGCTGATTTAATTTCATGTGGTTGCATATCATATGTTAGGTCATAATTGTTAGGTTAATTATGTTAAAGTGGTGTAAGTACAGGGTAATTAATGGATTTAATTCACACCTTAGCCTAAACAAATATAAAATAAATCTAATGATTCTAAAATTAAACTAAATTAACTCACACATGGGGAAATGGGTTAGGACCATCAAACTCTTTTCACATTTCCTATGTCAAATCAAATCAAATTCAAAAATAAAAATCTCTTTAAAGAATTTTGATTCACTTTGAATAATCTTATCTTATAGGATTATCCTTCAGAATTAATTAGGGTGAATGAAGTTAACATACTCACATTACTTTATTTATTTTCAAGCATGCTAAATATTGTATGTCATATGAAATCATGTATTCATATCTTTTGAAAAATTAATTAAATGAAATGTTTCCTTTATGTCAAATTGCATGATTTGGCTAAAGTAAGAATGTGAGTGGCTATTATCACTATTAAATCAAA
This sequence comes from Cymbidium sinense, assembly GCA_021442155.1. Lineage (NCBI taxonomy): Eukaryota > Viridiplantae > Streptophyta > Magnoliopsida > Asparagales > Orchidaceae > Cymbidium > Cymbidium sinense. The sequence goes on along the minus strand of CM038216.1, from coordinate 178,962,896 downwards.
AAATATATATTTTCAAAACCTATGAATCAAAGATTATAAAAGAAGGTGTGCTACTTATAACTACTTATAATGCTTGCATGTGATTATAACATAAGATGTGCTTTATGTGATTTTCTTCTCTCCTCTTAGCATAGATTTGAATAAAATTTGCAAAGTGTATAGTTCATTTAAAAAGAATATAACACTTGCCTAAATCCATTTCTATCCACTTCTATATTATGACTTAAGAAGGATCTTCACATTTACACATGTAAATTGCATAACCAAATCAAACACAAAATCTTTTGCATGACTCTTCTTCCATTTATTTCTTTTTGTACATGCACATGTATTTAAGAAAAGTGGTATATTAATCTGAACATCCGGGGTTTTAAGTAGCCCTAGGTCTTGTACATTACACCCCTAGTGTAGAGAACAATGGCGCTATACTCACTTATGTCTTTTATACATGTAAATGTGCATTTGATTAATGGATAAAATAGTCCCTCTTTTCTACTTAATAAAAATATGCATTCATGGAATATCAAAATTTTCTTTAACAATGTCTCTTAGCATTCATCATCAAAGTATGCTAAAATTTGTGTTACATGTATAGTTATGCTTAGGATCATTCATATGCATGATATACATGTTGGAAAGAAATAAATGGTTGTGTGTTATGTAATAGTAATTCACCTTAATTAATCCTAAGATGCATTTCTTATTGAATAAGTTTATTTAGAGCAAATATAAACTTAGGAATAATTAAAACACATAATAAAACATCACTAAAAAAATCATTAATGAATCTACCTTAGAAATTACTTAAGTAGGGAGGAAAGAAAAGTTCTCTTTCTTTTCCTCTCTTTACAACATTTAGTAACTAAAGTTCATTCAAACCAAATTAAATCATCAAATAAAATTAACAAATCAACTAAACCACTTAAACTAAAACCACCCTTAAAATTGAATCTTTCACACTTAGAAAATTCTAACCTTAAAGCTTAGTTAAGGCATGGCACACAAGTCTTAAATGGCACACACATTAGGCTAAGTCACCATTTCTAGCTCTATGTTAGGGTGGTGCATGGTTTGATGTCTGGTTTTATTTTATAATGTAATATTTTAGACTAGATATTAGGGTGTATGTGCGTAGACTGGATGATAGGATGATCTTAATCTAATCATTATCTTCTACAGAGGATTGTGCTTAAGGGGCACTGTAATAAAAATATAAATGTTTTTGTTGTGTAGGCTACTTATACCCCTAACCATAATCCAAACTAGGACAGGTGGACTTGGTTACCCATGTGTGAGGTGCTAAGTCCAAATTATTCATATACATGCTTGGTTGTGTGGTATGTTTAGCTAATCTCTATTTTATAGGTTTAATTAGATTTACTTTTCCTTTTTTTCATCTAATTTTTGCAATTAAGATTTAGAATGAATGTTATGGTGGATTAGGATGAACATTGGTCATAAGACCAAGTTTTATGCACCATGTGAAGCCTTAGAGCAACCACATCCCAACCATCCAAAAGAAGAGAAGGAAAGAAAAGAAAGAAAGAAAGAAAGAAATGAAGAAAGGAAGAAAGAAGAATGAAGAATGAAGACCATCATAACATGATTTCATTTTATTTATAATTATCCATTTATATCTAGGTTGTATAATGGTAGAGCTTGACCCATTTCTTTTCGGGTTTGTGCGGTGGAGCCTGACCAAATCGACCTTTTATTCTTTTGCACTAGCTTTGTAAAATTATTTGATGTTTATTTATCTTGTGCATTAAGATGTGATGATTTTCCTACTTTCTTCATTTATTAATGAATGACCTGGATGCTATTAGGCTCGTAGGGAAAAATAAATTTTCTATTTAATTAATCAACTCAAAATTAAAATTAATAACTCATAAACTCATCTAAAGACTAGGACATAAATCAAGATAAAAGATTTAGCAACCCCTTAGCTGGATGTTGTATATCTCACATCATGCATAAAAGCATCTTGTTCACTCTCGCTAATTGAGGGCTTCCATCTTTGCCAAAGAATATGGCTTGACCTTTAAGAGCCATGCTGGAAACACACATCCTTCTTGTTGATTTTGCCCATAACTAATTTCTAATGCATTAGTCATATGTATCCCATAGCCTGTGTCAAATAAATTATCCAAAAATCAAAATAAAACTTAATAAATTTTGCATTAGATTTAAGTCATTACTCATGCCCTACATGATCTAGTCTCTTAGGGAGTGTGTTTAAGGACTTAGTAACTTTTCTAAATAAATAATATCTTAGCCATCTTGTAAAAGCATAAGTCTTGCATACATGTATTTAAAATTGTAGGAGGCCCTCAGGCAGTTGTAAGTATAACAATTGAGTGGTTTATCCTCTCTTGTGGAGATAAACCATATACCCATTTTCACCTTAGATTTAGGTCGTGCCTTGGCCCTTGGTAAGGCTCCCTTGATTTAGGGGAAGAATCTCTAGTACATTCGAAGACCCATTATCCTTAAGAGTCCTTATTAGATGATTATGTCTATTATATGATGATGAGTTCTGTCTCTCAAGATAGTACATCATTCCTCAATGTCATACTCGATCACCTTAATAAGAATATCTAGGATCTACGTGGTGTTTAACCAAGCATATTTTTGTGTTTTCATTTATTTTCAAGATAGATGAACACAAAAAAATAATTCACCACACACATCGATAGGGTCTGTCAAATCAAATTAAATCAAATTAATTATTCTGACTACTCTTGAGGTAAGATCTCTAGCAGCACTCACTCAGTAGTCGCCCTAGGTCGGGTTCAATTTGTTATGCACCCAACAAGTCACCCCAATAGTTATTTCCACTTTGGAAGATGTAAGTCTCCTATGCTTTTTTTCTAACACACACACCGAAAGGCAACTTTAGGTTGGATAGTTCTATCCTATAGCTGGTAGACTACCCCTTTGGATTGATAAATCTAAGATAGGCCAAGGCCCCAATGGTTCCTTCTTAGTGGATCCATCGCACACAGATATGGTCCATAAATCATATCAAAATTAAATCAAACAAATTCAACCAAGCTCATATCCTAACAATTATGCCCTCAAAACATGTCAAAACAAACTTATTCAAAATAAATCAAATCCAATTTAATCTCCTCAGTGGAGTTAAATCACATTCTTCCCCCAGTGGATCCCAAATCAACATACAAATTAAATTCAAAACCAATCTCCCTAGTGGAGTCACAACAAATCAAATCAAAACAAATCTAATCTTGATCCCCAGTGGATTCAAGCTCATGTCCCTAGTGGATATGCCCCCAAATAAAATTAAACATAAGCAAACAAAATCAAATTCAAAATTGTACCCTAGCGGATCTCCCTTCCATAAATCAAATAAATTAAAGTAAATTCTATCTTAATCCCCAGCAGATTACAGGTTTGTATCCCTGTGGATTTCTCCCAAATAAATCAAATATATCAAATCAAATCTCAATCCCTAGTGGATTTCCCCCTTTTAAGCCCTTGACATAAATCTATCTCAAAACAAATCCAATTCATGTGTGATTCCCGAGTGGATCTCTTATGTCCTAAACATGAAATTATTTCAACCTATCCAAATCAAATCTTCTTGACTCTCTTATGTCGTTAGCATGGGATGAGTTGCATTGCATTAAGATCGTGATTCTATCTACCTCTTGGGTTTATGTATAGATCATTTCTGTTAGCGCTTGTAATCTTTTTGACATTATTGGGCATCTCGATCAATGCCAATACGTGCAGTGTGCACCCTTCAGTTACACCACACCTATTAGGGCTCCTTTTGTTGATCTCACTTTTGGAGTGAGGATTCAACCCCTCCATCATAAATCTAAGAGTCTTCTAGACACTAAGGGCTCCTTAGTCATAAGACACTTCTAATAACTAAGAGAAAACTTAACATAAGTCTAGAGACTTAGATGGATAAGCTGTAGGATTAGGCTATGCCTTAGGACCTAGAAAATTTAACTAGTCTATAGCCTAAACAAATCCATGCCTACCTCCATAGCCCAAACCAAACCTCAAATTCAATTCATCCATAAATCTACAATAAAATCCAAACTCTAATTCAAATTGAATTTCAAATCAAATCAACCTTTCCTAAGCCCTATGATTCAATACTATAGACTTAGCCAAAAATCTTTCAATCCAAACCAAACTCAATTGGTTTTCTCCAAATGATTTAACTCTTCAATCAACCCCATACCAAGATCTACAATCCAATTCAAGCCTCCAAACCCATTTCAAATCAACTTAACCTAAGCCTATGATTTGATCCTATGGACTTAGCCAAATTTCCTTCAATCCAAATCAAATTCAATTGAATTTCTCAAATCAATTCAATCATTCAATCATCATTCCAGACCATATCCAAATCTACAATCAAATCAACCAAGCCAAAATCAATCCAATCAAACCTAACCTAACCTAACCCATTTGACTTCAAATATTCAAATAAGTCAAAACCCAACTGAATCCAAATCAATTGCAACCAAAGTCATGAATCAATCCCAAATCAATATCCAAACTCAACTAAACTCAATCAGCCTAAAATCTAACTCAATTAGCCCAATTGGTACACTTGACCGAAAGTGACCAATTTGATCAAATTGAACCAAGCTTCAATCCAACCCAAATTAGATTGAACCAACCCTTCAAATCTTCCCCATGATGATTGTTGATCATCTTGGATGGCCTAACTACAACCAATTCAACTTAATCAAGCCAATTGACCTATTTAGGATCACTTGACCTAAAGTGACCTAAAGTGACCTAAAGTACCCATTTGAACCATATCTCAATCCAACCCAAATTGGATTGAATCAAATAATCCAAAACATCTTACAATGATTGTTGATCATCCTTGATTGATCAATTGTGATCAATTGGGCCAAACTAAGTCAACCTAGTCATTTGACCAAACCAATCAATTTAACCTACACGAGCCAAATGAACCAATTTTTATCCTAAGCCAAATCAATTCAAACCAATGATTCATACTAACCTAAAATCAATACTTGAACATGACTTGATCATCAATTGAGTCAAACCAAGCCCAATTGACCTTTTGACTCAAGTTGACCTAATTTGACATAAAGGAATTAAATTAGGTCAAATCAAAATCTAACCCAAATTGATTGCAACCAATGGCTCAAGTTCATTCTAAATTTATTATTGAACATGATCATAGCCTTAATTGAACCCTAAAGGGTCAATTTGGCCTAAATTATTCCTAAATCCAAATTTGTTGAAATCAAAGCCTACAATCACCTTCAAATGATCAATCAAACATGAACCAATGCCTAACCCAAGCTAATTTGGCCAAATTGGTCAACTTGACCCATTTGACCTATTTGAACTCAAATTGCTCAAATCAATTCCAAGCCAAATTGAACCAAACCAATTACATCAAAATATTCCAAACACTCATTTAAACTTAACCCAAGCTTGGTTTGACCCAATTTTACTAATTGCTCAACTTGACCCAACCTAGCCTAGTTTGACCTACATGAGTCAAATTGAGAAAACCTATTCAAACCAAGCCCAAGGCTAATGAAACTTGGCATGACCCATCCTTGGCTTATCTTAGGTCAGACCAAATCCAACCCAAACCATGCTTGACCGAATTGACCCAAACCCAATGGGTAAAGCTTGCCAAATGGGTCAAATATCCCATTTGAATAGTCAAATCAACTTTCCCTCTACATGGCTGCCTCCTAGACCTCCACCTAAGCAAGAGGGACACTAGCTCACCTGACCCAATGGTGGTTGTTAGCCATGAGCCAAGTGGAGGTGAGTTTACCCCTCTTTTCCCATTGGCACACTTGGCAACCCAAAGACACCCACTCTCCTCCCATGGAAACCACTCCACATCACTTGGCCAACCAAACCAGCCACCTTAGCCTCCTTCTGCCACCCACAATCATCTGTGGTGGTCGGACGACCACTAGAAGCCAAGGGAATGAAGGCGTCTGATCCAAGGGAGGAGTGGGTATACCCCCCTCATTTTGATCCAAACCAAACACACACACCCTCTGAGGTCCCTTAGGTCATTTCAAAGTTGCCAGAGAGTTTCATGAGATCCCCAAGCCCTCCCGTCATCAAAAATCATCAAATCAAGCTAACTTGAGATATGATAACCTCCATCTTCATCCAACTCCCCCTAAACTCAACCCCACTTCAATTAATTCTTTCCACACATTCACCGAGCTCCGGTGAGGTGAAAGTAACTCTCCCCCGAGTGAATTGAGCTCCGAAAGTACCTCTTAGACTAACTTTGATGAGCATTATGGTAATGTTTGGTTAACAGAGCAAATGGTGGTGAGGCATTGCACCATTTTCTCAACAGGTCTTTGCCTCGTCAAGGTGAAGCTACCTCGGTCGGTTCACCGCCAGTCCTGAGCTCCGATAAGGCACTATTCCAATAAACCAAGATTTTCTAAATTTTCATAGTCCTTTTTGAAGGAAAGGCGAATGTCATGTGAATCCAACCATAGGATCCTTGTAGATCAATTCCCTGAAGGTGTGGGATCAATCCTGAGCCAATCCAAGCTCTGATGAGTTCAAACTCGGTGGAGGAAGGAAGACGATGTCCGTCTTCCATCATGCGAGAGATGAAATATTATCTACCATTCATTCTGCATGATTTGAATGGATGGCCATGATCTCCCAATTAGATTTAATCTGATTCATCCTTTAGAAACTATGAGATTAATCTATGTCGTCATATATCAAACGGTAGAGATGAAAGCGCATCTGCCGCTGCCACGTCAGCGTTGATGATTTTAAATAATCAATCCTGTGGTGCCATGTGGAAAGCATGCCATCAGAATCCACATGGCACCAATGGGATTAGGTTTAATTAGGACTTAATTATTCATTTTAATGGCTAAAACTTTGAAAAAATTATAACTAATTATAAAAAAAATCCAAAATGCAAATAAATACTAATTTTAAAGGTAAAATAGAGGAGATTTAATTAAAAATATTCCCATTTGATTTTGAATAATAATTAAGTCTTAATTAGGATTTGAATGTCCATTAATTAGCTTAATTGAGCTCTAATTACTTGTGCAATTGATTTCAAAAACTTTGTGTGTTCATTTAATGGGATGACCTCTGCCTCCCATGATTTTTTAGAATTTATTGCTTAAGTAATTAGGGAAATTGATGTTCCAAATCTTAATTAACACTTTAATTAATTTAATGATTAAATTAATGTTTTAAAAGTTAAAATTAATTAACTTAAGCTTACTAATCACTGATTAATAGTGAATGGTTGAGGGAGTGGGATTGAGACCTTCTTCATAATATGTTTCCTAAATCCATTTCACTTTAAGAGAGCTAATTCACATGAAAATTAATTAAGTGTTTAACTAATCAATTAAATGGTTAAATTAAATCAAATTTGAAATATTAATCACATCAGATTATTAGTAATGGAATTATGGGTTTCTATTTATGTGTTTAATAATATAAAAACCCTTTTAGGATATAATGATTAACCCATAATTTGAGAAAATCTCAAAAGTACTTAATTAGATTTTTAATTTAATTAATCCTTAATCATGAGTCAATTACATTAGGTCCTTTAGGAGCATTGCAACTTTACTTTTCTCACATGTTAACATCAGTAGTGGCTCATGATTAAATGATTAATCAAATTAAAGAAGCATAAGAAAAGGTAATTAAATGTTTTACTTAATGGTTTAACTTAATCAATTCATAAAAAAACTACTTAACTATCTTTTCTTAAACCAATTAAATTTATCAACATGGGAATGGGATTAAAATAATAAATGATAATCTCTCATCTTTAAGTCTAATTCAAATCTAAAATCAAATTAATAAAAAGCTTTGGTTTTCTTTAAGTAATTTTATTTGATGTGATTGTCCTTAGAAATTAGTGTGGTTGAATGAATCACATGTTTATGTTTAGCTATTCCCAATTACTTTAAATCTTGTATGTCATGTGGCTTCATGCATCCATATTTTAAAATATAAATGAATCAAATGAACTCAATTTATGTAAGCTTGCATGTGTTGGCTTAACTTATTATATGAGTGGCTATTATCACTATTAAATCCAAATTTATTTTTCAAAGTTTCTAAATTAATAATAATGTTTGAAATGATAATAGTTATGGATATACATAGGAGTTGCATGTGCTTATAGCTTAAGTATGTGAAGTGAAGCTCTATTTCTTATGATTCATGTATATATTTACATAGGTTTGAATGGTGATGGGTTTATAGTTTGGACATCCCGAGAATACGCAGCTTTAAGTAGCCAAAAGGAGGTTATTTGATTACCTCACTTTCCTAGTTTAATTTCATTTCTATGTATTTTGGTATTAAAATTTTGATAGAACTTTAACTCATATGCATAAATAATTCAACAAAACAAAATATAATCTTTTCATAATTTTCATTCTTTTAATTTTGTATACATGTGTATGTATTTAAGATAGCAAGTATATAGTCTAGATATCCTAGGAATATGAGGCTTTAAGTAGCCCTAATGAGGTCATTTGATTACCTCACTTCCTTGGTTAACAATGGCACATACTTGTTTACATCTTTTATACATTTGTATGTGTACTTAATCAAAGAGTGAAAATCCCCCCTTTTTATTAAAAATGCATACATCCATAATCATCTAAGTCATTAAAATACATCAAATGTAAGTTAGTGTTCTCTTTCTTATAACTTATATATAAATTTACATATATTTGAATGAAGATCAATATAGGACATCCCAGGAATGCGAGGCTTTAAGCAATTTGAAGGAGGTCATTTGATTATCTCACTTTCCATATTAACAAAGGCGTACTTATTTAATTTCATTCCTATGTATTTTGGTAATAGAATTTGGATAGAGCTTTAATTTGCATGTATGAAATAATTCAATCAAACAAAAATATGAATTCTAAATGTATGCATTCATCCATCATTTAAGTGTGCCAAAAACATATGTTGTATGTATAGATATGTTAAGGATTAAATCATGTGCATGTTAATAAGTGATGGGAAGGAATGGTTTAATATGTGTTATGTGTTAGTAATCCAACAACATTAATCTTAAGATGCCTTTCATATTGGATAGGATTATTTAAAGTTAACCTAAACTTAGAATTAATAAAAATATATTTAATAAGCCATTCATTAAAAGAAAACTAAGTCAAATTAATGTGCTTTAGAAAGTGGCTTAAGGTAGGGATGAAAGAGGGCAAGCCTCTTTCTTCTCTTTATAACACTTAGAAGTTAAGTGTAAATCAAACGGAACAAAACATAATATATATTAAAATTCACAAATCAACTAAACAATTTAAGTGAAACCAACCTTTACTGTTAAATTCAATTTTTCTAAATTTAGAAAATTATAATTCTATTGCTTAGTAAGACAGACCATACAAAGCCTTAGCACACACATTAGAATTAAATCACCACTTCTAGTTCTAAGTTAGCACGGTGTATGTGTGATGTACATTTTGTTTGTTGATATAATATTTTAGATGGATGTTAGAGTGTATGTTTTGTAGATTAGATGTTAGGCCGCTCTTAGCCTAATGTTATCTCATGTAGGGCATTGTGCTTATAGGGTTGCTCAAAATAAATATAATTTTTGTTTGCAGGTTGCTTAAGCCCCTAAGCATAATCCAAGTTAGGGTAGGTGGGCTTGGTTACCCATATGCATGGTGCTAAGTCCAAATCATGATATAACTGCTTGGGTTAGTATGTATGTTTAGATAACCTCTATTTTGCAGGTATAGTTAGATTTATTTTTCGATATAAATATAAATTTTGCAATAAGAATTAGGATTAGTGTTATGGGGGATTAGGATGAGCAGTGGCCAAAAGGCTTAATCTTAGGGTTCCCAGTGATGCATTTAGAGAAAATAAAAAACTAAAGAAAGAAGGAGAAAGGAGATATGAAGACATGAAGAGTGAAGACCCCATAGAATCTAATTTTATTTCTAATTATAATTATTCTTTTATGTTTTAGGATGTATAAGGGTAGAGCTCGACTACTCATCCTTTATTTTTTGGGGTGTATGATGAAACTTGATCGTACTGACCTTTTATTCTTTTACGGTAGTTGATAAAATTATTTAATGCTTATGTTTAAATTGTGTATTAGGATTGCATGATTTTCATAGTTTCTTTATGATTGATACTTTAATGTGTGGCCTAGATGTAGTAGGCTCTTAAAATAAAATTAATTTTTCTACCTAACTGACAACTCATAACTAAATTTTAAAGTAATTCATAACTTCACGTAAAGCTTAGGTGTTAAACAAGATAATTAAAATATTTTGCAACCCTATAGTATATGATTGTAAGTCTCACATCTACATGCATATTCCTTCTTCCTTGAATATGGGGGATCTCCATCCTTGCATGATAGGAGAATGCTTGATCTGTGATGGCATCCCTTGGGGAGGAGAACACCTCTTCTCGTTGATTTAGCCAACAATCTATTTCATCATGAATTTAGGCAATAAAAATTCTAAGCCTTTGTCCAAAATATTATGTCGAAATGAAATAAAATTTGAAAAGATGTTGCATTTTTAGACTAAGTCATATGCTCAAACCACTCATGCTCTAGTTTCTTAAAGAGTGGGTTTAGTACTTTAGTCTCTTTCAATTAAATAACAAGCCTAACTATCTTGCAATTTCATAAGACCGGACCACATGGATTTAAAATGTAGGAGATGTTAGCTGCACCCACTCCAGGCGATTATAAGTATAGAAATTGGACATGTTTATTCTCTCTTCTGGAGATAAACCCTTGTATCCACATTTTTCTTAGATTTAAGTTGTACTCTAACTTGTGTTAAAGCTCCTTATATTTAGGATCTGAGTTCACTTGTTTCCCTTAGGCTATGAGCATAAATCCTTACCTCTTAAGCCCCACAATCTTGTGTTGATGGATTATAAGCCCTAGTAGTCTAATAAAATTTTAACTCAAATAAATAAATCTCTTTATTTTCAAACATATAAAATCTCACCATAGGATAGATTGGAAATGCTCACTAAGCTTCCTAGTATCATGAGCATTTCCTACTTATATCCTTTGGATTCTAAAATAAGTCTTTTTGATCTCACTTTTGGAGTGAGGATTCAATCTTCCCACCATAGGTCTAGGGGTCTCCTAGACACTAAGAGCTCCTTAGTCATAAGACACTTCTAATGACTAAGTGATCACCTAACCCAAGCCTAGAGACTTAGGAGTATTATCCATAGGGTTTATATCATACCTTAGGGACTAGGATAACCCACCTACCCTATAGCCTAAACCTAATTCTTCCCTCCTCCTTAGACTAAACCAAACCTCAAATTTAATTCATCCAAGTTCAATTAAACCAATAATCAAATTCAAGCCTCAAATCTAATTAAATTTCAAATCAAATTTATCCTAAGCCCTATGATTTAATCTTATGTACTTAGCCAAAATCCCTTCAATCCAAACCAAAATTAATTAATTTTTTTTCATGAATCAATTCAATCAATTCAATCCTTCATTCTAAACCATACCCAAATCTACAATCAAAACTAATCAAACCAAATTAAATTTGTCCTAAGCCCTATGATTTAATCCATGGACTTAGTTAAAATTCTTTCAATTAAAACCAAGCTTAATTGCTTTTTTTTTTCATGAATCAATTCAATCAATTCAATCCTTCATTCCAAATCATACTCAAATCAATAATCAAAATCAATCAAATCAAACCAAACCAAATCAAATCTATCCTAAGCCCTATTATTTAATTCTATGGACTTAGCAAAAATTCTTTCAATTCAAACCAAGCTTATTTGATTTTTCTCATAAATCAATTCAATCCTTCATTCCAAATCAAATCAAATCTATAATCAAAATCAACCAAGCAAAATCAATCCAATCAAACCTAACATAACCTAATTGATTACAAATATTCAAAAGAGCCAAAACCCAATTGAATCCAAATCAATTGCAACTAAAGCTATAGACCAATTCCAAATCAATGCTCAAACTAAACTAAACTCAATTCAACCCAAAATCTAACATAATTAGCCCAATTGGTTCACTTGAATTTGATCAAATTAAACAAAACTCCAATCTAAACCGAATTGGGTTGAACCAACCCTTCCAATCTTCTCCATGATGATTGTTGATCACTTGGATGGCCTAACTACAACTAATTCACCTCAATCAAGCCAATTGATCTATTTAGGCTCACTTGACCCAAAGTGACCTAAAAGACCCATTTGAGCCAACTTTCAATCCAACCTAAATTAGATTGAATCAAACCATCCAAAACCTTCTATGATGATTGTTGATCATCCTTGATTGATCAATTACAATTAATTGGGTCAAACCAAGTCAACCCACTTAACTTACATGAGCCAAATTTCATCCTAAGTCAAATTAATTGAAACCAATGATTCACATCAACCTAAGATCAATCCTTGCACATGACTTGACCATCAATTGGGCCAAACCTAACCTAATTGGCCCATTGACCCAATTTGACCTAAAAGACCAAATTGGGTCAAATCAAGATCTAACCCAAATTGATTAAAAAATGGCTCTCAAGTTCACTCCAAATTGATCATTGAACATGACCAAAGACTTGATTGAACCCAATTTGACCAATTAAACCCAATTGACCTATTTAGCCCAAATTGACCTAAAAGTTCAATTTGGCCTAAATCAAAACCAAGTCCAAATTGATTCAAACCAAAGCCTGCAATCATCTTCATTTGGCCATTTGAACATGAACCAAGGCCTAGCCCAAGCCAATTTGGCCAATTTGGCTGAATTGTTCAACTTGACCTATTTGACCCATATGAGCTCAAATGGGTCAAATCCAAATCCAAGCCAAATTAAACCAAACCAATTGCATAAAAATATTATAAATACTCATTTGAACTTGACCCAAGCCTTGGTTTAAACCAATTTGACCAATTGGTCAACTTGATCAACCTAGCCCTATTTGATCTGCATGGATCAAATTGAGCCAAACCCACTCAAACCAAGCCCAAACACAATGAAATTTAGCATGACCCATTTTGGGCTCACCTTGGGTTTTCCAAATCAAACCTAACCCAATTTAGACCCAGTTTTACCAATTTGATCAACTTTTCAGCATTAACACTCAAATCCATTATTGTCTGAAGCATATCTAAATTGCCTTTGAGAGATACTATAGTCTGGATATCCCTTGCAAGTTAGGCCTTCTAGCAAGGGATGTGGTGTAGTTGGGGGAGGGAATAGATGTTTTAGGCATTCGAACAACTTGGGGGTGAAGATCGATGATTGGGAGGACAAGGAGAGAGAGTGGGAGGAGGGAGATGCTATAGTGTGAAATCTATTATCAATGTTAGTTTTCTATTAGTCTTAGAAGATATTCAAATCTTTATATGCTATTGTTAGTTTTAATATTGGCTTTCCATGCGATGGATGATAAAATATCCATGTAATCGACTATGAACTAATCATCATTCATGTCTTGCCTACACTTTAGGTTTTACTACTCAATTTTTTCAAAAATGTTGGTTTATCTTTAAAAATGATTTGACTGATGTTGTGATGATTTTTTTAATGGTAATCCTTTTTCTAGATATTCTTATAGTACTTTTATTATTCTCATACCTAAGAAAGATAATCTAGACTATTGGAGTGATTTTAGACTTAATAGTCTTTGCACATTCTTCTATAAACTGATTTTCAACCTTAAACCCTAAACCCTAAAACCCTAAACCTAAAACTTTAAACCCTATACCCTAAACCCTAAACATTATACCCTACACCCTAAAAACCTAAAAAACTAAACCTAAACTAAATAAAACCTAAAAATAAGATAAATAAAAAAACCTTAACCTAAATAAAATAAAATAAAAATAAAACATAAACAAAACCAAAAAATAAAAAATCTAAATAAAATGAAATTAGGGAGCCAACCACTCTCTTTTGCACTTGACAGCCACCCAAAGCCAAGAATAGACCCCTAGCTAAGTGGAAAATTTGACCCAAAGTGGTTAGGTCAGCCCTTGGTCAAGGGGAGTTGAGTTAACCCACCTCCCCTCATTGGCTCAACCCAAAGGAGATGGAGATCACTCAAGCCAACCTCCTTAGTCCCTTGGCCACTCAAACCGGGCCACCTAAGCCCATTCCTGCCACCTCCAGCAGCTGGACAGCTACAAATGACAAAGCTCATCCCATTCATCCATCTTGAGGGATGAGGGGGTATACTCCCCCTCATTTGAATCAAACCTTAAAATTGAATCCTCTAAGAGCTCAAGCATCTCAAGATGAACTCCCTGAGTGATTTCCCCAGCCTCCCGAGGCTTCCCATCATCGAGAAGATGAAGCTAACCCCTTCCAAAGTAGGATAAGTTTTAACTCCATCCAGCTCTAACAAATCCTAACCAATCCCAAATTTACTTCACCCACATGTTCACCAAGTTCTAGCGAGGTGAAACAAACCTTCTCTTAAGTGATTCGAGTACCAGAGACCACACCAAACATAACTCCGATGCATTTTTTAATGACGTTCAATCCACAGAGTCACCGGTGAGGAGTCAAGGTGTCATGTTCTCAATAGAGCTTTGCCTCATCAAGGAAAAGCTACTTCGGTCCGATTCACCGTCGATCTTGAGCTCCGGTGAGGTAATTTTTTGGCAAATCGAGATTTTCAAATTTTTGTTTGGCCTTTTTGAAGAGAATGTTGATGCCATGTGAATATAGCCATTAGATCTCTTACGATCCTCCTTTTGAAGGCGTGGGAACAATCATGAGCCAATCCGAGCTTCGGTGAGCTCAAATTGAGCGGAGGAAGGGAGACGATGTCCGTCTTCCATCGCGAGAAGATGATAGATCATATGCCATCTATTTTGTGTGATTGGAATGGATGGCCATGATATCTCATTAGATTTAATCCTATTTTAATCCTTAGGATCCATGAGATTAATCCCCATGATCCGATCTAATATCAGACGACGGGGACAAAAGCTCGTCCATCGCCAACCACGTCAACATCGACTCAGAAAATTTTAAATAATCAATCCCGTGAAGCCACATGGAAAGCACACCACATCAGCACTCCGAGTGGTGCCGATGGGATTAGGCTTAATTAGGGCTTAATTATTCATTTTAATGGATGAAATGTTGGAAATCATAACAAATTATAAAAAAATTAAAAATATACAAATAAACACTCATTTTAAAGGTAATTCAGAGGAGAATTAATTAAAATTATTTTCATTTTGTTTTGAACAGTAATTAAGGATTAATTAAAGTTTAAATGTAAACTTAATTAGCTTAATTAAACCATAATTACTTGGGCAAATGATTTCAAATTTTGTGTGTTCATTTAATGGGATGACCTCTGCCTCCCATGACCTTAATTATCCTCCTTAATTAATTGACTAATTAATAATCAAAATAGTAAGAATTAATTAATTAAGGCTTATTAATCACTATTTAGTAGTGAATGGATGAGGGAGTGGGATTAAGACCCCTTTCTTAGTCTCTTTTCCAAAGTTCATTTCATTTTAAAAGGATTAATTAATATGAAAAGTCATTAAGTGCTTAATTAGTTAATTAAATGACCAAATTTAATCAAATTAAAATGTAAATCACATTAGATAACTAACAATAAAATTAAGGGTTCCTCTTTATATGTTTAATAACATAAATACCCTTTAAGGAAATTATGATTAACCCATAAGTGTGGAAAAAGTCATAAAAGCACTTAATTAGATTCTTTAATTTAATTAATCCTTAATCATGAGCCAAGTGTATTAGGGCTTTTAGGAGCATTGCAACTTTGCTTTCCTCACATGTTCATATCATTTGTGGCTCATGATTAAGTGATTAATAAAATTAAAGAAGCATAAGAATGGGTAATTATGTGACTTAATCAATAATTCAACTTAATTAATTCATAAAATTCATCTAATTGCCTTCCTTGAATCAACTAAGTTTACCAACATGAGAATGTGATTAAAATAATAAATAATCTCCCCTCTTTCTAAATTAACTCAAATCCAAAACCAGATTAATAAGAAGCTTTGGTTCTTCTTAAATAATTTTATTTAACATGATAGTCCTTAAGAATTAATTTAGTTGAATGAATCACATATTTATGTTTGATTATTCCTTTCAAAATTACTTTAAATATTGTATGTCATATGGTTTCATCATTCATCTTTTCAAAATTAAGTGAGTCAAATGAAATCTATTTATGTAAGCTTGCATGTGTTGATCTAAGCTAGTTATATGTGTGGCTATTATCACTATTAAATCTGAAACTATCTTTCAAAGTTTATAAATCAATAATAACATGTGGAGTGATGATAGTTATAAATATATATAGGACTCGCATGTGTTTATAGCTTAGTCATATGAATGTGAAGCTTTCTTTCTTAGATTCATATATAGATTTACATAAGTTCAAATGTTAATAAGTATATAGTCTGAAAATCTAGAGAATATGAGGCTTTAAGTAGCCCCAAGGAGGTCATTTGATTACCTTACTTTCCTAGTTAACAATGACACATACTTATTTGATTTCATTCCTATGTATTTTGGTATTAGAATTTAGATGGAGCTTTAATTCATATGCATAAATAATTCAATCAAAGAAAATACAATCTTTGCATGACTTTCATTCTTATAATTATGTATACATTCACATGTATTTAAGATAGCAAGTGTTTAGTTTAGACATGATGGGAATATGAGGCTTTTAAGTAGCACAAAGGAGGTCATTTGATTACCTCACTTCTCTAGTTAACAATGGTATGTAATTGCTTACATCTTTTAGACACGTGTATGTGTGCTTAATTAAAAGATGAAAATCCTCTTTTATTATTATTATTATTATTATTATTATTATTATTATTATTATTATTATTATTATTATTATATATATAATCATTTAAGTCATTAAAAAATACATTACATGTAAATTAGTGTTCTCTTCTTTATGATTTATATATAGATTTGCATGTGTATGAATAATAATGGGTATATAGTATGGACATCCTCGGAATATGAGGCATTAAGTAGTCCCAAAGAGGTCATTTGATTACCTCACCTCCCTGATTTACAACGTTTCATGTATTCATTTAATTTTCTTCTTATGCATATTTATATTAGAATTTGGATAGAGTTTTAATTTACCTATATAAATAATTCAATCAAGTCAAATACAACTTCCAAACATGTGCATTCATTATCATTTAAGTGTGCCAAAGTATGTTGCATGTATAGATACATTGAGGGTTGCATCATATGCATGTTACAAGTAATGGAAAGGAATGATCCAACATGTGCTATGTGATAGTAATTCAATTATATTAATCTTAAGATGCCTTTCATGTTGAATAAAATTACTTAAGGTTCACCTAAACTTATGATTAATGTAAATATTTAATAAGCCATTCACTAAAGAGAACTGAGTCATTGAAATATGCTTTATAAAATGGCTTCAAGTAGAGATGAAGAAGGATAATCTTCTTTCCTCTCTTTATAACATTTAGATATTAAGTGTAAGCCAAATCAAATCCAAGTAAAACATAAATTAAAATTCACAAATTAACTAAACAACATGAAATGAAACCAACCTTTATGATAAATTAAATTCTTCTACACTTACAAAGCATAACTTTAATGCTTAGTTAAGACATACCACACAAAGCCTTAGCACACACATTAAAACTAAGTCACCACTTCTAGCTCTAAGTTAGGGCGGTGTATGTTATGATGTATATTTTGTTTTGTGATATAATATTTTAGACTAGATGTTATGGTGTATTCTTCGTAGACTGGATGTTAGACCGCTCTTAGCCTAATCATGTCATCTGTAGGGGTTATGCTTAAAGGGTTGCTTAAAAATAAATATAAATATTCTCTTTGCAGGTTGCTTAAACCCTAAGCATAATCCAAGTTATGACAGATGGGCTTGGTTACCCATATGCAGGGTGCTAAGTCTAAATTATAATGTTAACTGCTTGGGGTTGAATGTATGTTTAGCTAACATCTAATTTGTAAGTGTAGTTAGATTTATTTTTCCCATACAAATTTTATTATATAATAGGAATTATGATTAGTGCTATGGGAGATTTGGATGAGTGGCTAGAAGGCATAGTCCTGGGATGCCCTGTGATGCCTTTGGAGCACAATCAAATCAAAAGAAAAGAAAAGGAGGATATGAAGAAGTGAAGGAAGACCACATAGCATGTATTCATTCGAATTATAAAATTATTCTTTCATATTCTGGGTTGTATATGGGTAGAGCTCAGCTACCCATCTTTTCTCTTTTCAGGATGTACGACGGTACCTGGCTATATCAACCTCTTATTCTTTCATAATAGTCTATAAAATTGATTGATGATTTGGTTAGATTACGTAATAGGATTACCTCTTCTTTATAGTTTCTTGATATTTGATATTTTAATGTGTGGCTTTGATATGGTAGGCTCTAAGAATAAAAATAAATTTTCTATCCAACTAACAACTCATAATTAAAGTTTTAAATAACTCATGACATCACTATAAATCCTAGGATATAATCAAGATAATTAAAAGATTTAGCAATCCCTTAGCTGTATGTTGTATGTCTCACATCATGCATGCATCTTCTATCACTCTTGCTAAAAATGAAGGCCTCCATCCTTACATTATAGAGAGCACTTGACCCATGAGAGCAACCCCTCTTAACGGAGCTTCACCCCCTCTCTTTTGATTTAGCCAACAATCAACTTTCATCATGCATTTAGGCATAAAGAAATCCTAAGCCTTTGTCCAAATGAATGAGTCAAAATGAAATAAAATTTGAAAAGATTTTGCACTTGTAGATTAAGTCATATGCTCATACCACTCATGCTCTAGTCTCTTAGGGAGTGGGTTTAAGACTTTAGTCTATTTCCAATTAAATAACAAACCTAATCATCTTGCAATTTTATAAGACCAAACTACATGGATTTAAAATGTAGGAGGTGTTAGCTAGCGGCCACTCCAGTGATTGTAAGTTCATAGAGTTGGGCGAGTTTACCCTCTCTTATGAAAGTAAACCATTATGTCCCCTTTTGCTTAGATTTAAGTCATGCTTTAACTTGTGTTAAAGCTCACTAGATTTATGATCCTAGGTTGCTATTTCCCTTGATCTACAATCATAAATTCTCACCTCTTAGGCATTTCTGCAATCTTGCATTAATGGATTATAAGCCCTAGCAATCTAATAAAAATCCAACTCAAATAAATAAATCTCTTCATTTTCAAATAAATAAAACCCCACCATAGGATAGATTGGAATGCTCATTAGGTTTTCTAGTATCATGAGCATTTCCTACTTCCTCCCTTTGAATTCCAAAAATAAGTCTTCTCCTTCAAAAATCCCTTGATTTTACCAAAATAACTAATTCATTGATAGTCTAGCCTTGAAATCTTTGGAGATAATAATTACCTACTTTAATCGAGAGTACTCTTAAGAATCTATATTCCTTTAGATGTAATTAATTATGGAGGCCTACCTCCATAGGGAACATAAGAACCCTGCTTAATATAAACCATGCTTTATTTGTCCACATTAAGTAAGAAAAAAAATCGTTGGTATATTTAAAGACCCATCATGCCTTAAGAGTCCTTATTAAGTGATGTCCCTATCTACTGAGATAGTACATCATACCTTAATGTCATACCTGATTAGTTCAATAAGTATCTCCTATGATCTGCGTGGTGTCCACCCAACATCCAAAAATAAACACCATAAGTCCTTTAATTGAATGATCCCATTTGATTTTTCAAAATAACCAATCTTTTGATAATCTAACTTTGAAATCTTTAGAAAATAATTGCCTACTTTAATCGAAAGTATTCTTAGAGAATCTCATTTCCTAGGATGTAATTAACTATGGAGGCTTGCCTCCATAAGGAACTTAAGAACCCAACTTAAATTAAACCTTGCTTTACTTTTCCATGTAAAGTAGGAAAAAAATCTATGGTATATTCGAAGAACCATCATGCCTTAGATGTCCTTATTAGGTGATTAGGTCCATTGTAGGGTGATATTTTTATCTTTCAAGATAGTATATCATACCTTAATATCATACCCGATCACTTTAATAAATATCCCCTATGTGTGGTGCCCACCTTTCCAAAAATAAACACCACAATGGAATGCCTGCATTGAACCGAATTCTTAACGATTTTAACAAGTTTTTTTTATAAAAATTTAGTAGCAAAATGCTTTAGCAGTGCTAGATTTTTATGTATTTAGTGTAAACACACTCGTCTCCCTTATTTTAGATCTAATATCGATGGAAGGAGGGTGCTTTTCTTGTGTCGGGACCAACTTCAACAATGGGGATCATTAACATTCAAGATTTTGGAATTTTTAAATCTTAGGGAGTGTTCTTTTTACTCCAAATCCAAGATCGATGGAGATGCACTATTCTATTTCTCAGATCCAAGATTGATAATGAAACTTTGGTTAAACTTAGTTTTTAGAGAAAAAATTGCATAAAAGAAATATTATTCTAGAAATCTTTTGGCTGGAGTTGATGGGAGATCATTCATGTAGTAGTGGAAAGTGTGCTAATAAGAAACACAAATAACTAGGAGTAAGAATGCAACAAGAAGACTAAAGAGAATGTGTTGAAGAAGAAAAGAAGCTTTTGGGGGCTGCTCTCCCCATTTTATAGGCAAGTTTCCTCCAGGGGGCAGTTTTAGCTTCTAAATTCTTTAAGGCGGCAACAACGTCGTGATCCCCTAGGCTGGGATGTATAATTTTTGTCATTTTTCATTCATTTCATCGTTCTTTTTTCTCTTCTTTTTTTAGATGAAAAAATTGCTCTCTAATAAATGTGTCATGTCAATTGAACATGATGCATTCATTTATTTTTCATATTTATTTATTTATCATTATATGTAATAATATAACGAGAAGAGAAAACATATAATTTTTTGAAAAAATTTTATCACTTTCATTAATCATATATATCATTGACATAAAGCATTTACACATACAAATGTTTTTCCTAGATTTATTTAATACAGACAGAGGCTATTTGAGCATTGTAGGCCATGTTGATTATCTATCCCTAGCTTCATTAAGATGTTGAAGGGCAATTTCATGGTCATGTACTACTGAGGAAAGAAAATGCTCAAGTTTGTTCACCTAAGTATCTGTCTGTGAGTAGTCCTCCTTTATGGATGTGATAGACTATCTAACTATAGATCTCCTTTCCAAAAAATACTGTCTCCTCATTTATAATTCCTTTAATTCGATAGATATGTCAAGGAGCTCAATATGCGCTCTAGATAATTCTCTCTGATAAGATCTCATAGCTTTGAGACTATGCTCAAGGTCTTGATGAATTAGAGAGACTTGATATGAAGTGGTGTGAGTGAGGTCTCTACAAAAGTGATTATATCTGACAAGAACTTTTGATAAGTATTGTGTAATTAGAATATCTCAAACTCAACATCTCTACATAGGGATCCCCAAAGATGCATCTCTCCTACTTCAAGACCCAGGGCAACAACACAATCTAATAAAGAGTTTTCCTGCATGCAAAAGCTAAAAAGCTCAGGCAAGACTTTTGGATCAACACTCAGAAGCAGATGGTGTAATGCCATCACTATATGACATAGGCTCTTTGAAGAGCTACAATGTAATGAATCTAAGGATCTATGGTGTGTCCTAGAGATGAAGCATGAGATCATCAAATTAGATAGCTTTTAAGTTGTATGTTTCAAGCTAGGAATATGATGACTCTCTATAGAAGAATCAATATCTAAGGAATCATCCTGAGTGGTGCTTACTATCACCCAAGAAAAATTTGACAAGAGCGGCTCATAGTTAGTCATTGAAGTGCTAGATTCCTTTGTGTGTGGGTCTTCTTCAATATGCATATGATCACTACTAATAGGCTAACTAGATGTTGGGGAAGTAACAATAATGTTTGTTGATAATATTAGTATAACATCCTTATCCATCTGTCTTGTGGCTCAACTATTATTGGTGCGATGTGAATATTAGTAGGCTTATCTATTCCTACTACTCCTATGTCATAACCAACTATCATGGGATCGTGAATATCTCTGTCATCTTTCTCCTAAGCTGATGAAGACTTTTATCATCCATTCCTACTGATGCCCAGACATATGACAATCTCTTAAGAGCATGAGTCACGTGTCTAGCTCTCCCTAATTTACGACTATATATATGGATGTAGCTCCAAGAAGGAAGAGTATGTATGATACAGTCGTAGTAGCTATAAGTGACTAATCTTGTGTAAGTCTCCTATGAAGCTACACAGAGACCCAAACCAAACCCTAGATGGAGTAAGAAAGCCCATAATGTAAATACTACTGCTAATCAAACATTAAGTGAGAGCATCCATAGGGAATGAGTATCTGTTATATATCCAATATATATAGTAGTATGTATATGGGCATAGCCTGGGTGAAGCCATACTATCTAGCCACCTATTGGGATTGTATCCCTCCAATATCATAGAATGATGCCTATAACAAAGTCGAGCAGGGCTCAACCTAATAAGGTATTCTATTATGCATCTATATCCTGGCCTTGATACTAGTAATGGTATTCTTCTGTTAGTGAGAGATTCTATGAATCTTTATCCTAAGATCTGAGTAGGCAGACTATGAAAGGATGATCTCTGAATGATCTGAAAGAAATTTGTTATGTGTGATGGAACAAAAAAAAGGTTCGGATTTGATCTCTATCTAAGGCATTGTAACCCTACTCAACAGCATGATCATAGAGAAATGTTGCTCTCTAAAATAAGATAGCATCTCAGGATAACTAAATGATCCTGATATATGTACATGAATCCTTCCATATAAGTATGTGTCAAGGAGCATCTACATCATAGTGCCGCTAGTCAGCCATCATGCTCACTCTACCTAATCCATAGTATAAGTAGGCTAATGATGTTGGCACTAGTGCTATCCTCTCACCACGAGAAAGCAAGCTGGCCATCAAGAGAGTGGAAGGATGAAAAAGTCTATTATGTCCTGGAAATACAAAATAGCATAACCAAGTGGCAATAAAGGCCATTAAAGAAACCTCCTCATCCATGTTCTGTGCTAAGACTCGCCAAAAATTGACTCTTCTTTCCAGTTTAAATCTGGCACTTGAGGACATCTTAGATGAATAAAATCTCATATCGAATAGATCCTCAAATCATGCGAAGTGGGGTGAACATTATGATGCATCAAGAAAACTCTCAGACCATGTGTTTATAATAATTATGCCCCATCAATTACATCCTGATCTATGCTCTCTGAGTAATCTCTGTAGTGAGCTAAAGCATGATGGAGACCTGAGAAGTATACATGATTGCCTCCTATGTTGACCAGTTGGCTGACGCTGAAAGAGCTCATGATATTGAGACACACACTCGTCATAAGGAATGCCTAAGATAGGGAGACCTGTTATATCATACATGTCAACTAAGATAATTGTCATCATATTTTGGCCAATTCAGCAAGTATTAGTAATCTTATCCTAATGCACTGCCATTCTCTAGATCCAAGTAAATGGAAGGTGATAGTAGTCAAAAGTAATACATATATTACATGATATATGCCAGGTCTCCTAAAGATATCCCATGCATATGTAAATGATGGCGAGCCCAATATACATAGCCATTGACATCTGACAAGGGTGTACCAAACACTAAGTTTGGGTCATAGTCTTCCACCTCATGGTGTAATATGCGATAACCAAAAGTCTAGTTGTGTCTACAGATGGAGCATTATCTGCATCTAGGTGAAGTACATCATGATCCCCAAAACTAAAGCAATCTACTACCCTCTCTTAAGGAACATCATGACTGTGTCTCAACTTTAGATTGACTGCCCAATCAGTAGGATCATGACCTGATGGAAGCTCTTAATCTACATGTAGAATGTAGGATGATCAAGCAAATGAGTCCTAAAAAATATCTCTATCCATCAATATATCTTGATGCCATGAGAGTCGTTCCTGCAACCTAACTACTCCATGTGGATCATGGGCTTTAATAGTGGCTGATATTTACTTCTCAGTAGGCTCTATATAAAACATATCATCTGATTGTCTCTAGGTAAATATCAGAACCAATATGTAACAAATCTAGACAAGAGAAGCATATAAAATTAATAGACATTATGAGAATTTTATTTAGAACACCATACAGATCTTAGGGTTACTTATTTAGGTAATCAAATACATCATTAAAGGATAAATATATTATCTAGAAAGATAAATATATTATTCTATAATATATTCAATTACATAATAAGGACTCTTAAGATTGATGGGTCTTCGATGTACCAAAGATTCTTCTCCTGAACTACATAAAGAGGTTAAGCAGGGTTTATTTTATTACAGGGTTTGTAGTTCCTTATAAAGGCAAATCCCTATAGTTACTTATATCTTAAAGTAAAAAATTCTTTCTAAGAATGCTCTTGATTAAAGAAATTGACCTTCATCTCTATGAATTTCAAAGTTTGTATTAAAGGATGATTAATTTAGAAATTCAAGTGGGAATGCTTCAAGGGAGAAGAGTTCTTTTCGAAATCCAAATGTGATTGAGTAGGAAATGCTTTGGATACTGGGAAACCCACTAAGCATACTATTGGGCTTTACATTTTTGAGATTGAGATTATTGAAGTTTTCAATTGACATTTTATTAGAAATCTAGGGATTAGATTCTAACATAAGACTATGAAAATTCCTAGGAGTTAAAGACTTATTCCAATAGGAAGATTCTCGACCTAAGTCTAAAAATTCCTCTAACATAAGTTAGAAATCCAACCTAATATAATTTTATGAATTTGAGAATTATTAGTTCTTTTTCTCATTTGAGAAAATAAACCTATCTTGACTCTTCTGGACTTACTTCCTGCCTAGAAGGGGTTGTCAACTAACACCACCTAAGTGATTTAAAATCATGTAGGTCAGTCTCATGCAAGTGCAAGATGGCTAGACTATTTTTAGTTAAGCAAGATTCTAGAATTTTAAACTCACTCCCTAAGAGATTAGATCATATGTGGTATGCAATATATGATCTAGACTAATGTAATAAATTTTACAACTTTTTATTCATTTTGACCAATCAATTTTGGACTCAAGCTTGGGAGGATTTTTTCCTAAATGCATGATGAAAATTGGTTATGGGTGAATCAAAGAGAAGAGGTATTCTTCACTATAAGGGACTACTCTCACAGGTCAAGCCTGTCCCTTTTCATGAAAAATGGGGACCCCATATTTACAAGAGTGAAATATTATATATGCATGATGTTGAAACATATAATCATTTAGCTAAGGAGTTACTACATATTTTATTACTTAATTAAGGTCATAGGGAGTGAGGTTATGAGTTGATTAAAATTTAATTAAAATTATTAATTGGGATAGAAAATTTTAGTTTTCTCAAGAGCCAAATGCATCCATGCTTTATTAAAAAATATAGCAATCATATAAATAAACCTATAAAACATGTAGTTTTATTGTGCACCCAAAAATAAATCAAGCTAGATTTAAATAAATAAAATAGGCTGGTGTAGCGGTACACCCCAAAATAAGAAAAGTGGCAGCCAAGCTCTGCCTTTATACAGCCTGGCCTAAAACTAAAATTTGATTTTTGGGGTTATTATCAACTTCAGGATCGTCGCCTTCTTTAGGGACCACCTTAGGCTTTATTGAGACCACCAAGCAATTATAATTAACTTCTGCTAATCCTAAACCCCATAGATCCTAACCTAATTCTAGACCTAAATTACATTTTAAAATTGGGGGATTTACATACATACCACTCAATTATTATGCATTTATATTTCACACCCAAACTTTAATTTTTACTTAAATATCACTTAAATCTTTATTATTACATCAAAAATACCACCATGGTTACTTTTTCCAAGTAAAATACAGCTTTTTCTGCATAGGGAAAGTGCTAGTTTTATAAATATTCAAGTTTGAGTGTGAAATATGTAAATGCATAAGAATTTCATGGTATGTATGTAAATTTCCCTTTAAAATTCCAAAATAAAATCTGAAACCATACAAAATAGATATTAAGAAAGACATACATCACACTAGCAGTTTATATTTCAAACATACGGGCTTAGCATCAATGATTGCTAAGCCTACATGTCATATTGGCTATGCTTAGGGACTTAAGCAGCACCTGTAAGCAAATAGTATTTATTTTATATTTATTACAGTTGTCCCTTTAATCATCTCTATGGATTTTAGAGTGTGTATTAAAAGGATGGTCAGTTTCAAAATTCAAGTGGGAATGCTTCAAGGGGGAAGAGTTCTTTTCGAATGCTAAATAGGATTAAGTAGAAAATGCTTTTGGATATCGAGAAACCATTAAGCATTTCACCTATCCTATTATTGTGTTTTATATTTTTGAGATTGAGATTATTAAAGTTTTGAGTTGGCATTTTATTAAAAATCTAGGGCTTAGATTATGGCAGCACAAGACTGTTGAAATGACTAGGAGTTGAAGACTTATTCCAATAGGATGCTCAAAGACCTAAGTCTAAAAATGCTTTTAACATAAGTCAGAAACTTGACTTAGTATATTTTTAGTTCTTTTTTCATTTGAGAAAATAAACTTATTCTTACGTCTCGCCTGTAGGGGTTGCCAGTTAACACCGCCTAAGAGATTTGAAATCATGTAGGTCAGTCTTATGTAAGTGTAAGATGGTGGGTTGTTGTATCTAGGAAAGAAAGCAAAGAGCCTAAACTCACTCCCTAAGAAACTAGATAATGTGTGGTATTCATTCCATGACTTAGACTAATGTTATAAAATTTATAAAATTTTATTTCATTTTGACTCATCATTTTTTGAACTCGGGCTTGGGAGGATATATGCCTAAATGCATGATGAAATTTAGTTATGGGACAAATTAGAGAGAAGAAGTATCTTCACTACAAGAGATTACTCTCACAGATCAAGCCTGTCTCTTATCATGCAAGAATGAAGACCCCTTATTTATAAGAGTAAAATAATATCTATGCATGATGTTAAAACATACAACCATTCAACTAAGGGGTTATTAAATCCTTTATTTCTTGATTAATATTACAGGCTTTAAAGTGAGGTTATGAGTTGATTAGTGTTTAATTAAAATTATTAATTAGGATAGAAAATTTAGTTTTCTTAAGAGCCTGATGTATCTAGACTTCATCACAACATATAATAATTACATAAAGAAAATTTATAAAAAACATGCAATTCTATTGTACACCCCAAAGTAAATCAAGCCAAAATTAAAAAAATAAAATAAATGTGGTTAGGTACCGTTATACACCCCAAAAAAAGAAAAGAAAGTAGGCAGCCAAGTTTTGCCCTTATATAGCCCAACCTAGAACTAAAAGTTTGATCTATGGGGTCTTTATCAACTTCTAGATCATCACCTTTTTTATGGACCTCCTTAAGCTCCACCAAAGACCATCATATATATACATATAGCTTCTATTAATCTTAAACCCCATAGATCCTATTTTAATTCTAGGCTCAAATTACATTTTTAAATTTCAAAATAAAATCCTCAATCCTCAAAACATGCATTCGGAAAAAGATACAACACACCAGCAGTTTATATTTCAAACATACAAACTTTGCATGAGTGATTGCCAAGCCCACTTGTTATATTGGGCTATACTTAGAGACTTAAGAAGAACCTGCAAACAAATAGTATTTATTTTATATTTATTACAACGGTCCCTTTCAAACACAACCCCATGTAGAAAACAGTGTTAGCGTAAAAAGAATGCCCTAAAATCTAGACTGGCAAGCTAACAATCATAGCCATTTAGTCTAAAATAGTACATCACAAAATAAGAAAAAGCATCACACCACAATCAATACATCGGCCTAACCTAATTTTAGAGTAGGTGACCTAGAATTCTAGTGTGTGAAAAAAGGCTTGTGTGGCAAGTCTGTTTTAGGCTTTCCTTATATTCAAGTTTTAATTTGAATTCAAAGTTTATTCAATTTACCCTTGGATGGTTTCAAATTAAATAATTTAATTGATTGAATCTTATTTTAGTTTTAGGTTTATTTTTATGTCGAAGTTGAACTTAGGTTATAAAGGATAAAGAATAAAATGAGTTCTATTTTAGATAGAACCCTTTCTATTCAAAATCCTACTCCTAGCAGAATACAATTCTCACCCTAAGGTGAAAATTTATTCCATGGGTCAAACTAACAACTTAAGGATCTTAATTGGTCACTTTGAGTTCATTTGAATGATTTAATTGAATTATATTTGATGTGATTAATGTTTGTTCAATTTAGTTTGAAATTTGAGATTTGAATTTGTTTAAGTTCATATGTTTGATTATTGATATTAATTTTGAAATTATTAGGATTTAATTTGACTTAATTAAATTATTAATGTTTAATTTCTTTTTTAAATTAATATTTTTTTGTTTAGACATTATTTTATAAATTTTATTGAGTTTTACATAAATTGTATTAATTGAATTATTGTTCAACTTTAAAAAGTTTATACTGTATTTAAATTGATTGATATATTTTTGATTAAGTGATAATTTGAAGAAATTTTATTTCATTTTATTTGAAACCTTTTTTTTAAATTGAGGGCTTGATCATTTATTGAATTTATCAAATCAAGTTATTTGAGTTTGTATGTTACTTAATTTAATGATTGCTTGGTTTAGTTTAATTTTCCTTGATTTAGTTTGGTTGGTTTACTTGATTTATTAAAGTTTCAAATTCAATTCATAATTTTAATTTTAGAATTCTATTGTTCTTCTGATATGACATAACCAAATTTATAAAGTTAAATTTGAGTGATTCGTTCTATTTAACATTCATTTCATAGTTAATGTGTTTGTTTAATTTTAAATTTATTAAGCTTATGAAATAAAATGATTTAAATTAATATTGTTTGAGTTTCACGATCTTAAGTTTTTATTAAGTTCAATTGATTTGGAATTTTCAATTTACGTTATTAAGTCAATTAAAGAGTATTTATAATATTTTTTTATTAAATAAGTATTTTATGATCAAAATTTGTTTAGTTTTATTTTTTATTTTTTATACTACAATCTTTTCTCAAGAAACCTATGATGAAGTGCTTAAGGTGTTAAACCTAAACTAGGCCATCCAAATCTTCTAAGTTATTTAAATGTTTGTGTTGTGGATGTCTTAAATAATTATTCATTTTTTATTTATGATTCAATTATTTATCTCATATAATTTATTTACTTAGGTTTCCATTTTAGAGATTTACTAGATTTGTTTTTATTTTGATTGATATTGATTCATTTTGATTTTAGTTTATTTATCATTTGAATTTCATGATCATACATATTTTTTATTCAATTAAAATGATTATATATATATATATATATATATATATATATATATATATATATAGTTTGATTTGATGGCCATTACTAGGTTTTGATCTAACTAATTTCATCATTCTTTTTTTAAATTTAATTTTCTTCTTTGAGTTTGATTTAATGATGACCATTATTAGGTTTTGATCTAACTAATTTCATCATTCATTTTTTTAATTTAATTCTCTTCTTCGAGTTTGATTTAGAAATGCATAAAGATTCCTTTAATTCTAGGTTGACTCAAGTTAACTTTGCAGTTTACAAATTTAGATTTTAAAGAATTTTTATTATCCAACTTGTATGTTTAAATTAATTAAAGGTTATTATTTTATTTTAATTATTATCAATTTGTTATTTGGCTAAGTGTTTTAAGATTAAGATTTTAAGTAATATTATTTATTTATTTGATAATTTAGTCATCTAATATTTGTTGCAATTAATATTCAATTAAATTTAATTATGTTTATTTGATTAAAATTTCACTTAAATAAATGCATTTATTATATTAATTAGAGTTTGTTTAGTGTCTTTAATTCAATGTTCAGTTTGATTACTTCACTTAAAGTTCATCAATCATTTCTTTAGTTCATTCAAATAATTTAATATTAAATTATTTAAGAATTAATTTATAAACTACTTTAGTCTTACTTGATTTGATTAACTGGTTTGTTTGATTAGGGTTTAAGATGTGTTTAGTTTAGTCTTTATTTAATTTAAATGATCGATTTAATTATGACTTCATGATTGATCAATGATTAATTAAGTTAATTTGACAATTGATTTGATTAAATCACTTATTCAACCAAGGGTTGATTATTAGCTTCTCAAATCATTTATGATTAAATTAATCAAATTATGATCTCCTATAAAATTAATTAAGATTTAATTAATGGTATAATTAAAATTTTATTCACTAAATTATATCACTAAAATATTTTATTAAAGATTAGTTCAACTTTCTTATTAACTTTGTTGAGTTAGTTTAACATGATTAGATATGTGATATATTTAATCATTATTTAATTTAAATTAGCATTTCCTAACTTGGCTAGATGATTAATTTTCTTAGGATTTAATGGTTAATTATTTAGTTCAAGTTAACCAATATTTGATCCATAATTTTAATATTATTTAAGTTAATCTATTTTAGCCTTTAGTTTTGAATTCTAATCATTTAAGTTGTTAATTTGATTGGATGTTTGAGTTGATTAAGATTCAATCATTGATTAAGTCACAATTTGATTAATTCTTGATTTAATTTGCCGCATTAAATTGCAAGTACTAAGTTATTAAATAATTTATTAAATTTGATCACTTCAACTATTTTTTTTTTATTTTCATAATTTTATGATTCCAAACATATTGATATACATATGTTTATATACATTTTTTTATATTCCACTTATTGTAATTTTTTAAAATATATTTTTATATTTTTTAAACATATTTTGACCCAAATTAGATGATTTTGAAGTTTAATGAAATTTTGAATGTTTAGATTTTTTTTTTTTTTGAGTGTTATGAACTTAATCAAAGTTGCTTGAACAAATTTAGTGATTTTTCCTATTTTCTTTAAATTTAAATTATTTATTTTATGAAATTAAAGCATTTGACCTTTGAAATTTGATAACTTTTAATCCATTCATCATTTTTAGCTTAAAATTTTTATGGTAAGTGTCTTTTAACCATTATTTCATTCCATAAAAATTTTAGATCCATTTGATTAATATTTTAAGATTAATTAATGAAATTTAGTTTTCACTAAAACTTAAATTAAACTCAAAATATCGAATAAAAATTGAGAATTTTGAGTTTATTAGATTCCCTTTAAAAAAACAAATCCAACGTGCCCTTATTTATATTTTTTTGAGCATTTTATTTTTATGATTTTTTTGAAGTTTCACATGATTTTATGTAATTTTTAAATCCAGAAAAACCTAGAATTTTTTATTTAGGTGAGTTAGTGCCACGCGGAACTGACTGGATCACGCGTTATGTGTGTTGGTAGCCCATTGGGCCACACTTTCACCAGCGTGGATTGAGTGAGAAAATACGAATCTTTTCTGACCATCCAATCAAAAATTGGATGGTCCAGAATAGATCTGTTGATCTAATGGGCAGGATTAAACCCAAATCTCTTCTAATCACAATCATTCATCCTATTTAAGAGGATTGGATGGTTGTCAACCCTCCTTCTTCCCGTGGAGCTGTGGACGGAATCCACCCGATTATGCCCCAAATGGATGGTTTTCTTGCAATTTTCTTCAGGAAACTCTCCAATTCACATCAAGAGGTTAAAATAATGAAAATTTAAAGGATCTAATGGGAAAATTCCTAAAAATGACCACTTTTATCACAAAATAAGAGTCTTAATGGTTGGTTATAGTTTTGATGAAATTATCTCATTGGAGCTAATGTTCGACAGTAAATTTGATTTGAGCACTTTCCTCGATGAGAGATGAAGCTCCAAGATGAAGATGCCCACTTACATCCTCTCCAGTCAACGGGAACAACAACCATCGTCGCCTCTCACCGGAGCTCGCTTGATTTCGATCGATTTGGGGTCATGGAAGGTAGGGGAAAGCTTCGTTTCTCTCCTTGGATGATGGTGAGTGTGTAGGGTGTGTTCAAAGGTGCTGAAATAACATGGGGACTTGGATTTATAAGTGGTCAGCCTCTCCTCCATTGGAGAAGATTGGAGGTGGTGCTATAGAAAATTGGTGCCTCCCACTTGCTGTGGGAAGTGGTTAACTAACTATGGATTATGCTTTTGGTCTCTCAAGTGGAAGAGTGGCAAAAGATATGAAGGATTAGGTAGTTTGGAGGCTTGTTTCAAATTTTCTCCTTTGCATTTAATCACTCATCCCACTTAATCTGTTATCAAGCCACAAAAGTTGAAGTTTAATTCATGGTTTAGGCAGATCAACTAATTTTAGGGTTACCAAAGTCCAATTTTGACTTTGTGATCTTGATTTTAAATTTGAGTCAACTTATGTTGACTCATTCAATTTGTGTTTAGCTAAGTGACCCAAGCTGGCTTATTGACTATGAATTTAAGATTCAATTATGCCAAATTGGTCATTTAATTATTTGTTTAATCAATTTAGATTAATTTGGGTTTAAGTTGATTCAAGCATATTCTAATCCTTTTTGACCCAAGTGGATCTAATTGAGTTCACATGGCCCAACAATTAGGTTTAAATAATCATTTATGATGATTTTGATTGATTAACGTTATTTAGTTTGGATTAATTTTGAATTTGACCCAAGTTTGACCAAAGTTTGACCAATTTTGACCAAAATTAGTTAAATTGATTTATTTATGTGATTCAAATTATTATTTTATGTTTAGATTTTACTTCAATCATATTTTATGAATTACTTGGAAATATTTTGGTCAATTATTTCATCTAATTTGGATTAATTTTAGGTTTAACCTAATTTGGCCTAAGTGGGTCAAATTGGGTTCAACATTTAAATTGGGTAATTTAGGCTATGTTTTGGCTCCAAATATATTTAATGAATTAGTTAGATCATTTAATATTGATTTATTATAATTAAGGCAAATTATATTTTGAATTTGACTAATTTTGACAAAAATTATATTTAAAGGGTTAAGATGTGTTCATTTAAGTTAACTAATCAAATCAGTTGAATTAGATTCAATGATCGATTTAACTATATTTATATATGAATTTAAGATAATTTTGAATATTTAATTTATGCAAATTGTAATTTAATTTGAAATTAGGCTTACTAAAGTCTATTTGAGCCTACTTGAGCTAAGTGGCTTATTTAGGCAATATTGAATTTAGTTGTGTTTGGATAAACTCATGTGATGTTTTTTTTAAGTCTTTGTAGTGGCTTAATTTGACCAAATTTAATAAGTTGACCTTCTAACCTAGTGGGACCCACATTGGCCAACTTTAGGTCAAATGGCCTAATTGACCACTTTGAACTTCTTAGGAATTTATTTTTATGCATTGATTCTATGCTTTTAGTTTGATTTAATTTTGATTTATTTGATTTTATTTATACTTAAGTGATTTTGATCTTAAATGAGTTAATTGAGTTAATCAATCCCAATTACCTCAATTCGAGCTCATTTGAATTTAGATTTCAATTCAAATATATTTATTTAGATTTCTATTGAGTTTTATTCAGTTTAATTTGATTTAAATTCACCCAATCTAATTGGGTTAGGTTAGGTCCTAGAAATGTTCACTAGGATGATTTATTGCTTTCATTTTAGGGTATTTGAGTTCAATTTAGTTTTCAAATTTAATTTTGATTTCAAATTTAGTGTTTGATTCAATTTATTATTTTATTTTGGTTTATTTACCTGACCAGTAAGTATAGTGTCTTAAGTGTTTAATTAGGGAGCTCTTAATCTAAGATTATCCTAATTTATATAGTTATGAATGATACTAACCTCATCCAAAAATGAGGCCAACAGACATTACAAAAGCAGCAATATTTGAATTTATAAATGAGTTGTGCTTGTATGCTTTGATTAAATCTTCTTTGATTTCAAAGTGTTCAAATTTATATTTGAATTTAATCATTTTTTGAACATATCAAATCCATGTTTATATTTAGGCCCGCCCTTTTGGATATGATAGTATCTAAGGTTTGAATTTAGATCCAACCCTTTTGGGCATTGATGGAATTGATCCATTCCTTTTGGGCATGATGGAATCGATATAAATTTAGATTCGATCCCTTTGGGCATGATGGATCTGATTTACATTTAGATCCAACCCCTTTGGACATGATGGATCTGACTCAGCCTCTTTGGGCATGATATATTTAATTTAAATTTAGATCCAGTCTCTTTGGACATGATGGATCTGACCCGAGCCCTTTGGGCATGATGAATCTGATTTAAATTTAGATCTAAACCCTTTGGATATGATGCATCTGATTTAAATTTAGATCTGGTCTCTTGGAACATGATGGATCTGATTTAAATTTAGATCCAATC
This sequence comes from Cymbidium sinense, assembly GCA_021442155.1. Taxonomy (NCBI): domain Eukaryota; kingdom Viridiplantae; phylum Streptophyta; class Magnoliopsida; order Asparagales; family Orchidaceae; genus Cymbidium; species Cymbidium sinense. The sequence continues at coordinate 178,928,510 of CM038216.1, read as the reverse complement.
ATTTGGGACATGATGGATCTAACTCAACCCCTTTGTGCATGATAGATCTGATTTAAATTTAGATCTAGTCCCTTTATAAATGATGGATCTTAGTTTAACTCTTTTTGATTGGAGAGAGTTTCTTTTCTATGGAGTATTCTTTTTGCATTGCAAGGCTTATAAAATTGCCCCCTTTTGATAGGGGATTTTTTCTTTGAGATGAGTACTTTCTTCTCATACTTTCAATGATGAATATCTCTTTAGTTGATTTTGACTTTTACATTTATAAAGAATAACACTTTTAATAGTCATGCATAATATCTCATATGATATCGTCTATTTATAGAGGGCATATGTCTTATCCCTTTCATCAATGAGTTGATAAGCTTCTCCTTCGTATACTTTCTCAATAATTTATGACCCTTCCCAATTTGGGTTAAATTTTCTACCAACTCGTTGATGTGGAATGATATGCCTTCTGCATAACAGTACTAGTTCACCTACTTTGAAGCATCTTGGGAGAACCATGTGATCATGAGCTTGTGTCATCCTTTCTCTATATATTTTTAAATTTTGTTGGTCTTGTAATTAAGTTTTATCTAAAGCTTTCCAACTCTTCAAGGTGTATTCAAACATTCTCCTCCATTGTTGGTTTATTTTGAACTACTATATGGAGTGAGGGTAGCTCCACTTCAAGAGGAAGTATTGCTTCTGCTCTAAAGACTAAGAAGTATGGTGTTGCTTGTGTAAAATTTTGTGTGTGGTGCGATATTACCACAAGACTTCTATTAATTTATCACATCATTCCCTTTTATTTTTAGAAGGAATTTTCTTAAGAAGTTTGGACAATGTTTTTTTTGAATGTTTCTACAAGATCATTGACTCTTGGATTATATATTGAAGAATATCACCAATCTATCTTGTCTTTCTCAATGAAATGAGAGATTTTGATATTCTTGAAGATGGTGCCATTATCAAATATAATTCTTCAAGATGCTCCTAATCGATAAATGATATGATCTCAAGAAAATTTCATGACATTGTATGCTTTAACTATTTTAATGGGATTGCTTCTGTCCATTTAAAGAAGTAATCAGTGGTATAAAATAATATCCCCTAGATGACAAAAGATCTATCAGGCTTATTATATCAATTCTCTAACTTTTGAATGGCCAAGATGCCACTATTGGATGTAAATTATTATGTGGTTGATACAACATGTCTTCATGTATTTGACACTGATGACTTCTTTCGGCATGTTCAATGCAATCTTGAACCACACTGGGTCAATAGTATCCCATTCGTTTAATTTTAATTTTCATTTTAAGAACATATTGGTGTGCACTGCACAACTTTTAATGGAATTTATCCATCACCATCTTTGTTTCATCTAGTCTTAGGCATAGTAACCACATTTTGTCAAATGATCACTAATATAATGTATCATTCACAAGAGCATATTGTAGAGCTCTTTATAAAATTGATGAGCCTTTGATTTATCGTTTGGCAATTTTCCACCTTTAAGATAGGTTATGAATGGTTCTCACTAGTCACCTTTTTCTATTATCATTAAAATCTTTTGGTTTTCTTTAGCATTAAAGGCTTGTAGAAGGGTTGGTGCTAATGCTAGCCTACTTTGGACTATTATTGTAATTGGCTCTCCTTGAGGGCCCATTATTTCTTTAGTTGATTTAGCTAATGCATCATCTTTTCCATTATGCCAGCTTGACACTCTTATAATTGTTCCTTCATAGATTTGTTTTAGAAGTTCCAAGATGTACGTATGACAAAGTACCAATTCAAGTTTATTTATCTCAAAAATCTCAATTATTTATTGAATTATAAGTTGAGAATCTCTATAAACATAAAACTTCTTAATTTTCATATTAATCATTAGTTATAGACCCATAATTAATGCTTCATATTCAGCTTTGTCATTGGTTTGAGGTTCTGTGACTATATAAATATCAGAGAATATCGACTTGCAGTGTTACAAATACAATGCCAATTCTGACATGTACTATGGGTAAATCAGTAGTTTAGCTAGCTTTATTGATGAAGTCCCATCAAAGTAGAGTTTCCATTCTAATGGTTGTTGAACTTCTTCCACTTTGAAAATTTGTTCATCAATAAATTCATCATTCAGTTAAAAGTTTGTCGGTATGGGATGAGTGGCTAAAAAATCGACTAGAGCTTACCCTTTTATAGCCTTTTGTGAGACATATGTTATATTAAATTGAAGTAACAGGAGTTCCCATTTAGCTAATTGACCAGTTATGGTAGGTCTAGTCATTAAGAATTTCAGAGGTCAACATTAGATTTCAAAGTTATTTTATGTGATAGCATATAATATCATAGTATCTGAGTAGTAAATATCAATACTAGGCATTTTTCTTTCCTTTTTTATTATTTTGAGCTAATAAAGCTCCCAATGACTCTTTTCAGGTTATCGTATACAATATTGATGGTTTTCCTATTATTAGAGATAACATACTTGGGAGATGTAGCGGATATTATTTTATACTGTCAAATGCTTCTTGACGAACATCATCTCATATTAAAAGGTGCATATTTTTTCATCAATTGGGCAAAAGGTTGACATCTCCATGAAAGATTAGAAATAAACCTTCTAATGTAAGCCAATTTCCTCGTAGTGAACATAGTTTCTTTAAAGCCTTAGGCAATGGAATTTCAATTATTACTTTTATTTTAGAAGGATTGATTTCAATCCCTCTATGACACACAATAAAGCTAAGAAATTTTTTAGAAGTCACACCAAAAGCATATTACCGAGTCATTTTTAAGTTGAAACTTTAAATTCTATCAAATACAACTCTTAAGTCACTTATGTGCTCGCTTTGCTTCTTGCTCCTAACAACCAAATCATTGACAAAATATTTTACATATCTATGTATGAGGTCATCAAATATAAGAGTCATTGTCCTTCGGTATGTAGCATCAATATTTTTCAACTCAAATGACATTACTTTATAGTAATATATGTCGATTGGTGTGTGGCATGACGTATTCTTTTCATCTTCTATAGCAATTTTAATTTGTTATAACTCGATGAACCATCCATGAAGGAGAACATATCATAGTTTGATGTGTTGTCTATCATGAATTCTACATTAGGTAGGGATGTCATCTTTTGGGCATGCTTTATTTAAGTCCCTAAAATCAATATAGACACAAGTTTGTCTATTTTTTTCTTACCGGGACAATATTAGCAATCCAATCAATATACTTTTCTTCTCGGATAAATCTTGCTTCGATGAGCTTTTTGGTTTTAGCGATCACTTGCTCTCTGATTTCTAATCACATTCACCTTGGTATTTGCTTTATAGGCATTGGGTTTAATGGCAAGCTTATGCATATCCACATTTGCAATAGGCCTAGCATTTTGTTGTAATTCTATGTGAAACAATCTTTGTATTCACAGAGTAGTGCTTTTAATTTCTTCAATTTTTTCAATGTTAGTTTAGCACTAACAAAGGTTGGCCTATGCACTTTTTTAGAACCCAGGTTAATTTCTTGGAGTTCATCAATGGTGGTTTGATTTCCTTCCTTGAATTCTTTTGGGGCCTCTTTAAGGTCAATGATTAATTCTTCTTCAAGTATATTCTTTTTCATGTGCAACATCCCTTTATTTATAAGTAGTTTCCACATGAGAATTTTCTTTATAGGATATGGTACAACATGAGCTCATTGAAGGAGATGTCAGGTAGTATATCTTAGTCCCCATGTGGTGAATTTCCCATATTCTATGTGATTTTGGGTATTATCCCCTATCTAGAGTCTCTTAAACAACTAAGCTTGAATGCTTGATTGTATAGGTTGAATGTTATTTTTAACCAATTTCTTTAGAGCTGGTTAGAAGTATTGAGAAATCATTATTGAAATATCTTTTTCCTTAAAATATTTTTCTTCCAACAACATTTGTGTGGGATTTAGAGTTCATTCTTCTATCTTAAAGAAAAAATATGATGCTCAGTATAGCCTCATTTAGAATGAAACATAGAAAGTTTTCAGATGTTTTATTATCTCATTTCTTGAACCTGTTAAGGCATTTATGTGTGCCTTTAGCACTATAATTATTTTCTTAGCCTTATTGGAGACTTTAAATTCAAGTATCCTTATTATAGAAACATGAGTTTCTTCTAATTTCTTTGCCACTTTACTAGTACTAGCTTCATTTGTCCATTGGTTAGTTGAGGCTTTCTTAGGTTGACAAAATATTAACTCCTCTTCATCATCCCTAATATCACTACTAAGGTGGGGAATTACCTTGGGTTGCTTTGATTTGTTAGTGCTTGTGGCCTTTGAAGTATCACCTTTCAGCATTAGTTTGATAGTTAGAGCCACTTGCTTTTGGATTTGACTTCACCTTCTTTCTTAAGCATGAAGTACATTGCATCATCATAAATCTTGATCTCATGTATCAAGAATGTATTCATGTCTCCATCAATTTGATGTTCTTCACTATTTTGAATATACTTTATATATTGATCAAGAGTTGAAGGCACAATGCCATATTCATAAACCCATGGCCTACCAAGGAGTGCTTTGTAAGCAACTTAGACTTTGATCACATAGAATTCAGCTTTTATGTATAGTTTCTTGAAATGTGGGTAGAATAAGAGATCCTAATGTTTTTTGTCCTTATTCATTGAATCCTTGTAGGAATATTGTACTTTTATTCAGGTAACGAGCATTTAAAGTTACTACTCGTAGCATTTTAATAGTTAAGAGATTTACCCAAGTGCCTGGATAAATCAACATACTTTTTATTCGGACAACATTGCTTTCAACTGTAACATAAAAGGGCTGATTATGTTCGGTCGTCCTGAATAGTAGGTCATTCTTACTAAATGTGATGGTTGCTGACTTCTGAGAGGTTAAGTCCTCTTTCATTTCTTTTCTTTAGCAAAGAATGCTCCATATTATTCTGAGATTTGTAAGGCTTTGATTAATGTCTCACGTATATCTTTGGATAACATGAGAGCATCATAAATACTAAATAATGTAGGAAGCTTGCGTAAATGTGCCATAACATTATAGTCAAGTCATATTTTTGTAGACTTATGAGGTTTAATAGGAGATGGGGTTAAGACATCTTTATTAAGTAAAATTTGTTTGTCATTATCACTAACTTTCCATTATGGTGGTGAAGAAATTTGTTTTTCACTCCTTAACTAGACTTGGGTCACTTCTTCTATCTACTTTTCTTTATCATAAGAAGTATCAGAATTTTATATTTCTTTAGATCTTTTGAAGTTTTCAATGCTCTCAGAATTACTGCCCATATTTGGACATAATTTCTTTGAGTCTAACTTGACTTTCCATTTAGCGAGCTCTTCTTTGGGAAAGCATAGCTCTTCCTCATAGTCAGTTGTAGCTACAATCACATTTATGATACGACATGTTTCTAGTGGAATCTATTATTAAGGATTTTTTGTGTCAAGCTGCAACTGGGCCAAGTATTCTTCTAGCTTAAATGGCCTTCAAGGAGGTTGTTCATACTCCTTTAAAGAGTCAATCATTTTCTATGTTTTAGACTTTGGCTTTTTGGATTTTGTTTCTTTGAATTATGGGGCTTTAATGAAAGAGACTAATTGTTTTTCTCTGTTTCTTTACATTATAAAATTACCCCCTGTTGGGAAGAATCTTTTAAGATCTATTTTGCATCTAAAGAATTCTTCCACTGGATACCTTCATGGACAAAATAATATTAATCATCTTTTTAGTCTTTTTGAGATGAAGGTCTCCCAACCACATTCTTTTTTTTTTTTGCGGGGCTTTGTTCTTATGATCATTTATGTTCTGAGTTCTAGCTAGCTCAGTAAAATTTATCTTTTACATCCTGGATTAGTGTGTTGTAACAACTTTCACCTTTTTCTTCTTAAGATATACTAGTACATTTTTTGATAAGGTGAGTTCCCCACTTTGATATGTCTTTACTACCCAATCTTTAAAGATAAAATAATCTTCAATTGGATGACTTATGATCCTATATAATGGACAATAGTTTGGATCATCAACTTTGTCTAATTGGTCTGGCTATCGTGGCTCTGGAAATTGTAATCCCTAATTTCAAGGCATGTTTAAAGATTTTAGTAGTACATTCTCTTTTAAATGAGTATTACTTAGACATCTTCTTTTGGAGGGTTGACCCATTTTTATTATCTTTTGTCGACTTTGCCGCCAGTCGCAAGGTTGCTGCACCTCCCTTTCTCTTTTTATCAATCATGAATGTGAATATTGTAATAACATCATTTTTCTTCATATTGTGCACTTTCAGTTTCTTTCCTTTTCTGAAGGGACTATTATTGTAGTTGGCACTAAGGCATTTCTGCTTGGGCTGCCTTTCATACTTGGCTACATGATCCAATATTTCTTGGACGTATTAATTATAGCCATCGCTAGATATAGAGTCATTTGAACATCGATATTCTCCATGAGTGTTGACCTCATTTTTGGATGATGTTAACATCACTTATGAAATCAGTAATTAAGATGTCCTAATCTAAAATAGGAACCACATAATTCAATGCTTAGGACACTATACCTAGTGACCTAGTGCACCCTTCTTGGGGTTTGATCTAATCTAATGGGCTTAGGTGGACTCAACCCAAATTACAAACTTGGAATAAATCAAATCAAATCCAAATAAATAAAATTGAAACCAAATTGAAATCAAATTAAAATAAATCAATGAATCAAAAACTAAACCAAAGTTAAATCTAGTTAATCCAGTTGGCATAGGTTTGACTTTAGGTGGGTCGCACTATGTCAAAGGTCAACCCACCAAGAATTTGACCAAATTAAATCATTTCAAATGTTTAAAATGATCAAATGAACATTTTGATCACAAATCTAAAGAAATTCAAATTTATTTAAGCCTTAATTGGGTTCATTAAACCACTTAGTCTAAATGAACCTAGATGGGTCTTATTGAATTCAAACCCAATCAAATTGAAATCAATTCAATTTGATTACTCAAAATTATTTGAAAATGATAATTAAACACAATCCAACCTATCATTGGATATAATTTGATCAAATTGGTCATTTGACCCAAATGAAACCCAAACTTATCCCATTAAGTCCAGTTTGGGTCAAATGGCTTCAAATTGAAATACAATTGAAATTAAATGAAACCAATCACTCCAAATCATCTCACACATATGATCAAGCATGATTGGAGTCTAAACACAATCCAATTGAGTCAAATTTATCATTTGAACGCAATTGGAATCAAACTTAACCCATTTAGATTTAAATGGGTTGAAATGAAATGAAATTCAAAATTAATTCAAAGTAAAATGAATTAATCAAATCAAAAACTCAATCAATCATTGATTAAAAGTGATTGAATCCAAAATTTAAAAAATAAATTAAATTAAAATTAGACACTTTGAATCCAAATACTTGGTTTGGATTCAAATTTCTAGTCCAAGTCAAATGGGTTTAAATTTGACCTCAAACTCATGTTGAATTTGATATGGGCATCCACACATTAGTTTAAGATTTTAATAGTGATTTAGTAAATTCCTTTGACCATTGACCCAAGCTAAAGGAAATGAATGGAGACCATTGGCAAAATGAAGCTATTTGGTAAATTCCTCCCCTTTCCATTAGCAAATTACTTGGATTTTATCAAAGTATCTTTGGACTTTGACCACCTCTTAGGATAATAGTTCCAAGGGAAAAGAATGGAGAGGATCATCCCTCATGCCAAAAGGCATTTGGTTTCCTCCAAGGAGAAGCCAAGCAAAAATCCAAAGAATAAAAAAAGGAACCAAGCTCAGCCAAGGAAAAAGGGAGGAGGAAGCTGCCTTTCTCCAAGGCCAAGGGGATTGAATCCACCTCTTGGCCATCTACCGTAATTTTCCACCTAGAAGGCTAAAGAAGAACCTCTCGGCCAACCATGGAAAGAGGGGAGGGAAGGCCAACTCCCACCCTCTTTTCATCTCAAATTATTCACCAATGCAAGAAATGAAGGAAAACACCCTTCCCCTGACCCCTAGTTGTTGATTCACCAAAAAATGAACAGAGAATAGACAGCCACCGAGCTCCATCAATGGTGAAATCCAAGGGGGAGTTTATTTCTTTAAATTGAATGTTCCAACATTTTCAAGAGGTTGAGACAACCTCAAACAAATCACCACCATCGAGCTGAAAAATGATCAACATCAAAAATTGATATGATGTTGGTTTAGGGAGCAATCTATGAGGAGGCAAGCCTTCAAGTTCCATACACAACTTTATCACAACAATACAAAGCTAATGGAGCCAATCCCACTGTCGGTGATCTCCAGAAATGAGGTATGCATCACCACCGTCCTCCCTAGTCATCAGTTTTGGCACTTTTTGAAACAAAATTGATCCTCAAGTGAATCAAACCTCATGGATGGGTTGTAAATCGATTATTGATCATTTTGTAATTGAAATCGCATTGAAATTCACCGAGATCTCTAGAATTTGGGTGAAAATGATGAACAGTGTTTGTCTCTCGCCGGAGATCTGCAAGATCTAATTTCCACCGTCCAATCCTTCTATTTGGAATGGACAGCCATGATTTAGTCAGACGATCTAATTAAGCCCTTAAGGATGTCATGGATCAAATCAAGACCATTCAAACTTTGATTGGAAAATAAGATCATGCACTATGGGATGCCAAATCATGTGGCGATAGCATACAGCCACCCCCGTCATTATAAAATAATTAAATCCCTTATAAAATAAATTAAAAATCACCAAAAAATTTTAAAATTTATATAAAAATAAATACAATTCTAAAAAAATACAAACTTGGGCTATATAGATTCATCTTGATGAGAGGAATACATTAAAATTAAAATCTCTAATTAATTTTTGGTAAGTTAACCTTAATTTTACTTTGAATGAAATCATTTAAATCTTAATTAATCACAAACCATTAATTAAATTTAAAAGAAACTTTGGGAAACTAAAACTGATGTTAAAACACACCCTAGAAAAATTTTTCATGAATTATTGTATTGTAATTCATGAAAAATGAAATTTCAAATCCTAAATCTCAATTTTAATTAAACAAATTAATATAAAATGAATTAACTCGTGAAAATGAATTAAATCACTTCAAATCATCTTAATAAACTCTAACAAACATCAAAACACTAATGGCACTTATTAGAACTTAATAAATTCTAAATTGGCTTAATTAAGTAATTAAATGAATAAAATAATTTAAATAATTTATTAGAAATCAATTAAATTATAATAAATCAACCAAATTTCCAAAAATTATAAATGAACTCTTTGGAAATATCTTCTAGAGAGGATTCAATGAAAAATAAAATCCCCAAATATTTTTTATTAAATAAGGCTTAATATGGGTTTTATTAAAATAATTAAAATTATTACACCCTAATTATGAATCTAATCAAGATGAAACTTTGGAAACATGAAATTGGCATAGAACCCCACTTACCATATTAATTTCAAATCCAATTGATCTTTAGAATGGGAATTATTGAATTTCCAAATCTATAAGTCAATATTAATCAAATGAATAGAGAAAATTCATAAATTTATAAAATCATGAAACAACTCAAACTAATCTCAATCAATCATCAAAATCTCTTAGGATGGTTCTCTAAACCCATAAGTCAAAGGACTTAATCATTCCATGATTAAGGGTTAATGAAATCAACAATGCATGTTAAGCTTAATTAAACCTTAAGCTAATAAAATCATAATCACAAACAGTTAATGAAATTTGAATATACAAAAAAAATATAACCTAATAATAAATTCAAACTTTAACTTAAGTGTCTTAGATTAACATAAATCAAACTAAATGAAATGAACATAACTTAAAACCTAAACATAATTCAAATCAAAACCAATTTAAGCTAAATCAAATGAACCAAATTAAATCAAATCAAATGAGACAATTCAAACAAAAATGAAATAAAATAATTCAAATCAAATTAAAAGAACAAACTAAGCCATGAATAAAAAGTAAATCAAATCAAAAGAAATGAAATGGAAAATCACTTTTCCAAAGAAAAGAATAATCTAAATCCAAACTAAATTCAAACCCGAAGCATCTAAATGAAATTAAAAGGATTAATTAAGATACTTAAGGATCTTAGTTAAATCAATAGGGTGGATCTTCATCTTAGGATGAAGGTTTCATTCCATTAGAAGTTAGGATATTTAATAGAATAGATTCCACCCAAAAGTGAGATTCATTCTAATTTTCACTCTTGAAAACCTAAACTTCACATTAACCAAATAAAAGTGAAATAAAAATGAAAAAAAATCAATAAATCATTAGAATTGAAACTATCCAAAGGAAAAAAATTCAAACAAATTTAAACTCCAAATTGAAACTTGAACTAAAGAAGCCTAACAAAGTCTTACTACACAAGCTTATTTACTTCACACACTAGATCATTATATCACAAATTCTAAACCTAGGTTAGGTCGTTCTGTGATTCTTTATGATTTTCTATGATGTGTTGTGATATAATATGTTTCACATGTCTTGGTCGCATACTATTTTAGACTGCATATCTAGGATTGTTGTCTATAAGATTGGATGATAGGGCATTCTTTTTAGATCTAACATTGTCTTCTACAGGAGGCTATGATAAAAGGATTGCTATCATAAATAAATAAAAAATTAAAATATTATTTCTTGCAAATATATTGAAAAGTCCCTTAGCATAGTCTATAAGATAGGTGGGCTTGGCAAGCAACTAATGCTAAGCCCGTATGTTTGAAAAATATAACTATTATGTGTTATTTGTATTTTACTGACATTTATTTTGTAGGGCTTAGAATTAATTTTAAAATCAAAATATAAATTTGAGCTTTAGAATTAGGTTAGGATCTATGGAGTTTAGGAATAGCAGGGAGTGACCATACTAGAAGATAGGTGTAGTGGTCCCTTGTGAAGCCCAATGGATGTCCCTAAAAAAGGAGATTATCTTGGAAAGAAGACTCATAGATCCAAACTTGTAGTTCTAGGCCAGGTTTGTAAGGCAGAGCTTGCCTGCTCATTTTCTCTTTCTTCTAGGGTGTATAGTGGTACCCTGCCGCATTGAATTTTTCTTAAATTAAATAGCTTGATATCTTTTTGGTGTGCAATAGAATTCAACTTGCTTTCTAGGTTTCTTTCTGCATTGTGCTCTCTTGTGATTGAATTCTTGGATGATTAGGCTCATAGGAAAATTAAATTTTATACCCAACTTAAATCAAAATAACTGAAACAAAAATAAAAGAAAAATTGAAACTTCACATAAATTAAAGCCTTAGGCAAAACCTAAAATCAATTAAAAATAATCATGTCTTGAAACCATGAAATCATATTGCTCAATTCTTGAATTGGGCAACTTTTCCCATTACACATAAGGGTCATCTGAGTTGTGAGGATGACCACCTTCTTGGAGAAACATGCCTTCTATTATTGATTTAGCCCATAACCATTTTTAATTTCATGGAATTAATTATAAATTGCATACACATGGCCAAAAATGATTATTAAGTCAAAATGAATAAAAATCTAAAATAATGTGCATTAGTTAGATGCATTTCATACCCTACATGATCTTAGGGATTAAGGGGTGAGTCTAGAATTCTTAGATTCCTTTCTTAAAAATATAATAGCCCAGCCATCTTGCATTCATAAGACTTAGCATCATGAATTTAAAATGCTCTTATATGGTATTAGCTTGTAGCCCTCTCCAGGCGAGTTTTAAGTCGAGAAGAGTCAGGGAAATTAGTTTCCCTCAAGTGAGGGGAATAGATGATAATTCTCAAAATAAAATTAGGTCAAGCATCTGACATGTGTTGGAAGCACTTGTAGACCAGGTTCCAAAGCATCCCTCTTAGAATAAGTCTTCAACTTTAGGCATTTCTATAGTCTTGTGCTGCTAGAATCTATGTTTTAGACTTCTAAGAACATTTCAACTCAAAATCTAAATTAAATTCTAAAATTTAAAGCCTAATTATAGGATAGTTGAAATGCCTTCTAGGCATCCCAATATCAATAGGAATTTTCTACTTCATCCTGTTTGGCTTCTTATGAATTCTCTCCAATTTGAATTATTCCAAAATTCAATCCTTTGAAAATCACATTAAAAATATTTAAAAATAATAACTTATTTTGTTAATCGAGTATTCGTAGAAAGAGACCCTTCATGAGATGTAATTAACTATAGGGGCTTGCCTCTATAGGGAACCATGAACCCAATTTAAAATATACCCAGTTCTTCTTTCCATGTAGTTCAAGAAGAAAATCTATGAACATAAAAGACCCATGGAACATAAAAGACCCATTAGCTTTAGGAGACATTTAGTAAATGATCGAATCCATTATAGGTTAACATATTTATCTTCTAAGATAATATATTTATTCCATAATGATGCATTTTATCATTCTAATAAGAAATTTTTAAACTCTGTGTGGTGTCATAAATTTTCTCCACAATGAGGAGTTCTACTGTATGCTTTTTTATGAGATGCTAATCACCTTTAGTACTTAGATTTCTCCATCTTGCAATGTATTTGGTAACACTTTCATTTTTCTTTCTCTTTTCTAAGGCAAGATCTGTTATCATTACTTTTTAGTTGCTCCTAAAAATCTCTTAATGAAGACTTTTTTCAGTTCGGCAAAGGTTTTTACTGAGTCATTGGGCAACTCAGCATACCATTCGAAAGCCATGTTGGTAAGGCTACCAACAAATTATCATAGCAACAAGGCATCATTTCCTCCAATATTTCTACATGTGGCTTTGAACTTAGCAAGATGCTTCCTAGGATTTTTTATGCTTGAAAATGTGTTGAATTTTGGCACAACATACCTTTTAGGGTACTTTACTTGGTCATATTCAGTTGGGTATGGTCGGCCTTTTCTGGCTAGGTGTTTAGTTGCTTCTGAGTCAATAATTGCTTTGACTTTCTGACTAATGAGATCTTCTACTTGAGATTTTTTGATAACATCAACCTCTTGATAAGTATTTGTGTAGTTTCTCCTGGGGCTTCTTGCCTTTGTGTTAAAGTTGTTGGTAAATTGGGCGTAACATTTTGCATACCCCTAATTTCAACTATTGGATTGACTATCTTTGAAGGATTCCTTGAAGGTGCTTATTGTGTTGCAGTTGCTATCAGATTAAGCTGACCAAATAGCTCTTTCCTCAGCCCACTTATTTCATTGAGATGGTTGTTGAGCTAATTGATTTCTTAGTCTCTTTGTTAGAACTAAGAACTTATTTGTCACTGTAATATTGTTATAACATCAATTAGCTCTTCAGTTTCCTCGACCTCCACTTGAGTTTCAGTTCTAGATTGTTGATGATTTGGGTTCTCTTGGTGTCTCTCTTCATTTTGTTGGTGCCACATTTTTATTTTGTAAATGTGTGTTGACCATACAAACTACTTCAACTTCCATGCGATCAATATCGTCATTATTTTGGAGATTCGAGGTTAATTTTTCTTCATTGGTTGGGAAATCTTCATCTTTGCAGAAGAGTCAATTATCTTCTTCTTCATCCGTTGGCTGACCTTTTTCATATCGACATTTCTTTTGATGATAGGAGATTCCATTCCTTCATCATTTGGTGGAGTTGGCTTATGTTGAGCTGTTTCATCATTGATGATTTTGGATTCTTTTCGTATCCATATCAATTGGGACCTTCTAGTAGTGGATCCTTAGGAATGCATCCAAGATGTCACACCCTGGTGTTCACCGAATAAATGATATGTTCATTTTAATGGGGGTTTTTGGGACCTTCCAACAACTGGACACTTAGTGTCTTTGTATCTAAGGGTACATTGTCAATGTTCACCGACTACAGGGCTTGTAGACTTTAAGCCTTGTTGTAAATGGGCATGGTATTTTTGATTGTTTTGACTTCTTTTAAGGTAGAAATTATTTAGGTTGGCAACATGGCTCACCAACATCTTGATTCTCTTTTTGAAAGTTTCTTATTTTAACAACCTTTAGAACTTTATAGATTTTGGAGGAGATGATCTCCTCTTTATGTGATTGATTCTATGGAATGGGATGTGTATGTCTATTCTAGAATGATTTCTTTATAGCTCTTCCTGAGCTATTTCTCTTGACCCATCGTAGTAAATCAAAGTTATTATTTGTAGGTATATTTGCTTCCACCAGTGGGCCATGTTGTTACTCGGCATGAATAGGTAATCTGGCAACTCTACTAGTATTGTATTTTTATCAAGCATTCTTGGACATTTTGGTTCTTGAGGAAGATTCTTCATGTTCGTTATTTCCTAAAGTAACGGCAGCATTATGTGGGGTATTCAGCTCTCCTGATACACTGCTAAGTGGATTGACTATAATGGATTTCAATTTGGGCCCTGACATTCATCTTATCTTTAGCAAGGGTAGTTGGCATTGCCTTTGAAAGCCTATCAAAGATGGAACCCCTCTTTGAGTTTAGGGCTTTACGGTTGGGCTCATTCAAAATGATCACATTTGCACTCTCTCTTTTTTTCTTTTTTCTTTTTTTTTGTTGAATGCCTTTGGCATTCTAATGCCCTTGACTATGGGCTTAGCGGCAAGTCCAGTTAGCAAATTAGATAGCCATTAAAATTATTCCAAACTAGAGTAGCTCCAGCAGAACTAGCATTGAATATGGCTTGAGAGAATCTTACCGTGGATCTCTCATCGAGCTTCACAGTCATCATATTCTTGATGTTTATCATTTGATGAACCTATTCATAGATCTTAATATTTTAAGAGGTTATAACACTTAAGTCTATAATGACACCATATGTTTTAATTTTTTAAACTAGAGATGGAGAGAGAAGTGATCCCCAACGGAGTCACGAGAAATATGACACTAAAAAAAAAATACCTTTGAGGATATTCACCGCCATTTTTATTGAGAAGAGTAGGAGTATATTTTCTCATGAGGTAGATTGATATATATATATATATATATATTCAATCAGATTTCTCCTAACATTATGTTAGGGTTTATTTAGATATAGGACTCTACTTTCTATGAACATAAGCCTTCATAGTTAATTACACCTCTTACCTCAATAAGAGAGCACTTTAAGGTTTAAAATAATCATATATTTCTGATGTGAATCGACATCTTGTGGTGTATGTAATATGACATAGATGATTATCATTTTACTTGAAGTGTATGTTAGAGTGCATGATGACACGCCCAATAAAGATCCTATGGTTTTGTCATCCTATGCACAATCCCTAGTCTACTTAGATAGGGAAAATAGTTCATGACTAAAGAATCCAAATAAATAGCCATGTGTTGTATCATCCAAGGTATTCTTGAAGATTTGGGGTGATATTTCTCTAAGGTAATAAAATTTTAAATCAACCTTAGCTAATAAAAGGTTTTTTACCTATTAAATATATTCCATAATTCATGACTGAAGGAGCAAAGCCATTATGGAACAAATAGACTATTACCATAACCGAAATATAGTGGAGTTATATAGAAGCCAAGCCACCGGGTCAGAGAGTTCTGGTCGTATCGATATTTCATGTGGTACCGTTTGACAGCAAAATCATGTAGGCAGAGAACACAAGTCATGTCCTTACTAGCATGAGATTATTTGAGTATAGACATAGATATATTTAATTTGATATTAGCTATTTATGAACAAAAAGTTTTCTTAGCGTATCATCCTTGACAAATAATAATGGATGGGTGAATGATTGTTTACTTCAATTTTAATTTAATTTTATTTTATTTTGAATGATAAATTTTATTCAATTTGTACATATCCCCTCTGAATGAATTCTACAATCAACATGGCTATCATTAGGAAATGATTAGATTTTGTTGACTCATACCCAATCATAAGACTCAATCGGGAAATTAACTTGCGCAACATCCTCAAATATTTAATTTAGATTTTAATATATGTGTCAGGGCACATGTGGGTGTTTTAATAATTTTCTATTAAAATTGGAAGATTAATTTTTGAATTTGTAATTTGATTTTTAATTTCAGCCTGTGTAGCTTATTAAAACGTTAGGATTATATCCTATATCTTAAATTTCATGCACACGTAGACAATTAAAATTTAGTTTTTACGTTAACCCATGAAGCATCCTCAAACACTAAACTTAGGCAATTATTACTATGTTGAGGCCCATGCAGGTGATTTAGATCCATTTTTATTAAATGCCTCAACATTGAAAATATGTTTATTAAGGTAGTGTCTCGGCATTGGAAACAGAGCGCCTAGGCACTTAATAGCTCTATGGCACTGTCAAATTATCGTCTTGGCATCGAGTGCTTAGTATTGTAGCATTATCTCAAAATAATAAAAGATCAGCGCCTCGGCGCTACAAACACAATGTTACAGCACTTAATGTTGGATTTATTTAACTTAGTTTATTCAGTAACCAGCTAACTAGCCCTTAGTGGTAACCATATGGTGTCCAGAACTGATTACTGTTCCAGAACCAAAGAGCTTAGCACCATGGTGTTGTGGGTATGATTTTGGATTACGCTATGAATGTCATAATATTATCATTTTAGTGTGAAAACATAGCACCTCGGTGCTATGAGGTGCTAGCCTAAGCTTAATTTTCTTGAGGACTTATCCAATCGATGCTATACTTGTAACACCATGACATAATGTGTATGATTTGGATTATGCTATAAATGGCTAAATAATATCACTTGGGTTTCAATTTTGAGAACACAACGCCTCGGTGCTTGGATGTTAGTGCCATGGCGCTGCGAGATGCCTGCCTAAGCTTAATATGTTAGAGGACACTATTCCTTAGCGCTAGACCTATAGCACCACAGTATAACGCCTTAGTAATTCTAAATGTTTATGTATTTTTAATGTATTAGAATTCTTCTCTCTTATTCTAAATCCAAGATTGGCAAAGGGAGTGTTTCATTTCACACTATAACCAAAATCAACGATAGAGGATATAGCACCTCGAAGCTAAAAGGATGGTGATGTTGCGCATAAGAGATGAGGGACCTAAAAACTTAACATGGCAGTACTGAATGATAGCACCTCGATGCTAGTAGAATTGCATATGATCAAGAACTTAGCCCTCAGCGCCCGATTTTCGATGCCTTTGTGCTATGGACAAAGTCGTTCAAGATTTTATTTTCAAGAACTTAGAGCCTCGATGCTAGGCCTTGGCGCTTTGGCATTGCAAGACAAAATGCTGTATTGAACTGAATTCTTAAAGATTTTAATAGGTTTTTTATGAAAATTTGGTGGCATAACGTCTTAGCAATGCTAGATTTTTACATATTTAGTGCAAACACATTCTTCTCCCTTATTCTTAATCCAAGACTGACAGAGGAAGGGTGTTCTTCATGCACTGTAAAGAAGTTCAATTGTAGATATCTTCAACATTCAAGATTTTGGAATTTTTAAGTCTTATGTAGTCTTCTTTTTTACTTCAAATCCAAGATTGACGGAGATGCTCTCTTATATTTCTCACAGGATCCAAAATCGCAAGTGAAAATTTGTTTAAACTTAATTTTCAGAGAGAAAATTATGTAAAAGAAATATTATTTCATAAATCTTTTACCTCAAGTAGACGAAGATAATTCTTGTAGTAGTTGAAAGTGTGCCTATAAAATGCACAAATCATTGGGAGCAAGAATGGAGCAAGAAGACTAAAGAGAGTGAGTCGAAGAAGAACAAGCATTTGGGGCTACTCTCCCCTTTTTATAAGTAATTTCTCTCCAAAGGGATGGTTTTTTACTATTGTAATTGTTTCCTCACCCCCACTCACTTAGGCAATTATTGTTGCTGGGGCGGGGATGGTGGCTTTCTTGATTTAAAAAAAAATTGAAGATTCAATATAGCACCTCGATGATAGTATAATCAGGCAATCGTTGAGGGCAATTTGAGCTTCTAGATTCTTTAATGTGGCAACAGCGCCACGGCACCCCAGGTCGAGATGCGTAATTTTTATTAATTTTCTTTTATTTCATTATTCTTTTTTTAGTTCTTTTTTTAGATGTGAACACTTCTATTTTTCAACCAATAAGGCATAGTGAAAATCTTCTCCGAAAGATTATGGGTCAAATAATTCAATCTCATTTCTAATATATGTCTTAAGTCTAATGACAAATTTATTTGTCAATTGTCAATCATTATTAGCACAATCAATCTTAGAAACTAGATTTTAAAAGTATTCAAGTATTCATTTCCTAAAAGGTTATCTTGTCTCAAAGATAATAGTCGACTATATAGTTTCTTATCATGATGCCTAGGATGATACTTTGCTCATAACATTTCTTTTGTTTCTATCTAAGTGAGATATGTCCTTCCTAATCTTTGTTCTTTAGCTTATATATTTGTCCAATAAATTTTATCATATTCTATCAATTTTAATTTAGCAAAAGTAACTTTTTAGTAATCATCCATTTTCTACTAATCAAAGAAGTCATCCATTTGAACTAACTAATCTAAAAAATTATTTGGATCGTATACAATATTTTAAGTTGGGGCTTCAACTTTGACAACTTGGGATTGGATCATTAAAGTCATATATGATCTTAAAATGATTTTCTCTCCTTCCTCTATTTATAAAAGTTAGTGGTCTTATAAGTGGCCAATTTTCTCTAGGGTTTTGGCATGAATCTTCTCTATCTATCTTATAGATACAGTTTGGGTTGGCATTGAGGGGGAAGTTAGTAATCTATTATTTTTCAATGAGAAATAAGAGTTTCTATTTATTCTTTAAGTTATCACATTTAGTTTTTACTTTCTTCTGAGATTTATTAAGTCTTTAAATCATTTTCATGGATCTTAAGATCTAAGGCATCAACTAATCAAGTTAAAATTTTCAACTTAGTTCTAAAGAGATTGATTTTGGTGCATGTAGATTCTTTTAAGTGATATATGAAAAAAATATCAATAAAATAAAATATAATATAAATGCACAATGAAAGTGAAAATTTATGCTAGAGTACTTCTACGTGAGGAGTTGGGTACAAGAATACTTCCCAAGCTCTCCTTAGATAGGTCTTTTTAAAAAAGTTTTATTTAGCCATAAATCACCAAGTTTAACACACATATTCTTATGTATAGAATTTTTTATTATTTTCAATGCAATGAAAAAATGTTTAACACTCTCAAGCCTCTTTCGCTTAAGAAAGCAAGTATCATAAATTATTCAAAATTAACTTCTCTCTCACTAACACATGCACTCTCTCTCTCTCTCTCTCTCTCTCTCTCTCTCTCTCTCTCTCTCTCTCTCTCTCTCTCCCATCCCACCCACCCCTCCTCTTAAAAGATTTATGGTTAGTGTACACAATGGAAGAAAATGTTAAACTACATGGTGGAGCTCACTAATTGAAACTTTATGTTATAACCATAAGCAAGCAACATATAGCTTTCCAAGCTACTAATATAAATTTAAAGTATCATAAAAAAATTAATTTACCTCACATATTTAAGAAAACTCACAACTTTGAAGACAAGTCATCCACTTTCTGACTAAGGGTCTATTTGGCACAGCTGCAGCTATATAAAGAAGCAGTTGTAAAGTTGTTGTAGGGAAAAGTATTGTCAGAAATGTGGTTCTGATAAAGTAATTTAGTTTTTTGGATAATTGAGATGTGCAGGTGTTGTGTTATAGCTGTTTCTAGGAAAAAATATAATTCTACCCTTATGGTCATATATACTCATAAGATAACATTAGTATAACAAGAAAATTATTTTTTTGGAAGTTCATACATACTCATAAGTATAGTATTTGATATTTAAATTTAGCACATCACATTACACTAAATAACACGAAAATTAGGATAGCATTTGCAACTAGTAATGCAAACATAAAAATAAGCTTTATATCCAAATGGTCAAGTCTTTTAGAAAATTTATTTTTCAAAGCTCTTCTCCAAATATGATCATTTTCTGTAGTTGTCTCTTTATAATCGTCAGCCCATCTAAAAAAATTACACTCATCCAGTATTCAATTTTGAGGACACTTGTAAAATCTCCATTCATAGTTACCTTCTTGACGTGAAGTGAATACGCAACATTATAAACCACAGTTGCAGTTCACAATTCTAGAAGTATTGGAAATCCTTGAGTTCATATTTGCTGAGCCATGTTGATGTAAGCAAAGAAAAAGTATTAACATATATAGATTAACATTTGTGTACATAAAAAATTTAATACATCTAAATGCAAGTACTTTTTGTCTTATGTCATTAGCATATTTAGAAGATTAGTAAAAAATATATATCAATCATGATAAGAAATTGAAACATTATATATCATAAAATAACATATTATTCTTAACTCAGATGGTTTCATAGTGAATGTTGAAGACATTCAAGCAAATGTATCTTTCTTGGTTATGTAGGTGATACTATACTTGCTACTCATTTGGGTTTGTTGAAGGAGTTATTTTTTTAAAACAAAAGGATAGGAATTTTATTACCATAAAAAAAGAGTACAAAGTCCTTAAAGGGGATAAATCTTTAAACTAATGCTCAAAGAGCTGCATTAAACTAAAAGGGATAAATCCCCTAACTAATATAATAACATATTTAAGAAAAAAGAAAATGACCAACTCAGCAACACCACTAGATCCATTTGAGGAAAGCTAAAACTATATGCAAGATCCTAAAACCTATAAAATAACCTGCAAGATACTAAAGGAAAGATAAGCACAAATAAATGAGAAACAAAGATTAAAAGCAAGGATAAAGAACAAAGGAAGAAAAGGCTCAAGCTTAGTTAAAATCATCTCAAGGAGCAAGAGTATATGTGAGCATCCAAACTTCATTAGGAAGGGTTACAATCACATATAAAGCTACCAGTGAGAGAGAAGATAAAATGAAACATCAAAGCCAACACAACCAACTAACCTCACCTAAAGCTCTCAGTCAAAGACTAATATCCAAAGAAGAACCAGGCCCGGTCACTAACAAAATAGAAAAAGTCAGCCAACAAAGCCACCTAGCCAACCAAAGGCCCCAAAAGATAAACCATCCACCAGCATCAAGAGCAGTAGTAGGAAATGAAAGAATAGCAGCACAACCACCACCACATAGGACAACACCAAAAGACAAGCAGTGGCACCAGAGATAGCAAAAATAACCCAGAAGGAGGCCAAATCCACATCCCTAAATAAATTTAAGGCAACAAACACCAAATAACCTCCCCCAAGCCAACCAAAATAGAAGAAAAGCCAAAGAAAAATAGTCAAGAAAACTCCAGATCTAGCCATCAATAGAACAAAACCAGCCAACCAACAAATCTAACTAGACAACCAAAGGCCAAAAAAACAAACCCTCCACCAACAATCAGGCCACCAGCTAGAAGAACCAACCAACCAACACCAAAACCAGAAAACAAAACTACCAAAAGGATAATAGCACCAGCAGTAGCCACAGAGACAGAGAACCAACCAAAGGCACCTGCTCAAAGAAAACCAAGAAAGAAGAAAATAGGAAGAGAGATGGTTTATTGAAAGAGTTAATTTCATATCTTTTGTAAATTGAAAGATATGAATGTGACCTATTATGTCTTGGAAAAAAAATTCATTGATACAAATCATAAAGAATATTGGTTTTGCCACAAAAGGCCTACATTGAAAAGGTTTAACTAATTTATTATTCTTTTGCAGTTGTGCCAACCAAACTGATACATTGATCATTTGAAAGTAGCACAGAAATCTCTGGTATTTGGAAGAAACTAAAAACCACATGCTTAACTATGTAAACTATAAAATGAACTGAGATACATAATGTAATGATAAGACATTTGATAATCATAGACATTAACTTAAAAATATAGAAATGGTTGGACATACTATGTGCACTCATCAGCTTCAACATTAAGTCATCCCTGATTCCTTTTACAACTTCATTAGAGCGTTAGCAATATGTTCTCTTATTTGCTTCATCTCCTCAACCCCTTCCCCATATTATGTCTCATTATCATTCACAACTAAATCACTCTCAACAAATGGTTGTCCCATTCAATATTCATATGCTTCAAGAGGTACAAATGTTATATCATCGTCTAAGATATTAAAATTAATATCTTGTCGAGATAATGTCACCGTATATAATTATATAAAGTCATTGTTGCCCCTACTATCTTTACTTATTTTTGGAATGAATATGTCAGCATATCATGTAGAATAGCTCACGTCTTGTTCTAAACACAAAAGGTCCTCTCGATAACACCCCGTAATGAAGAGTGTCGCTTGTTAAACATTTCTCTTCACCTTCATACTACTTGGCTTCTCTTCTCAAAATCGAGGATATGATATTTTATATCCAACAATGGCTTAAGAAATCCTCATGCATTGAATATCAAGTATCAACGAGGTAATATTTTCCTAGAAATGATAAAAATATGATTAATTCAAATTAATTGCTTTAAACAATTCTTTCTTGCTTAATTACCAACCTAGAGGTAGCATTGAAAAATTATACTATCGCCTACATGTTGCAAATTTAAAAATATGACTATCATGTGTAGTACTCTTCCATCCACCCATGATGAAAGTAAAACACATGTTGAAGTCACATACCACCAAAATATTTTGCGTTGGTGATCCACAATGTCCGATATATACAACTTTCTCACTGCTAGGAACACGAGCATTAACATGTGTTCCATCAAGTGCTCTAATATAATTCTGTCATATGTTTTACTCTATTTAGAAAAAATTATTAAGAGAAACAACATAACAAGAAAAAAAGCATAACACATGTACTTAAAGAATGTAGAAATATATCTTATATTTCTAGTATATTGTTTCTGGACAAGCTTACTAATGCATCTAAATTCATAGAGAAGTATCTACTAATAGTCTCTGATGAATGCTGATAACATTTACATGTTACTCGTACTGATTCAATGTGTGATAGAATATATAAAGTTATAGTCAACACTTCTCTTGTGTTTGTCTTGGATGAACCATGAAGCCCATGAGAAGCTTCAAGTTCATGTAGAAGGTCAGCAAAATTACATTTGACATCGAAAATACATTGTGAAACCTAGTAGGGTGACCTCCTAATAGTTCCCCAATCCATTTGTCTTCAATGTGAGATGAGGTCATACATAGATTCTTAAGTATATATGCTTCATAGAATTCATTTATGAAGTATGTCATCATTGCAATAACATATATGTGTTGAACCCTTTCTAGTAGCTCATCAATTTCTTTTGTTTCCATCAATTCGTAACCTACTACATTAGAAGACACCATAAATAAATAATATGATGACTAATAAAGAGATATGAAGTACAAAATTATTAATGTTTCACGAGCATTGAGATATAATCAATATGATGATTAGCAACAAAAAATCAAAATGTACAATAATATTAAATAAAATAGATACTAGTTATAAATGTTAGACATCATTATTGTTTAGAAAACACTAAAGGTAATGACCTCTTCGCTCAGGCACCATTGTCAAAAAAACCTCTCGCTTAGTTGGGTCTTCAAGGAGTTTCACTAAAAATAGATATAATGACATATCGACAAAAATTTCAGGAGTGCTATCAAGTATCTTAATGGCTTCTGACTTTGGTGGACAAACATGCATGGTTCTAGCACTAGAATTCATGCTTGCACATGTTGTAACCAATTGTGATATTTGGTCTCTTATAAATGTAGTATTATTTTTCTTTTTTTTTTATCTTTGCTGACCAAGCCTTGATGTGCATTTTGAATGACTACAATTACCTCGTTCATCAAAATCATGCATTAATCTCTCATTTAGTTTATTGGAATGTGCTTCTTCGGGCTCAATTAAATTCTATGAAATTTCTTGACTTGGACCCCATGCATGAGCACCAGTAGCTACAACGCCACTAAACATCATGTCAAGCTTCTCTTCTAGCTCCAGATCTATGCATAACTTAAATTTTTTTTTTGAATTAGGCACAACCTACATTTGAGAGTGTTATTTTAGAGTCAAAACATGGTACTTGTTAAAGATTCAATTATGCAATATACTCAAAAAATGGAGTTGAATGAAGTGTTAGTTCGCCTGTAGTTTTTTTTTCCACCAATCATCTGAAGCCTCTATTATTTTTCTTATAGGATCCCTCCCTAATCCAGTAGATCGGCATTTCAGCTCCTTCCAGAGTTTCCAGTCTTTCTTAAGTTGGTCCCATTTGTTCTTCGTATTTTTTCGTATCATCTTCATGTTTCATCTTGGAAATTTATTAAAATGTTCTATCAGTCTTCTTTATTGAAGTGAGTTGCTGGCCTGTTCCCCAATTCCACCTCTTTTAAACATACTTCACAAAATATTATCTTGATTTCCCTCTCACATGTGACAGATACACCACCATCTCTCAATTTGCCCATTTGGCAAGCCATAATATTCACAGAGCAATATATGTAATATAGAACTTAACATCAATTTAAATTTAACCATCTCAAACAAAATGTCTATACTTGTAGCTCATAAACTATTATATTAATGTTCCTTATTATGTACATAAATAATACTTCATTAAAAATAAAGTAAAGAGCCAAAATAAACTCAAGAAGAGAGTTAATAAAAATAATATAAAAGAATAACAAGAAGTGAATTCATGAAATTAGTCAAATTATTAATAACATGCAACCAAAATAATTATATTATGCATATACCTTCTGAAGATTTCATGGTCATGAATAACAAGCTTCCAAAGAGAAATTTATCCACCTCAAGAAGAATAAGATTACTTAATCCACATAGCACAACAAAAGAATCACATATCATCAAAGCCTTGGAGCATGATGAAAGGGAACCCTAAACACAAGATGAAACTAAATAAAAAATTAAATCCATTCAGAATCAGTTTCTTCTTGTTCTTCGGTTAAAAGAAATCATTTTTCAACCATAAAAATTGGTAATGTTAGAAAAATAATCGACTAACAAAATGTACAAAAGATTTATATATATTCTATATTTCAGGGCCCATTTCCAAAGTGTTACTACTATGCAGAACATTAACTATAAATATCTATAGAAAGAGCACAACAATACAACATAATAAATGATAGAACAGATATATAGTAGAGAAATAGTAAACCACCCACACTAAGGGTTCACCAATGTCACATATGTAACAACTCGAACCTGTTGCAAGAGTTGATTTCCCGTATAATTCAATATCGTACATTTGAACATAAAAGAACAGATTAGCAAGGGAAACTAAGAGAATGTAGAGAAATTAGGAACACTTTTTTAAGAAAGAATTAGTTGCAAATCAAGAGAAACTGAGAGAAATAAGTATCACAACTGGTAAATCACAATAAATCAGCAACACGTTTTCACTTCATTCACATAAATTGATCGATAACAAAAGAAACTGAGAGATGCACCTAACGACTCATTGCAAAGACATACCTTTGTTCATTGTTGGGGCCATGATCGATGGGACAAATTGAGAGATAGTGCTCGTCGACACATAGGGATTTTGGAGTAGCCATTGGAGGATTCAAAGCTCCTCCCTCATTCGATGCTCAGTTCAGTGAATCCCTAGCTTCAGGCCCTTCATGGTTCATGGCTTGGGGAATAGGGAATTGCAAATGTGAAAATGTCGAACACGTGAGACAGATTTGAGAGAATTATCATGGATTTCATTCAGTATACTCGGTTGATAACATAGGTAAATTTGGAAGATATTTGTTTATGAAAGGCGAAACGGATTGAAGTCGACCGAGTGGAACTCGAGTTAGAAAAAAAAGATGCACCAAGATTTCATATGAAATAAGATTTACAAAGCTGCTCCCAAATGCTTCAGCCTACTTTTTTGAAACAGAAAGCAGCTAACAAGCTGCACCAAATGGGACCTAAATCTGCTCTTTCTAGGCTTTTCTCTAATACCAAATTTAATAAAAATGGGTGTTCTTTTTTGTGAGATTTAGAGAATTAAAAGTACATGGATCTTTGGAATAATATTTAAATATTGACTTTGAAGTTTATGGTGGGATAATGGAGGATGTAAGATGATATGATAGTAAGAATACCTAAACTAGTCCAACTCGAGCTAGTTTGGGCTAATTTAAAAGATCACTTTAAGAAATAAACTTTATATGAGATGGATGGATGTAAATCATTGTAGATGTTTAGGCTATGATATGTATTTATGTTTAAGTTAATATGCCATACATTAAAATTATGGGAGAGAGTAATTGAGCATAGGTTACTAGATACAAAAGTTTCTACAATCGCTGGTTTCATGCAAGGTAGATCTACTATGGATGCTATACATTTGTTAAGAGGTTTGATGGAGAAGCATAGAGAAAGTAAGAAGGATCTGCATATGATATTTATTGATTTAGAAAGCTTATGATAAAGTCTCAAGAGATGTTCTTTGGAGAGTTCTAGAACAAAGGAGTTAATATTGGTTATATTCAAGTCATTAAGGATGTATACTGATACTTGTGTCCAAACATAAGGAGGATTGATAAAATATTTTCCTATTTCAGTTGGATTACATCAAGGATCAACATTAAGCCCTTATCTTTTTTACTTTAGTTATGGATGTTCTTACGAGGCATTTACAAGAAGATGTACCTTGTATGCTTTTGCGATTCTTCTTGATAATAGAGAGGAGTCCAAAAACTTGAATTATGGAGGTCAACTTTAGAGTCTAAATGTTTTATTTAAGTAGATCTAAAACTGAATATATGGAGTGTAATTTTAGTTGTAGAAGTTTAAGTGTTGTGACTTTAGGTGATCAAGTCATAAGAGTGAGCATAAGAGGAGCCATTGAGATAATTCTATTGTTCAAAATGATGGTGAAATAGATGGAGATGTTATTAGTAGAATTCAAGTTGGATGGTTGAAGTGGAGGAATGCATCCGGCCTATTATGTGATAGAAAAGTTCCACTTAAACTTAAGGGAAAATTTTATAAGATGGTGGTAAGACTGAATGACTTATGGTGCGAATGCCAAAAAAGAAGCACTAAGTTAAGTGTTACAGATGAGGATGCTCGTGGATGAGTGGCTTTACTCTTAGAGATAGAATGCAAAATGAGTATGTTAAAAAGTTGGAGTATTTGGTAGATAAGATTAGAGAGTGCCTAGATGGTTTGGCCAATACCATCCAATGACCAATTAAGAGAGTAGATGCATTAGATTTACCTTATGTTAAGAAAGGAGGTAGACCCAAAAAAGACTTGGTTAAGATGTATAAAAATGATCTTAGTATACTTGAATTAAATGAGAAGGATTCATAAAATAACATAGTGGGATTAAGGCTTGTTGTTGTTGTTGTTGTTGTTGTTGTTGTAGTTGGTTTGGAGGAATGGGGTTTAATAGGTTGTTTATGTGTAAAGATGGAGATTAGGTTATAATTAGTGAAGCATAGGTATTATTGAGTTAGAAAAAGATGTAAGCTTTTGGAGGAGAGTATTAGTTGATGGTTATAAATGGCATTAAGAAGTATGAAAAAGATTAAAATAAGTTACCTTAGCTATTGAAGATGGAAAATATAAAGAGATGTTGGATAAGTAACCTTCCCACCATAGATTGCTAAGGTTTAGCCACCATGCTCCCAAACCAAAAAAATAACTTAATATGTTGTAATTACCAAAAAGATATCCTTCCATTTAAGCAAGGGGGGTATTTTTAGCTATTATAATCATCTTTTAAAAGAAAATAAATTCAAAACATAAAGGAAAAAGTGAGTAAAAATATTAATATGAGGCATTAAGTCACCTTATTATTTTAAGTCATCTACCAATTTCACATGTTATTATTTTATGTGAATTTAACCACCTCACATATCATGCTTTAAATTTTAAATTTAAAGTTTCAAATCTAGAATTTCTAGAAAGAAATTTAAAATTGAATTATTTATTAAAAAAAACATAAAATGAGCCTTGTTATGGTAGGAGCTAAGCATCCTTCTTTCTTAAATTATCCTAGACTTTAGCTTAAGATTTAATAAATGAATCTTGAGCTATAATTTTTTTGATCCACATGGTGTTTAGCTTTATCTTAAGATCAAATAAATGGATCTTGAGCTCTAATTTCTTAAGCCACCTAATGTTCTACTTCAACTCTCTCAGACTCTTCGGAATTTTGCTCTATAGAGTTAAATTCCACGTAGTCTTCTACAAGTTGAGGGGTAAGTGTCTTCAAGTCAGTGTGGGTCAGCCATGTATCTTATGTAAGTGGTCTACTCTTTCACTTTGATGTTCTACATTAGTGGGTGGTAGACAAGTATAGGTAGAGTTAACCTCCTCTAAAATTTTAAGATGTAACAATATTCTTTTAATTTTATTTTTATCTACAAAGAATTTCATATTAAGCCCCCTCTAAAATTTTAAGAATTATTTGTTAAGATTATTACAAAAAATAAAATTTATTTATTTATCATTTATGTTTTCTATTCATAATAAATAATTAAAAAGTATTTTATTTTTCTCAAAATTATAAGTTGAAATTTTTTATATAATAAATATAATAATAAATAGGATACTAGGTGCATATTATTATTGAAATGAGAACAATATAAATCTAATATTTTTACATATATTATAAACTTAATGATTTTATTTAGATAATTTTATATTAGTAACTATGATTATGAATAAGGAACTCAAACTTATATTTTATATTCGACCTATTGAATAATTTTCATTCACAAAAAGGTATTAGAATACTTATTGAAAAATAATTAAAAGAAAATATATATATATATATATATATATATATATATATATATATATATATATATATATATATATATATATATATATATATTATTTTAAATTATTAAAATTAATATTGACTTTATAGTTGCTACAACAAATAATGAAATAGTGTTTCCTTCTTTTTTTCTTTTTTGGCTATGAATATTATGAAAAAATGGCAATATAATAGAATTGGAGATTAGTTGATGAATGATCTTTGATTGCTTATATTGAGAAAGATAAACTAAATAGTTTCTTTGGAATTATTTAATGCTCTCAAAATATAAAGACCAGAAGCCATCAATTGTGAGTTTTTTATCTATATTTATTTTTTATCTATTTCTTATTAATATATTCTTGTTAAAAAAAGTAAAACCATTAATATTGGTCTTAAATTGGAATAAGGAAGTTAAGGTTACTTTTTAAATTAAGAAATGGTGCCTCTCATAAAAAAAAAAATTTAAGCTTTGCCACTACAGAAAAGAGCACTAGTCTATTGCCATAAGCCTTTATGGTGAAGAGGTGGCAAAAAAGATATAATACTAGTGAATCTTCTTATACCTCATATAGAATCAACGTCATTGAGCTCGCAAATGAGTTCGACATTATATGGGCGGAGACAATGTTGAAGTAATTGAGGATGACCACGAGCTCAACATAGAGTGAAAACTTCAACCCTAGCCTAAACTGGTCCTCATAACATCACATTTCATTCCCAAAGAAGGTATTCAATCTCTCTTTTAGCTTTGGTAGGTGAAGCTTAATGTGGCTATCAAAGACATATTTGCTTTGAAGTTTCTCTAGATGTCTTAGACACTTGGAACACCATGGAATGAGTTCTCAACAAAGGCAATGTTGTTGTTGATGAATACATAAGCCATTGAAGAAAAGGGGAATAAGTCTAGGAGGACAAAGAAGGATTAGGGTTTCACTTTGGAAGAAAAAGGCAACAAGGAGAGTTAAGAACTCTCGGGACTTTGAAATTTTTGAAAAACGAAAGTGAACCAAGAGTTCAAGCAAAACTATTTATAAAGTTCAAATTTCAAATAAAGGCCAGACAATAATTTTCAAAATATGATGCTTTATATACCGCAAAGGTCATTTCGTATCAACGTCATCATAAGAGGGAAAAAAGTGCACAACTTTTATAATAAAGAAGATAAATATATTATTAATTTAATAGTTAAATAGTTACAAAGTGGCTCACTAAAAGTTCAATATCAGTTTATAATTAATACATAGATTATATTAAAATAATTATTTGGATTGCAATAAAAATAAAAAAATTTGAAAAACTTTAGACATGGGTCATTCAAGTTGTCATTTATAATTTTCCTTTATCAAGAATAAAATATATACTATCAAGTTGATCATTTATAATTATTTATCCTTTATCAAGATACCCATTGCAAAGAAGCCTCCAAAACACATACATGCCATCCTCCATGCATTGACTCGAGCAAGTTGCCTCTAAGTGTGTCTAGAAGATAACTACATGAAAAATCATCTCGAAGAGTTGCTTCCTCATCTCCTCACGGAGGTTATTTACCTCGACAAAAGACTTATTCAACTCTATTAATTGCTCTTTTATTTCAATTTTGTCGGCTTCATCTGTAGTTCTTATTTTTTTCATCTCGTTAATGAGTTCATTTTTCATCTTCCTCAATACATTTGCTATGTCTAGCTGAAGAGTTTTTAAAGAGTCATAACATCTTGAAGTGGTGACAGGGGAGTTCCTTGAACTTCAAGAATTTGGATTATTGGGGGAGTAATCATGCTCTTCTCTGAAGCAATGGGAACTTCTTGAGGATACCCATTTGTATGTAGAAAAATATTGCACTTGACGAGAATCTGCGGCATCCTATTACGAAAAGGCTAGTTTTTATCTTATGCAAATAAGTTCACCGCCTATAAATCGAAGAAGACTCCCACGGATTCAAGTTTTTTTTTTTCTAAATAGGGGAAGACTCCCACAAATTCAATGTACAAACTTTAGAGGCTCTTAATCTCTTATTCTCTCTTTCTTTCTTTTTTTTTTTTTTTTTTTTACTGTTCTTCTCAAAGTTCATTGCTAAGTGGTGTGAGATCACAACCAATTCATGATTCCACATTATATAAATTTTTTATTTATTATATAAATTTTCATAGATTTTAGAATTTAAAAAATTAAATAAAACTCGATCAAAATAGAAAATGATTAATTGAAATATAATAATTCTCTGATGAAGATAGATCTTAAATTTCTATCCTATAAAATTTATTTTTATCTCCAATACATTTTGAGTCAAACCTATTAGATCTGAACCAAATTTAAAAAATGAACAGAGCGAAAATAATCTTTTTTAACTATAAATAAAAAAATTTGAATAAAATAATATATTTATATCAGTTTGGTTTTACATATAAATTACCTTGAACAATTCAACGAATGGCCAGATCATGAGATGCAAACCATATAAAATCTTAAACATGAACTACACCAGAAGTTGAAAGCAACATCCTCAATCATTTTTTTTTTTTTTTTGACTCAAATTATGATTAGATTAAAGACACCAAGCCGACCAACTAATATTTTATCACTATAGTAATATTATATATCTTAATTATTATACAATATATATACAAACCTATTTATTAGTACTATAATTAATTAAAGATGATGTTTTTTTATATGTATTCCATTATAATAAGCTAAGTTGAATTGAGTTGAACTTAAATTAGATCATTAAAAGCTAGTTCAAGACTTGGTGTAAAGCCAACTCTTAATTCTTCTCCATTTAAAATTACTTTGTTCGTTTCACCAGATAAAATGACTTAATTTTACTATTCATATTCGACTCGTTTGAAAAGTATTTTATTTATGTTCGTATGCTCAAATAAAATATAATAATCAAAACCGTAAGAAGATTCAAACTGACCAATTTTTTTGTATGTAAATTTTAACCACTAAATTATGCTTTTAATTGTAACATATAATAATATATTTTTTTATTTCGAACTAAATCGAGCTAAACATAATCGAACAAATAATTATTTATGTTCAGCTCAATTCATAAATCAAGCTTGAAATATTTGTTCGTGTTTAACTCATTTAATTAACAAACAAGCAGAACACGAACTATTCACAAATAACGAGCTTTTTTGACAGCCTTATTCAAAACCGAATTAAAAATTAAATATTCATATGCATGACTGCACATAAACTGACCTTAAGTGCTTTTGTTTAGAGATCAAAAACTAATTGAAATCAAATTAATGTTTGATTTAAATTAAACTAGAGGTTTAAATAATTTTCAATCACTAAACCAAAGTATATTAGTAATACCAAACTCAACTATTAATTGAATCTTACCAAATTATAAATAAATTTAAATTGGCACAAAATCAAACAATTAACAGTCTTACATATTAAGGGTCACATCATGAATAAGAAAGAAATCAAATGCATAAAAAAAAAATTTATAACTACATAAATGAGAGGCCATTTCTCCTTTCCGCCATAGAAGATTGGAAGAACAAACAAAATGAAAAACAGAAAATATCCTACAAATTTACAGAGACTCTGAGCCAAGCTCTATTAGAATCTAAAGCTGTAGGCGATGATATTTTTGGACCAACCAAAAAAAATCAAAAAAAAAAAAAAAAAAAAGAGAGAAAGTTAGGATAAAGAACGAACGAATGCTACTCTTAATCAAGATTTTCATGTAGAAAGTAACTAATCTGTGCTTTTGTTTTACTAATCACGTCAGCTTTCCTCATCTTCAGAATCTGCAGAAAGGGTTTGATGAATGTTAGAAAGCTCTATTGATCCAATAACAAGAAACAATACTATAAATCAATTATTAATGACCTTTTTAAGATCAATCAATTTTATTTTGTAGTTTTATTTTTATTTTTATATTATTTTAAAAATATGATTAGATAATATATATTTAAGTATTTTTATTTTTATTTTTGAAAATAAATCATATTGTTTTAAAACATTCAAAATAATTTTGAATGTTTTGAGTATTTTTTTAAAACAATCATTCTCATTAAATATATTTTATTTGGAATCAAAATATAAACAAAATAAAATAAAAACAAAATGCTCCTAAACATCACTTACAAAAATGCAGATCATGGTTAAAAACATGGGTCAATTTTAGCGGTGTCAAGATAGCTTAAGGGTGCATTTGAAAAAATTTTCTAGTTATTTTGCTTTTCAGAAAACAATCATAGCTATATTGACTACTAATTTCTTAGCTGTTTTCAAAATATTTTGTGCTGAAAAATGCTTTTGAAAATATAACTATTAAAATATGATGGTCATCAATAAGTTGTTTTTAAAATATTTATAACACTCACAATAACTTTTCAAAAATTACTTTCCTCTCAACGGTTTTACAATCAACTTTACAAAACCTACAGCTACCTCAAATAGGGCCTAAATTTAGCTCAAAAATTAACTCAAATTAGACTTATTAAATAAACAAATGAGTTTTCAACTCATTTCGAACAAGAATGAGCTTGGCATTATACAAATTGAGTTTTACTTATATATTTTACTATTATAACCATTGCATAAATTTCTAAAAATTATATACAATATGCTTTAAATTCTGGTATATTTTACTATTATAACCCTAAAACACAACAAAGAAAGAAAAATTTAATCCTAAACAGATCTAATTTAGACAACTAAAAAAGTAAAATATTTGCAGCTCAATTCAACAATTAAAAAAAAAAGGTCTCTAGAACTGTGCTATGGAATCACATTAAAATAACATTTGGCTGAAAATTTTTTATACCTTATCGGATGGTGTATAACAGTATTCAAAAACAATATTTAAAAAATGTCAAAAATTAAAATCATTTATTTATATGAAAACACCTTCAAATGCCTTTATTTGTTATTTGGGGTATTTACATACATAACACATAATTCTTATATATACATATCAATGTCTACATTTTTATATTTACATAAATAACATTTAAATCTTTAATATTACATCAAAAATAACAATATCATTGATTTTTTAAAATGAAATACACATTTTCATGCATAAAAAAAATACTATATTTATAAAAAAAAATTTCTCTTCATTAATTTGTGCTTTCAATTGCTTTGCATTAGAGGGTATAAAATGAACAATATAATAACACCAAGAGCCAACAATTAATAATCTTCAGAAAACTAACCTGAGCGAATATCCTCCCCCACTTTTCCTCGATTTTGCAGTTGTCGAATAATCATTGCGCAGATGAGTTTCCACCAGTAGATGTGGAAAACCAAAAGCGTTAATAGCATAACATTGAAAACATAATATGAGGAAACAGGAAATTGGCCTGTCTTCATCAACGACTCGATAGAATGGTAACTGAAAACTCAACAATAGATACTGTAAGAAGATAACAGAAGAAAAGTGTTAGAATATTAGTAGGGGCTGTTTGGGATCAATTTTGTTTTTTCATTTGCTATTTTATTTTATTTTATTATGGTTATGTTTTGATTTGCGATAAAATATATTTGCTTGTGATAGTTTTTTTTTTTTTAAACACTAAAACCGTCTAAAAGTTATTTTAAATGTTTTTAAAAATAATATGATTTATTTTTAAAATAAAAATAAAAACATTTAAGAAACACATCAAATAGATATGTTTTTAAAAATAACATAAAAAAAAAATTAAATCACGGAACAAAATTGATCCCAAACAAGCCCTTAGCATCAGAATGGTGTTATTTACCTTGAAGTTTTGATTATCCAAAAGGGAAAGAATATTAGTCGCAGCAAAAGCCAGGATATTGCAAAACAAGCAAAAAATAGGCTAGCTGCCATCTCCTTCCCGGCATACTTGGAAACTTTGGCTGCTTCCAGAAATACATCACTCATATCATGAAGGGCGAGAATTACGGTTCCAATGCGGAAAAAACTGTATTAAGCAAGTAGGAATCAACTTTAAACCAACCATAAAATAATAAGCAATGAAACTTCTTCAGCAATTGTGATAATACTGTAAACCAAAAACTTATCATCCCTATTGATGGGTGCAAATCCTTCATCATGAGCGGATGAAGAAAATTTTCATATGTATGATTCAAGAAAATTCTTCATAATAAGAGAAGTTGCATTTTATTCAGAATCAAGAAAATAAGGATCTGCATCTAATAAGTCTACGAAAAGAGCACGAAATACAAGCAAAGTAGTAGCATTGTTAACAACACGTTTTTTTTTTTTTAAAAAAACATAAAATGAAGTTTAAATACCAATCCCAAGCCTCTTGATACAGGATGACTCAAGGTTAGGATTTCTTGATGTGCAGAATGTTTCTTTGAAAAGAAACAAAAAAAAAAAATTAAAGATTCACGGATTACTAGCCATCAATTAATCCAACTCACTATTTTAATAAAAACAAGCAAAGGTAATCTGTAAAGCTAATCGATAATAAAAACCTATAGAAGTTCTTAGTCAAAATAGATGAATTTTATCTCCAGCATATCTTGTTGAATCTAAGTCTTTACAAATAGAAACTCAGAATTAAATTTTACTGATAAAGAAGCTGATTGGTGTCAAGTCTTTATAGACTTTATTAAATGACAACTCCGCTTAGATCGATCTCTTGCTTCTCAAGTCAAGAAAAGAGCATTATCATTCAGTTTAATCAATGAAACTCGATATCGTCATTTGTTCAACCAAATGTGGCTTTGTTGCCTTGATAATAACAAAGCTCATAAGTCATGTGTGAAATTCATGAAGGATTATGTAAGTCACATTAATCTGGCATTAAAATGAAACTAAAAATCAAAATGTTGGGTTATAATTGGCCAACTATGGCCCAAGATTGTATAAATTTCATAATGAAATATCATCAATTTCAAATTCATAGTCCCATTCCTTGTATACCTCTACCTCTCTGCCATTTATATATTGTATTGTAGATCCAATAAAATCTCCATCATATTATATTTAAAATATCAATTATTCCTCCAAATGAGCTGAAACTATCCCAAAGCAAAAAAATTGTAATCTAATTGAATTCTATATTGTTGTTGTATAATAATTCTATCATATCTCAATGACGTGACATTAAAAAAGAGATGAAAATGAAATAAAAGATTTATTTTTACAAATGTTTCAAAATAATTAAAACTGAATAATCAAATCCATATTATAAATTGAGATGGATTTTTAAGGGATTAAAAGATCTCTTTTGAATATACATCTAGATTGTTTTAGTTTATATATTTTTACATATTGGCAAAAAAAGCTTTGAAAGATACCATTTTCTTTACTACATATCTAGTTTAATATATATGAATAGATAAAATTTAAATTAATTAGAAGTTCACAATAATAACTTTTTATTTTTTTAATTAATTTGAAACTTAACCATTAAAATTTTATGATGGATGGTGAAAGATGAGTGATAAGTAGATTTATTCTTCCATATGGTACTCTTAAAGATCATATTTTCTTTAGTACATATACACTTTTACATACATATTTTTTATAAATAAATAAAACTATTCAAATATATATATATATATATATTATATGTGTGAAAATATTTTCTTTAGTACACAATATATGAATGTGTAAAAGCATTCAAATATATTATGCATATGCATTTGTGTGTATGTTCACTCATATAAATATATATTTAGCACTCTTGTGGTTTCGAGCAACATGAAAACTTCAATATGGGTTGTGAGTCAATGACATATTGATTCATTGTTACTCATAGGATGTTGTCATAGATCCCTTTTAGGGACCAAAGATTGGGTTGACTAATTTGAACCATGACTTATTCTACTATCGCATCCATGACATTTGCATGGAGATCAACAAAAGTCTTATGATCTCAATGAAAAGATTTGGAAATTCAATTAAATTTGAATCTACCAACTAGTGGACAAACTAAGATAATTAACATAGTTTAGATGTTCAATACAAATGTTTGAAATGGGAACATACATCAAGTTAGAGTTTGAAATTAAATATGATTAAATTGACATACAATTCATCTACTAATAGGTCTATAAGCAAAGCTCATTTGAAATATCTATCGGATTTCTTATAAACCACCTATAGAGCTAATTGCTCTTTCTATTAAACATACATTGAGTGATTTTGCACAATCATTCAAACAACATATCTATAATTTATATCAACATGAAACATGATGCTAACTATGACAATTATAAATCTATTATAGATATAAATAAGAAATATGTGAAATTAAAACCAAGTGATAAGTTAAATGGTCCATAAAAAAACTTGAATGTTTCTTATAGAACCCTTAAAAACTAACTTCCAAAAAATGGGAACATACAAAATCATAAAAAATAATAGGGTGAAAGCTTCTTTGACAATACCAAATAATTGTCGTATTAGTGCATATTTTACTACATATAATTTATCTTCATACCATAAACATCAACCATGTAATTTTTTGGAGCTGAACTTTTTCAAACTAGATCAATTTGATGTAAATCTTAAAGCTTGCAGTTGTCGAAAATGCAAAATATTTATGTTATAATAAACATATAAAACTAACTTTCATGTGAATTTTTATAACTGTTAGTTTCTTTTAGTATTTTAAATTGTAGCAGGAGTCTGTCCATGCATACCTAGGATATTACTCTATCATAAAAGTCTATTTTATGCTTAGATCAAGTTTAGTTTGTACATTGGATCCCAATATTACTGTTGCCAAAAAGATTTTTCATACTTAAATCTCAAAACTATTTCTAGTGTATTCTTCTGGTTTGTAGGTCTTGTGCCAAGTCCTTTGCTAAATGTGGCATTCTCGTATGCAGTTCCAAAGATTTTATCTGTTAATGCTTCCCATGCAACACAATGGCTTTCCCGTTTTTGCTTCCTGCAGCTTACTTGAGCACATAGACTTCCAAGAAATATGAGTTTTGCAGCTCATTTGCAAATCCTTTATTTTCCTTTATGCCATCTATTACTAAAAAGGAAAATTTATAATTGGCTTTGTAATTAACATCAATGCAATAGCATGTATAAAAGCACAATTTGGTGGTCAAATAAATTTGTTTGGATGTACAACTTCTTGTGCTTTTAGGATTCACTTCATTGATCAACTAACAGACTTGAAGAATTTAGAGAAGGTTGATCTCCATGTACGAGTGCAAGGCTTGCTTTCTTGTGAATTCTTTCACTCTTTTTTTCTTATTCTTTCTTCTTCTATATTTTTGTATTGATTAGGAATATGTTCAGTTAGATTTGATACAATACTTTTGTTTAAAATATTTGTGTGGATTTATTGATCTTTGTTTGATTTTCTTTATTTCTTTATTTTCATAAATGTAATGAATAATTGTTTGAGAATAGTAATTTGTAATTTGCAAATTTCATGTACTTGTTTGATTTCCTACATCTCATAATAGATCTACATTAAAAACCTTGTTCCCTAAAAAGTCCTCCATCACTGAGCCTTATTGTTGGCCATGCTATTATAGTAAATGATTGACTACAATGCCGCATATAATAATGACACTTCTCCATCTTCTCACTCAAAAACATTCATCTCCTAATAAATTTCAATATCCTTCCTCAAATCTTTACTCATAAACAATGCTCTTTAATTTAAAATTATTTACAAGCTACATTATTGTTTTAATTATATACAATCTTTCTAAATTAAGTTTACATATTATTCCAAATCCACTTCCACAAGTTCTTTTATAAGCTACTAAATAAAATTTAACTAAGTTATACTAATCCAATAATTTCAAAAATAGAAAAATATATTTTCAAATTTTTAGATTCAAATATTGACAGAAGAGAAGAATCAAATCTTTCATTGTATACTCCAACTAAAAGCTATCCTTTTTCTACCACAATCTTCTCACATTTTGTATATCATATCTTTGGTAATTAAGCATATATTTTTCATAAACCTACATAATCATGTCTTGCCTAAACCCGTATCATACCTTAAAAAACACCGACACTCAAAGGGGCTGTTTGCGGCGGCGGTGGTGCTGTGATGCAGTGCCGCATCATGCCGTAGTACTATTTGGGTATTGCATTTGGGCTGTGTTTTAGTTGCATTTAAAGAAATTTGTGGTGGGAAAATTATGTTTTTCAACCTGACCTGCCTACTTACGGACTTTTGTAAAATAAAAAAAATTATATGCATACCATAGCTTCTTCAAACAGCAGCTTATTTTGCAATACCTTCACTACTATTTTTTTTAGATAACTGCAGCTATTCCTGACAAACCCTAAGCCAAACTAATCTCCAAAACAGCCTAACCTAAATAACCAATCCCATATAGGTCATGCATAGATGGATGGATAACAAAAGAAAATAAAAAAGAGGCCTGATCAACAAGACAGCTTCATCTATCTGCCATCAAAAATTGCATGCATGCTATAAATCATGTCATATTCTATATCGTTATGTGTTTATTATGCAATGTCCTAAATTGTCTTTATTTGAATTATAAGGGAAATTGTGCCATGGATCATCTTAGAATATGGTGTTTTATTTAACGTTTATGGATTATGTTATCTTATCTAAGAGAATCCTCTATAATTACAAAGATCCAGGGAAATGTAAGTCCACTCAGCCTGAATGAAAACTATAATGCTTTGAAAGGTTTTCTACCCATCAAAAGCTAAGTTACAAACATAGTACTATATTATTTTAACATTGATCTATCAATTTGTCCATCAAGAAATTTACATATTTATGCTTTGGTGCCTGAAAAACAACGGAGTTTATGATACCAGACAATTCGTAAAAATAAACCAACGTATCTGCAGAAAATATAATTTTCTACAACTAAACCTTGCAATTAAATTTAATCTTCTCTGGATCAGGAATTACTGCACAAATGTAAGGTCCTTATCTTAATAGCTGCTTTACACTTAGACATGAAAATGAAACATGCAAACAACCAAATAACACGAGGTCAGAAATGCATACCTTCCCAAGTAGGAATATCCAATTAAAACTGAAGTAATTATGTGATGGGAGAACATAATAGAGAAATCCTTTCTTCTGGTTTCCCATGCCAGCAGAGCACCAATACTGTACAGATAAAACCCACACTGGCACATATAGAATAGCTTCAGGGGCAACCTATCCAAAACAGGTAAGGAAAGAAGAACAATCTCAAGCTGGAACTCTGATAAAGAAATGCTATGATTGTTTCAGAAAAATGGAATGAAGGCAAATGTTCATACCCCAAATCCTGGTTCGGCCACCCACTAAAATACTCCTTCGTATTCATGGCCCAAGGTGTTTGTTTAAGGATTGAAATTGCCCACATCTGCACACCAGCATAGTATGTCAACTTCCACATTGATTCTGTGAACTTGATAAACTTTGACTTTCTAGTCACATCAGCCATCAAAGGAACAGCTGGGCCGTACAACAGTCTGATTGCCAGCCTCTGAAAATACCGTATAACTTTGGTGAAAAAAATAAACGATTACCAAATGACAAAGCTCCTCATCCTATGCTGAGCTCAGCATAGAGAACACAGAG
This sequence comes from Cymbidium sinense, assembly GCA_021442155.1. Lineage (NCBI taxonomy): Eukaryota > Viridiplantae > Streptophyta > Magnoliopsida > Asparagales > Orchidaceae > Cymbidium > Cymbidium sinense. The sequence goes on along the minus strand of CM038216.1, from coordinate 178,888,359 downwards.
CACATAAGCATCAATTGATGAAATGTAACAAATCATAACTATCCTGGAGATAGAGAATCGCTATTAAATTATACTGTATATATTTACCAATGTACAGCCAAATCTGTGGCAAGAAACAATCCATTCTCAAGCTCAAACATGCATGTCTTAACAACAAAAGGGAAGACATTGTCAAGTGCAAAACGATCCGGTGCATTTTCTTTCCCTTCTTTTCTTTAATTTTTGGTGTGTGACAAGTGTTAGGAAGTTGTGGTGATTTCGAAAAGCAAGAAACTTTATGACACCACAATCAGCTTTAATTTCAACTTGATGTTGAATAAACCAAACAAACAAACCAAGGATAATCTACTAATAGAAGTCTCTCTTCTGTGTGTGTGTGTGTGTGTGTGTATGTGTGTGTGCATGTGTATGTTTGTGTATATGTATATGTGTATAGGTGTGTGAATTGTTTGCAACATTTGACATATTTTCACTCAGGCCTATGAGTATCAATGAGTCATAATATTACCAAGGTGACAAAAACATGGGATTACTTGTTTCTTGAAAAATTTTGAGAGGGCTGGATGATAGAGATGACAATGAAGAGGAGAATGGGTACTAAAGAGGAACCTAAGAAGAAAAAAGAGAAAAGAGAAATAAAGAGAACTAGAATCTAATGGAAAGAGAAAAAGAAAATAGGAGGAACTTGAATTTAATAATTCCTTAAAAGTTGACCAATGCAATTCTCTACACTCATTATAAAGCATAAGATCTTTAATAGATACTAAAATCACCACCAAGCACAAAGGAAGGATATTATATATCCTTGTTATATATTTAACGCATAAATATAATCAAAATGTGTAAAAAAAAAATAGCACCATTGCAATGACAAATATAGAAAAGAATGTGATAATCATGATTGTCCTACTCACTCGCCTAGGCTGAAAAAAAAACCTCATTGGAGAGTAGATGATGGAGGCAATGGTGGTGATGGTCATGAAATTAACGTCTTCATAACTCTACTCCCGAGATTTTAGTGGAGGGGTGGAATACCTAGATCAAAAGAATATTAAGGAATTCTAAACAAAAGAGAAAGTGTGGTGGTTCATAAGTAGTTCAATGGAATCAACGAATGAGTAGCTTGTGATCAATAACTTCAAACAACTGGTGGGATCGGACATGAGTGTGAGTAGCACTTGACTGAGCAATAACATGGTTGGCACCGATGAGTAAGACTTTCAGCTATGATATCAAATGCATGGTGAATTAAGAGAGGAGAATGAGTATTGAATCATGGCTCAATGAAAAAAAAGGAATGAAAGGAAGAGAATCAAAATCAACCAAAAAGAGATGAAGAGAAAAATAGAATAAAGTAAAATTTAATATTTCATTAGAAGTTGTTTCATATAATCCTCAAAAACTCATTACATAAAATTGAGTTCACAATAAAAGAATGATAAACAAGATTATCTACATAATCAAGGATGTGCTTATGTTTGGAGTATGAGAAGAAAATGAAAACGTGATTCCACTAACTTAACGAGCAGGAAATACCCTATGAAAAATTAGTCTGATCTGCAATCTGAAACAATGAAATAAATATTTCAGCAAACTTACAAAATATTCCAGGGGAACCTTACTAGAAGCAGAATAGGAATTGACGAGTCGAGCATCATCAAAAAATTGGGCAGATCCTACATAACCAATTTTTATAATTGTCTATACCTGCTATAAATTGCAAGAAGGAAGATTCAGGATATATTACTATAAAAAAATATATATATAACTTAGTTAATCTATTTATTTTCTTCCATGGAATTTACAAGCTGTAGAAGGATGAGAACACATCCATGTTGACCTATAACTAACTTACATATGCTTAATTGAGCAAATATGTTGAAATTAGTAAAAATTAGATGCAGTGTCGTGCAAATCGGAGCTGAAATATATTTGACGTCGCCGAAACTAATCAAAATGATCTCTGATCGATGAACAGACTTCGCAATCGCGTTTAGAAAGTTGAAAATGATCAGAATATACATTCTGCACAAAAAGAGGGTCGCCGACGCGCATATCGAGGTCGAGAAGCTGCGACGATGCCCAAATGATCTCCGTTCACAAAATTGAGCGCGTCGAAACGTCAAAACCTATCAAATGAGACTATATGCGCTCAATTCGGACGAGTCTGCGCGAATGTCAAGCGGTCGGAAGCGATGGCGCGCAATTTTGAACCAAAATTGACTTGAGTCAGCGCCGATTTTAATCAAATGGCCTCCGATCGCAAAACGGATTATGCCGTTGAATCCAGGACGTCGAATTTACCTAGAAATGACACGCATATTATGTGAGTTTGATTTTGGCAAGATTATGCACAAATTTCGATGCAATCAAGTCATACTAGAATAAAAAAATTTGGATATTTATTTAAATTTCATTAAGTGCAGCTCTGATAACCGATTCACTCAAAATTTATTTTAAATTAGTCCATATATATTGGGTAATTAATTGAGTATGATTTATTTCCTAAATAACTCTTAATTTCACCCAGAATTTCAAATCCAGTCGGTTTGCAGCTAATTATATATGGAAATTGATTAATCGCCATTAATCGGCATTTAATTTGAGGATTTTCCCTCTGGATGTCGCTCTCTCCCAGATTGATCCCCCTCAAGCTGCCTCCATTCTTCCTCCCTCTCTAGCTCTCTGCTTCCTTTGTTCCAAGGATCGCTTCAGTAACAGAAACCTCTCTCCCTTGCTTGCCGCTTGCTCTCTCTCTTTCTCCCTTTGTTCCTTCCTGAAGCCAGCAAGCCTCCTCCTGTTCCTTCCTCTCACGACGAGACCTCCCCTCCATTGTGATACCAAACACCCCTGCCCAACTGCAACTTCCTCTCTTTCTTGCATCAACCAGCCTAAACCAGCGTCGACTAAGGTAAAATCGATTCGAAAATCCAGATTCTGTTGATTTTAGCGTTGCTATCCTATTGCTTGATTGAGTTTATGCTGAATTTTGTTGAAAGCTTGTTATTAAGTTAGCTGCATTCATGGCTTAACAATAGAGGAAATGGAATTTAGGGTTCTAATGAAAATTTATAGTTGACATCTTTGTTATTGGGTAGCATATAGATCAAATCCACTTTAGATCTTGTTCCTGTCTTGATACCAAACAACCCTCCCTATCCGCTCCACGCGAAAAAATTAAAAAAAAAAAAAAAAAAAAACAGACGAAGGAAACGAAACCCTTCCCGATTCCTCCTTCGAGCTTCAAGCCGAAGCCCAACAGCCGCTAACTCCTCCCTCACACACACGCTTCCCTTTTGCGACTGAGTATACAGAGATGCTCGCCATCAGTGTTCCTCTCGGCAACCACTCTTTTTTGCAGCTGAGAGGTAACTCCGTCATCAGACGGGTTCCCCTCAGCACTATCTCCCGCAGCTATTCCGTATCCCCTCTTTGATTAGAGTCTAATTCCCTTTGTCGCAACCAAGAGGGAACTCTGTCATCAGGCAGGTTCCTCTCGGTTTCCGGCATTTCCCCCACCTATTCAACTCAAATAATCAACCCGATAATCTCTCATATTCAATTCTTTCTAGCCAAATTCATGTAAAATTGTTATTACTACTGTTGGTGGATGTATGAAAATGCTTGAATGTGTCAAAAATATATATATATTTATGCTTGTGCTTCTTTATGCAGGTTTCAAGACCCCGCTAATGCCCATTAGAGCATAATAATGGGTGCAAACCTGATTGTGGTGTAATACCGCTGCTTACTCAATAGCGTCAAAAAAATGTTAGAGGCCTATCTTTGAAATGTTGTTGAAATTTTGACTAAATTTTGGACTTAAAACAAAAAAAAGATGGAAGAATCAAGATTTATTTAAAAAAAAAATCAAACACATCAAAAAATAAACAATCTAAAATGAAATTTGAATGTGTAGCAGTTGCATATATATTTACTTTTATACAAGCGATTGAAGGCCCCGTTATACTCATCAAGGCATAACGGGATTAAAAATCAGCTGAGATGCTTCAAAACACCAACCTTCATGCTCATCAGAGCGTGACGGATAGGCCAAAACAGTTCTAATGTAGCCCCCTACGCGGGGACGACGCCGAAATACTGCCAAAATTTCATCTAAAATTCATACTTGCAAATAAAATTCAAGCTAAAAAGATAGCGCAGTATAAGCTTGCTAAAATAAAATTGATATCAAATTGAATTTTGAATTATAAATGAGAATGAATTTAAAATGAATTTAAAGATTATATTTCAAATAAAAAAAATGGATTGAACTCAATCAAATTTTTGAACTTGAATTGAACTGAATATTTTGACAATAAATATAAATTTAGCACTTCAATATCTCATTTCAATTGATTTAGAAGATGATCTGATTGAATATCCAATGAGAGCACATAAGATCTTCTTGGAATTGGAATATACTTTTCAAATCATAATTCACTCCAAATGAATTAAAGAAAATCAAAGAATTCATAAGAGATTTTTAGTGAGATTGAATGATTGCTAATAAACATAATCAATAAATCCTTGAAAAATATTTGAAGCATATTGTTCATCTTATTAAATACTCGAATTGGATCAAGGAGAAGTTGAATAGAGTTTGTGATGAGTTTGAGAATTATCAATAGATATAAATGAGAGTCTATTGAACATTCAAAGACTAATCAACTCTGAACAAAAGAAAGCAATTGAATGTTATTCCAGGGGATTCAATAAGTTATTAGACTAATTTAAAACGCCTTCATCGCCACCGAATTTGCAACTTTTCGTATAAGCAGACAGAAGGCAATACTAAATTAAATGTTATACTAGTTATGAAGCTTCCTTCAATCCAAAAATAAAAGAAATTTTATTCTAATCATGATTTTTAAAATCAATGATTTCATTATTTAGATGAAATTATTTAAGTTATAAATACCTAAATGTACTCAGATATAGAGATTTAAAGTGTAAATTTTAATGTCTGAAATTAAAATATGAAATTAATCTCATAATTAAAAAATAAAATAATCTGAATTGTTAAAACACCATGTGGGCAATATACCAAGTAATTTTGTGTTGTGCGGTATTAAAAAAAAAGAATGATGAAATTGATTCAATCTTTTTATATGTAATGTATGAAGCTAATGAATGTCTTCATATGCTAATTCAAATCAATGAACGAGATAAATATTCAACTTCATAGAATATGATCACAGTAGGCCTAATCCTCTATGTGTGAAATAGTGTTGATAGGGTCTACTAACCGATCAACTTCTAAATGAACTTAAATTATATTAGATCATAAGACTCAATCCTCTATATTTGCAATGAAGTTGACAAGGTCTGTTATGATATCAATTTTCTAAAAAATTTAAATTGCACATAAGTCATGATCAATCCTCTCTTATAAAGTAGAGTTGACAAGGTCTATCTCATGATGGGTGAGTTGATTAAAGATATCAACTGAGGAAATTTATTATCAAAATATTTATGATATTATTATATTCAATATTCTCAAATTCAAAATGCCGAAATATAAATCTAGATGATCCTATCATTAAATAAATTAAAGGATCTAAAAAATAAACTAAATAATAAGCAAACTTATATACCCCAATGATGGTCGCGTTGATTAAAAATCTCAACCGGGGGGATATTATCATCAAAAGATACTTGAGCTCTAAATTAATTCATTAATAACTAAATTTCAACTAAGTAAATATTTGAACTAAATGAAATTTATTATTTAAATGCTTAAAACAAATAATTCATCCACTAAGCCACCATCATTTATTAGGGATGATAAATCAAATAAATCACTATATTCAAACTCAAATAATCTCATGCTAGTAAAGACGTGGCTCATGTCCTCTATTCGTGCGGTTTTGCCAGTAGGCTCCACATATGATGCTAATTTACAATTTTATACTCCACATGCTGCTACTATACGCTATGCATTCAGCGATCTAACGACTAGTCTTAATCGAAAGTTCCCTCTCATCATTGGGAGGGTAATTAATTATAGGTGCTTGCGCCTATAAGAAACCTGGAACCAGATCTAAAGTTCTCACAAAATAAGAGCAGAATCTCTAGGTAGTGTCTTATCTACTATTTCATCTGCCTTCTGAAAATTTAACCGATATTTAAATCATACTCTCTTCAATGTGAGAGGTTGGTGGCAAATTTTTCGGAGCTCACAGATTTCTAGTGACTCCACCGGGGACTGGTTTCTCTTTCCATCTTTGGATAGTTAAATTTGGAGTATAGTAGTAGCGAAGTATAAGTAATCAAAATTGAAATTAGTCATAAAATAAAATCTCTAATGAACATAATAGTTTGTTGAGTATGATTTTATTTGCTTGAAATTTTTTTTTGAATATATTGTTTTATTTATGTTTTGTTGTATCTCAGCATTTTGAAAGTATGGAGCAAAATGTTTATTTCTAATTATTAACTCCCATCTTTCATTTTGCAGATGGATCTACTCTTCATATGAAGGCGGTGGCTCTATCATCCGTCAGCTAATCTATTATCAACACCGGAATCTTTGGAGCTACCATTCAAGTTGGTAGTGTGGACTTTCCAACAATTGCAGCCAAAGCTAATGTCACATCAATCCAGGATACATCTACACGTGCACATCAACCCGTGCAACAGAGAAAATATACTGAAGTAGTTACTGCTAAAGCTCCCCAAAAGAGAGCTTCTATGTTTCAAAGATTGAGATATTCTGACACTCTGATTATGAAGAGAACTGTTGTCTGGCAGAAAATCTCAATCATACCTGTAAACACCACTCTGCCAATTAAATCTTTCGTACCAGAAAAGCATGATCATGAAGCTTTTTTTGATGCGAGAAAAATTAACAAAAGGCGAGAAGAAGGATGAATAAGTGAACTAACAATCAATTATCGAGCGACATACTATGACATTAGCCTCGGCAGGGCAGTATTCCCAAATAAATTCGAGAACCTGAAATGGGTAAAGAGGAATAGCTCTACTGGTGAGCTGAAGCAATCTTTTTAGAACTGACCACTGCATCAAGCCCCGATTCCCCAAAAGAAAATTTCTGAAATCTTATTTGCTAGAGAACATCGAGTGCTGAAGGTTGTCAAAGAAATAGACCTAATGAAAAGAAGAGTCCAAAAGCCTATGATAATCAAAGCTGATGATGTTTCATCTGGTAGACTACCACATGTTGTGAGAGCTCATAATCGATTCAAGCAAATCCTGTACGACGAGCATCGAAGCATGACACCCAGACCATATGTCAGGGAATCTCGAAAGGTCCCGATGGAAGGGCAAGCAAGCTTGGAAGCCAAGGCCCTGAAGAGAAACTGGTGAAAATAAAGGAAAAGCGTGACATCTGGTTCGCACTCCCGAAAATCTGAATGATAAGAACCGACAAAAATGGGCTCAAAAGAAGAAATCTGCTGATGATGAATTACAACATGGTCAGCACCCAGGTGAACATTCCAAGGAATCCCATCGTCGGTCAACTGAATCTCTATGAAAGAAAGTTGACTTTAATCGTAACCCTTTGGTTGAAGAGAGGTTTGTCTTGAATCTAGGGCCAAAAATTCACTGGAGGAGATGTTCTAAAGTCATACAAGAAGATGAAGAATATCATGAGGATACTATGGAAGTGAAAGTAGTGTATGTGGTACGACGGAAAACCATCGGCACACGGACACCAACATAGATGCGTGGAACCTCCTATTCATATTGAAGAACTAGCTCTTGAGCAAACAGAAGGGGGAGCTTCAAGCACGTCCTCGGGTGATGAAAAGGAAGAAGAACAAGAAAGAGAAGAGGATAACTCTTTCTTTGCCGACACTACCACGCTAGCCCAAATGTAGAAACGAATGCAACGACAGATGAAGGTAGAGGATAGGGAGATCATCCAATTAAATGCAAAGATGAATCAAATGATGGCACAAATGAATGTGATGCTACAGATGATGCGGAGAAATGCACCGGTGTATTCTACACCGCAACCAAGTAATACTACACTGCGATACCTTTAAGATTAGAACGTAATGCACCCGAGGGGAGAAATGAAGTCAATCAACTAGCTCCTCAACCCATCATTCAATATGTACCTAACATATTTGAGCCCGTGACAGCAGCTCAATTGGAAACAATTATAAATGAAAAGATCAAAGCTGTCATTGCGGCGTAAAATTAAGAATGTCATCATACCGGTGAGTATGATCAAGTGTCATACCCTAAGGGTTATTCGGTGTCTAAATTCAATACATTCAATGGCACTGGGAACTCCAGACAACACCTGGCGCAATTCAAAACAACATGTGACAATACAGGACACAATGATGCACTACAATTCCGTCAGTTTGTTAGTAATTTAACCTCAACTATTTTTGAATGGTACGCTGAATTACCTAATGACTCGGTCAAGACTTTTGTTGAATTAGAGATGATGTTCGTCAAGAGATTAGTCAGCGCAACTGAAAAGATTACAATTGTTGACCTCGCCTTAAAATGAAAAAGGAAAGATGAGTCAGTGACTAAATATATTTCACGTTGGCGAAACATGAGCATAAAATATGAACAACAGCTAGAAGAAGAACATGCAATCCAATTGTTGATAGATAACATCGATGATAAGATGGCACCATATCTATGCATGGCCTCTATCTCAACATTTCAAGAGTTATTGGATCGAGTGGCAAAGTTTGAAAAGTTGAATCGCTCAAAACTTGAGGGTCACTCAGAAAAGGTAAAGAAGAATAACTTCTCAGACTCAAGTAGGAATAAGTCTCACACAACCTCTTACAGCTTGAGCAATGGAAAGCAAACAACTTACAATGTTGATAAAGGAAAACAGTCCGCTTATGCAGATGAAAGAGGAAAGCAATCTGTTAACTCTCAATCAAAGCAATCAATGAGAGATGATGAGCGAGTGCACTCATCTCTAAAAGACAAGATAAATAAGGAATACTCTTTCAAGAAGAAAAGTGTGGCTAAGTTATTCCGCCAAGCGCTTAAAACAGGATTAGAATTATTGGAATCCAAAAGACTCGAAGAGCTAATAATCCAAAATATTGTCCATATCATCGGGTAGTTAGTCACTCGATTGAAGATTACTATATTTTTAAGGATTGGCTAGAGAGAAAATATAGAAATTGTGAATTCACACTATCTCATAATGTTCTCGTTCATCCTAAAAAAGAATTTGTCAGGGTGGTTATGTCCACTTCAGTACCATTGATGAAAGTGAAGGAAAGGAAAAAGGAAAAGCAATACAAGATGAGCAATGGGAAACAGTAGTCTTTAAGAAGACCGTGAAAATGTTAAAGCAGCTAAAAGATGTCCCTAATGTTAAGTGGAAATCACCACTTGAACCTATATTAGATTTCAAAGAAATGCCTAAACCAAGCATTTTAGCTTCTCAGCGGCATTTTGATAAGGCTACTTCATCACAAAACGAGCTAAGCACTCATAAGTTAAAGAAGTTAGCTAAGAAAAGAAGATTAGAAAAGAACTATAATTCAAAAATCAATAATCTAGAGTATCATCAACCGATGAGATAGACTATCGCTTGATTACATATGACTTGAGATCAAGTCAAATGAAGAAAATAATAATGAAGACTTGCTTCCCAGAGAGACGTGTCAAGCTATTTTGGTGGTGTCGAACAGCCCCCAATATGATCCATGCCTAGATAATTAGAATCAAACAACTTTGAAAATTGCAATATGTGAGAACGAATTCAATAAGTTTATCCCGCCAAGCAGGAGAATTCCTAAGCCTATAAGAACAAAGTCGTGCGATGATCGTGGCGGAAAGGCTCAAGAAGACTTATATTTTCTAACGAAGATGAGTCGAGCCTTCAAAGACATCCCAAATGAGAGCCAGCTTAGACTCAAGCATCTGCAGTCCTGGGTATATGGTGACTTTGAAGGAGCTACCTCATCTAAAGAGTCTGAGACGAATAAAGCAGTCCAAGTGCAACTAAGGAGTGGTAAGATACTACCACCCCCATTAAAGAAAGGGCTATCAAATAAGCACAAAATCAGAAATGAAGATAAAAATATTGAAGTTAATGAAGATATCATCCCTAAAAACCCTAAGAAGAAAGCAAATTCAAGTGGAGGAATTGATTATAATATCCTATGGCGAGAAAGATCCCACTGGCGAGTGTATGTGAGGTTTTCTTGATGTCGAAGGACCTTGAAAGCATTCAAGCTCTTAAGATCCGGAGATATGAAGCTTATTTCACGACGACACGGCGAAGTTTTGCAAGCTCAGATCTCCGATGATCACTTTCTTGGAAGAAGATCATATGCTCGGGACACAATGCCCATTATATGTAGCGTAGAAAGTGATGGAATTATAATCAATCAATCCTAATTGACCCAGTTCATTATGAGTCAGAGCACTTAGGGGGTTGTCCCTAGACATTCAGCATCTTGGACAAGATAAATTGATGGTCCATGGCTTCAATGAAATGGGGCAGAAGACTCTCGGATCTTTTATTCTACCGCTTAGGTTTGGAGAATTCTATACCCAAGCTAAATTTCAAGTGATAGATGTCGACACCTCATTCAAAGCTCTATTAGGCTGCCCTTGGCTCCATGAATATGGTATGGCTCTGTCTACTCTTCATCAATGTATGAAGTACATAAGAAACGGAGCAGAACACAAGATTCTTGACACTATTCAGCCATTTATAGTTCATGAGGCAAAAATTTATGAGGATGCAAAGTATTTCTTTCAAAAGAAAATAAGCCTCAGCAATCTACAGCTCCAACTTCAAAAACTACGAAGCAATCCGAAGACGAGGAGTGAAAAAGAAGAAAGAATGTTCTATTAAATCTCTCTAGAACGTATGACACATCACCAAAGCTGAAGAGGCATGTTCCTCATTTGGGTAATGATATAGAAGGAGAAGAAGATATTCCAGTTGAACTCAAGGAAATATGTGAGCCTTAAACAAAAGCAAATGAGATAAATAACCTTGATTCCAATTATGATTTCAAGTACATCTATGCAAGTGAAGTTCAATGTGTCTCTTCTAGAAGGGCTGCTAACCTATTAGTATCAAACGATTCATTCGTAGTTACACCAGCTCCTCCCCGATATTTCAAAGAAGTCACATCGCACGATGTTCACAACATTGAGGAACTAAAAATCTTTTATGTACCTCCACTACCTGGGAGCAACAGATTGAAAACTTCATTCAATAGATCTGAGGAATATTGATACTATGATTCTGAATGGCTTATTACTAGTCAAGAGATGGATGGTACCCACCAGAATGTCGAGATACTATCCTCCAAAAATCCGAAGGATGATGCACAAACTTGGAATCAATGTTGGAACTGATAGATGGCGAGCTCTCTCCTTTGATGACCTATAGAGTTCAAAGAGTCCACAGATCTCTCGAAGAAGCGATAATTATATCACTAAGGGTCTCGGATACATCCAACAATGGCATCATCGAAAGAACTCTTGCTATACAATAATCAAAAGTGAGATTGAAACTGAAACTGAAAATGAAGATGACTTTTATGAAGTCGTTCTCACAATCGATGGGGAAGTAGAAGCCGAACCAGCACCTGAAGAACTTGAAGATGATGGGCAAACGATGAGTTGAAAGAAATTAATTTGGAGACTGAAGAAGAACCCTGTCTAACCTTCGTTAGTGCCTCTTGCATAGTTATAAAGTTGAAGAAATAAAAAGATTGCTTTGTGAATTCAAAGATTGTTTTGCTTGGACATATTCAGAGATGTCTGGCTTATCCCCTAATATGGCAGTTCACAAGCTAGCTATCAATTCCGATTCAATACCAGTCAAACAAGCTCCTAGAAGAATGAGATTGGATGTTGAAGAACAAGTGGTCATGTAAACAAAAAAAACTAAAGTAAGTTTCATTGAACATTGTTCCGAAAACGAAGAATGGTCAGATTCGAGTTTGCATCGACTTTCGAGATTTAAACAAAGCATGCCCAAAATATGATTTTCCGCTCTCTGTGTCAGAATTGCTAATGGATAACACCTCCAACTATGACATGTTTTCCTTTATGAATGGATCATCGAGGTATAATCAGATCAAGATAGCTCCTGAAGATGAGAAACACACATCATTCAGAACACCAATTGATATTTATTGTTACACAATCATGTCATTCGAATTAAAGAATGCAGAAGCTACATATCAGAGGGCCATGACACACATCTTCGACGAGTTGATTCATCAGAAAGTATAATGCTACGTTGATGACCTCGTCATTAAAATCATTAATCGAAAAGATCACCCGGGGGATTTAAGGATTGTTTTTGAAAGGATCAGGAAGTACGATCTCAAGATGAATCCTCTTAAGTGCTTTTGGGATTTCCATAGAAAAATTTCTTGAATATGTTGTAAGACATAGATGAATTGAGATTGACCCCAACAAAATCAAGGAGATCGTGGAGATGCTTCCACCGAAGAACCTTCGTCAACTTCGCTCTTTATAAGGACAACTCGCATTCATTTGGCATTTTATATCAAACATGTCAGGAAGATGCCAACCTTATGCGAAGCTAATGAAAAAGAACGCTCCATTCAAATGGGACGAGGAATGCCAAGAAGTATTTGAGAGAATTAAAAAGTATCTACTCAATCCGCCAATTCTAGCAGCTCCTATCCCAAGGAAACCTCTTATCTTATACACCGCAGCCTTAGAGGAGTTCCTCGGGACTTTACTTGCGCAACATAAGGAAGAAAATAAAGAAAATGTGTTATATTAGTCAAAAATTAGTAGGAGCTGAAGTACGCTACTCTCCAATGAAGAGGCATTGTCTAGCACTGATATTTGCAGTTCAGAAGCTTCGGCATTACATGTTTTCTAATAGAATCACACTAATCTCAAAGGTCGATCTGCTAAAGTTCTTGATGATGAGACCAACATTGACAGTTGTTAGCTTTGGTGGCGGTACTCAATTCGATGTATGCGTGCCCAAAGTAGTGAAGGCGATCTTAGCCTTGCGAGCATCCTATCTACCACTCACTTAATGATGACTTGCCTGATGAGCAGATTCTATTTATTAATGAAAGAGAAAACCTGCAATCTGGGAGATGCATTTTGATGGAGCATCATCGATCAAGCCAGCACAACCTCCGAACTTACACAAGGCGCGGGCCAGTATTGGCCTCGTATTCATAACACCTGAAGGAGGCATCATAAGACATTCATATGGTTTGATTGAGCCTCGAACCAATAATAAAGCTGAATATGAGGCTTTGATAGCAGGTCTTGAAGAAACTATTGCCATATGTACTCAAAATTTGCAAATTTTTGGAAACTCTCAGTTGATCATCAATCAAGTTTTGGGAATCTATAAGATCGTCAAGCTTGAGTTAGCTTATTATCATAAGAGAGTTCTCGAGCTAATGACACAAATTTCGATTATTACATTGAATCGAGTCTCTCAATCCAAAAATAGCAAAGCAGGCTACTTAGCTAAAGTAGCCAAAGAGATGGCAAGCATGGACGACGAGCACGTGTTGATGGAAATTTTCGCCCATCGAGTTCTACAGCTGGTAAATCCATATTCCTCGCTGGAAGAGGGATCATCAAGTGTAAACCAACAGGATGCAATTTCGATTGATCCTCACAATCCGTCGAAAGTATTTAAAACTAAACAACAGAAGCACGCTCAAAAGGAACACAAATCCGAAGAACATTTAGAAGTACAACAAGAAGCCTTCATAGTAAAAGATCCAGATGATTGGAGACAACCCTTCATCAACTATTTTAAAGAAGGAAAATTGCCCAAGCAGCAAATCGTTGGCCTCACAAATGGAGAACAGAATACTACGATATGCCTATGTCAATGATACTTTATATCGCAGGTCTTTTGAACAGATGTGGCTACGATGTTTGGGAATGAGGAAGCTAGTAAAGTGATATCTGAAATTCATGAAGGAATTTGTGGTGCACACCAATTAGGTCCTAAGATGGCAATCAAAATCAAGAGGATGGGTTATTATTGGCCATCAATGGTGAAAGATTGTATCGACCATGCAAAAAGGTGTTATGAATGTCAAGTTCATGGCAATATCATTCATCAACCTCCGAATCCACTGCATCCAACGGTCGCATCTTGGCCATTTGAGTGTTGGGGAGCAGACATAATCGGGCCTATTGATCCACCATCATCAGCAGGTCATCGCTTTATCTTAGCAGCAACCGACTATTTTTCCAAGTGGGCCGAAGCAGCTCCATTTAAAGAAGTTACTGTTGATCGAGTCGTCGACTTCTTCACTCATAATGTTGTATATATATTTGGTATACCACGACGAGTCATCTCAGACAATGGCTCAGCATTCAAGAGTACAAAAATCTATAGATTTGTTGATCGATACAAAATCGATTGGCAATATTCATCAACTTATAATCCAAAAGCCAATGGTTTGGCATAAGCTTTTAATAAAACACTGATCAAGCTACTCAAAAAGATCCTCACGAGGAACAAAAGAGAGTGGCATATCAAAATACTTGAGGCGTTATAGGCATATCGAACTACTTACAAGACGCCAACTAAAGTCACTCCTTATGCTTTAACTTTTGGAGTTGAAATAGTTTTGCCACTAGAAGTCGAACTATCATCACTTCGAATAACCATCCAATATAATCTCACTCAAGAGGAGAACACACGTTTACGAATGAAAGAGCTTTACATGCTTGACGAAATCAGACTTCAAGCCCAACAAAGCTTAGAAATCTATCGAGCAATAATATTTAAAGCCTTCAATGGAACAGTGTTTCCTCGAACTTTTCAAAGAGAAGAGTTGGTCTTAGTGCTGAGAAGACCAATAATCCCTCACAAAAGAATCGGTGGTAAATTTGAAGCTAATTGGGAAGGCTATCATAGAGAAGGTATCTGAGAAGGAGAACGACTTATTGATTAAGTGTGGATATGCCACCCATCGATGTCAGTTATCTCGAAGTATCATATGCGAAAGTGCACTGATTGCATGATTGATAAACATTATATTTATGACTCTTATATTATATATATATATATATATATATATATATATATATATATATATATATATATATATATATATATATATATATATATAAAGACTCTAAAATTCTCTTGCATTACGAGAATGCATTTTCGAGTTGGGATGAAATCCCCCTAAAGATAATGTGCATTTTTATATTTTTATTTAGGTTGATATCATGCTTTCTATCGATATCCAAGATGAAAGCATATAATCCATAATAAGTCTCAATCTAATCTAAAATCCCTCTCACGCAGGGGCATTTTTTAAAACTTTTTATATTAGAAAAGCACTCATGTCTATTTTGGGTTGACATCACATCTTGTGCTGAGAGCCACAAATAACATTTAAAATTATATTTGTTTAAGTCGCAAGTGACTACGAATAATAGCCAAGATTACATCAACTCAGGACATGTAGAGGACAACTTCAAAAGCTAGAGGTTTGCCTCCCGAACTCATCAGAATCTCAAAGATCAAGAGAAAAAGCTTCCAAATTCCGTCGAACTCACTAAGCCCAAATGTGGTCGAGTCGCCAACTAACCATAAAAGAAAGGCCGCAAAGAAAGAGTCCCTCACTTGTTTGTCTAATAACTACGATTGTCTATTCTCCAAAGCTGATCCAACTCGACGAATTTAAGCGATCCAGATCTGAAGAATCTTTCCAATTGATCGACGAATCAAGAGAGGATCTGAGGAGAAGTCTGAGTAACCACAATGCACAGACCTATACAACTCCTTCAACAAGTCCGCCAAAAGCAACAAGTAAAGGACCAAAGATATACACATTCTCCTGACAAGTCAATCTGGACAAATCAGGTTAATCCTTCAACAAGTCCACCAAAATGATAAGCAAAGGACTGAAGGTATGCACATCCTCTTGACAAGTCAAGTTAGACAAATCCGGTCAATCTTTCATCAAATTCATCAAGCTCGAAGCTATGGCAGAAGAAACCTAAATCACAAAATAAATAAAATTCTTCCTTCACCAAGCCTACTAATCATGAAGCTAAGGCTAAAGGAAGATTAAAGATACAAGCCACTAAGATGAGACCTTTGATAAGCCCATCAAAGCATTAAGCTTAAGGTTGAAGGTATCTCTCTTCCTACTTAACGAGTCAATAAAGACGAATCAGGTCAAACTTATATGGTCAACTAGTTTGCAACAAACATGGTCCGCTTCATAAATACATCATATTTGTTGGGGACATTTGTTGACCAATAAATAACTTACATATGCTTAATTAAGCAAATATGTTGAAATCATCAAGAATTAGATACAGCGTCGCGCAAATCGGAGCTGAAATACATTGGACATGGCTAAAACTAATTGAAATGACCTCCAATCGACAAACGGACTTCGCCCTCACATTCAGAACGTCGAAATTGATCATAATATACATTATGCACATTCCGACGGTCGATCGATCAAAAAAGAGGGTCATATCAAGGTCAAGAAGCTGCGATGATGCCCAAACGACCTTCGTTCGCGAAATTGATCGCGTCGTTAGCGTTGAAACGTCGAAACATATCAAACGACCGTCTCCGCTTCGGAAGAATTGCAAATGTCGAGCGTCGAGACGCAATTTTGAACCAAAATTGACTTAATTCGACACCGATTTTAATCAAACAGCCTCTGATTGCGAAACGGATTATGTCATTGAATACAGGACGTCAAATTTACCTAGAAATGACACTTATATTATGTGAGTTTGACTTCGGCAAGATTTCGCACATATTTCGATGAATCAAGTCATACTAGAATAAAAAAATTTGGATATCTATTTAAATTTCATTAAGTGCAATTCTGATAACCAATCCATTCAAAATTTATTTTAAATTAGTCCATATATATTGGGTAATTAATTGAGTATGATTTATTTCCTAAATAACTCTTAATTTCATACAGAATTTCAAATCCCATTGGTTTGCAGCTAATTATATATGGAAATTGATTAATCACCATTAATCAACATTTAATCTGAGGATTTTCCCTATAGACGTCACTCTCTCTTGGATTGATCCCCCTCAAGCAGCCTCCGTTCTTCCTCCCTCTCATCTGGCTCTCTCACTCGCTTGTTCCAAGAATCGCACAACAGGTGCAACCGAAACCCCTCTCCCTTGCTTCGCTCGCTTGCTCTCTCTCTTTCTCCCTCTGTTCCTTCCTCTCGACTGAAGCCTAACGAAGCCTCCTCCCTCTATTCCTTCCTCCCGGCTGAAGCCAAACGAGACCTCCCCTCCATTGTGATACCAAACACCCCTACCCAACTGCAACTTCCTCTCTTTCTTGCATTAACTAGCCTAAACCAGCGTCAACGAAGGTAAAATCGAAGGGAATTCAAAAATCCAGATTTTGTTGATTTTAGCGTTGCTATCCTTATTGCTTGATTGAGTTTATGTTGAATTTTGCTGAAAGCTTGCTATTAGGTTAGCTGCATTCATGGCTTAACAATAGAGGAAATGGAATTTAGGGTTCCAATGAAAATTTATAGTTGTCACCTTTGCTATTGGGTAGCATGTAGATCAAATCCACTTTAGATCTTGTTCCTATCTTGATACCAAACAACCCTCCCTATTCGCTCCACGCAAAAAAAAAAAAAAAAACAAAGAAAACGAAACTCTTCCCGATTCCTCCTTCGAGCTAAGCCCAAACCCGACTTGACTCTTCCTCATACCCGAAGACACTCGCCTTCTTCCTCATGACGAATATATTAGAGACAACTCGCCATCAAGCGTTCCTTGTGGGATCAAAATTTGCCAGACCTCTTTCGAAAACAAAGGAAAGAAAGAGTTGTTTAAGTTTTGATAATTCGTATGATAGGCATAGATAAAGACACTACCTGTGAGATTTCATTCTCATTTGGTGAGAACTTTTATATCTCTGTTAAGTTTCTATGCAAGCCCTATAGTTAATTACCCTCTCAATACCGAGAGAGCACTTTCGATTAAGACACAATGAATCGTTAAAGAACGAGTATATAATTGCGAGTGGAGTTTAACTTATGAAATTTATTATTTTAATTTAAAACTTTTGTGGGAGAACGATGACCAGATCTGATCCCATGGTTCCGTTGCCCGGGCCGTCGCGTCCCCGTCCGCTAATGAGGAGGAATGACCCAACCCGACCGGGATCCTCAGAATACATACGCCCCAAAGTGTCCTTGTGTGACTGGGTGGAGTTTGTCAAGGACAAATATAAGTCAACCTTGCTAACATAGGTTTTTTCAACCAAATACATTCTACATTTCACCCAAAGAGCAAAGCCGTGTGGGAACATATGGGTATGCCGT
The DNA here is from genome assembly GCA_021442155.1 of Cymbidium sinense. NCBI lineage: Eukaryota > Viridiplantae > Streptophyta > Magnoliopsida > Asparagales > Orchidaceae > Cymbidium > Cymbidium sinense. Next base: position 178,870,062 of record CM038216.1, on the reverse strand, counting down.
GGACCGTAATTTAGTATGTCATATCGCGAACCACTCAAAGGGCGTCGAACCGCCATTTACGTGGAGTCATATCATGCAAAACCAAACGAAATACCGCCACGCCTTTAGCTTTTAGAAAAGTGAAGGTAGTTATGTATTTAATTTGATATTTTGTGAGCAAAGTTTTCTTAATTTATCACCAAGACAAACAAATATGAGGGTAGATTGATTTTTTTTAATTTTAAGTTTTAATTTAAATAATTCATTTCATTTTTTATTTATATTTTTGTTATTTTCTTTTGAATTTTGATTATTTTATGATTGATTTTAGATTTGAATATATGATCATTTATCATTGAAATTTTAATTATAATTACCCTTCGATCATTTAATATCAGATTTGTCTACTGGGTTTTCTACAGAGGATGGGTCATTCATTATCTCAAGAATATAATCCTTCAAAACCTGTCCTTTAACATGAGGATGGGTTTGAGACTTTTCTTGAGAATTTGAATTTGGTTTATGTCATTGATTCATATCTTATATTATAGACGTAATTAGCTTCTCGATATTATTAATTTGAAATTTTATAATATCAAATTTTTAGGTTTTAACGACCCAAGCACAAACCGACATGTAAGATCTTCTTTTGTATTTATCTTAATAATTACTTCAACACGCATATGAATATACGTTCTTGAAAATCGATGGACATAAGACATCTAATGTTGAAGTTTCATGTCAAATTTTGATTTTGGTTTTAACTTGACGGCCAAGACCAAACCGGGATGTAAAGTATATGTCCTTTTGTATTTTGACTTAGTAATTACTTCAACATGCATGTAAGTATCTGTTCTTTAAAATTTTGCATGGACATTAAGATTAAGTTGAAGTTTATATGTCAAATTGATTTTGATTTTTAATTTGTAAGACCAAACCGGAAGATAAACCTCAACTCGATTATCTTCTCAGAGATATGATTAATTATTTCAAGATCTATCATTCTTCAAACCTGTCAACTCTAGATTATACAAAAATGGGTTTGAGTATTTCTTGAGATCTTGAACTTGAAAAGATGATTAACATGATGCCTATAAATTTATCTTTTCATTCTACGATGAATTAAATTTTCTAAGATTTATAATAAAGATCATTAGATTTTAGATTTGTTAACCCTAATCATCCTAGACCAAACCGAAGTGTAGATATGTCCAACATGTAATATATGAGAAGCAGGATGAGCATTAAATAATGCATATCATAATGATCACTTAATATGATAACTTGATGACAAAAATCAATACATAAGCATTCATGTTTAACATAAATAAGCATTGATCAATTATACTCGTGTTGCATTTCATGTATAGATACAGATGTTATAGAAATCAAGCATAAGATCAACTCACGTCACATTCCACAAAAAAATGATAGCTTGCATGATTTAGAAATTGAAGCATAAGCATTCACATTTGAAATAAAGAAAATTTTAACATGACAACTTAAGCATTTCATCCCTTTCTATCTTTTTTTTATAAACCTCCAAATATCCCCTGATAGGCTACTTCCAATCCCCACCACGCCAAGAAAGGAGATGGTGTGTCATGAGACAGTGAATTTATTTGCCCACCACGCCAAGAAAGGCGTGGGTTAAGATAAGATAATAAAGTTTCTACCATGGAAACAAAGTGATTTATGAATAAATTTAAAGCAGATTGCATAATAAACGCTTAAAACAAAATTAACAGCCTCCGCTGCCACCTCTGACTGCTGAGAGATGCCCCACCATGTCGAAAGTGTAGGGTGGATGTCAGACACCACTAGAATTTGTTTGTCACCACGCCAAGAAAGCATGTTAAAGATAAGATGAACATTTTCTACCATGTTGGAGAAAATGAATAGTTATAAGTAATAAATTTAAAGCAGATTTGCATAATAATAAAAGAAAACTGCTTGATGTATATTTAATTAAGATAATAATCAAAATTACAATGATCCTCTCCTCCCACATGGGGGTTGCCATGAGAGACCTTTACTACGCCAAGAAAGGCATATATGGGTGGATGTCGTGAGACACCACTACAATTGATAAGATAAGATTTCTACCACATGTTGGAAAATGAGTAAGTACTTATAAGAATAAATTTAAAGTTTCAGATTTATATAAACAAAAAAGTCTTACATGTATATTTGACTAGATATAATAATTTACAAATTCTCCCCCATGCTGTTGTATGAGATGCCCACCATGCCAAGAAAGACGTATGGGTGGATGTCGTGAGACACTACTAAATTTTGATAAAGATAGATTTCTGATTAACAAGATATCAAAATGATAAACAGAATATGCAAGAATGAAACCCATAAAGGAAAGTAAGCAATTTCAGATTTTGGAGTTTCAAATTTTGGGGTTTCACAACACCGCTTCTATGCTTTTAAATTTCAGATTTCATCATTTTTTTTTGTAAGAAAGACAATTTCAACAAACATTAACTCCTCCATATAATAAGAACATGGGTTGAGGATGGAAATACTTGCATTTTTTGGATTCTATTTTCTATCCCAAGTGAATTATTTTCACAAGATAAAAGTATAAATATCCATGGGAAACAACAAACAATCATGACATTAGGCCTAAGATTTAAACCATACTTGAAAATCCCTCTTCTTTAATTTCTGATTTCACTTTAATCATGTGCAAGAGACAAACGAATGAAACCCATGGAGATACAAGAAGCATGACATAAGTCCCTTTGATTAAAATGATTTTATCACATTTAGACAACAATTCCATAGATTTCCCTTAGGTAAAACTATGTTCAAGTGGATTTCTTCAAAAGCAAATCTAATTCAATTTTCCCTTAGATAAAAATATTTTCAGCAAAATCATGCCTTTAGAAAGAAAATCAATAGGTTTCCTGTAAAAAAGTTTCAATTCGCTTGATAAACAAATTTCAGCAATTCCCCAATTTGTAAACATGATTTAACAATTTCCTTTTGTAAACACACAATATTTCAGAAAACAACACACTTCGGATAACAAATTAATAACTTCCCCTCTCATAAATGATTTCAGCATCACATTTCTTGGAAAGCAAATCAATTGATTTCAGTATAACCAATTCCAAAGAAAGTAGATCATAACTACCCCTAAAAGATAGCATGCAACACAACATACATCACCCCAAATCATCTTTTCAGAAACTAAACAACTTAAATTTCATAAATAAAAGCAATAAGCATGAGATTTGGGCCATACATCATCCCAAATTCTAAAGAAAACTTTCGATGAATTTAAGCATATTTTGCAAAACCAATTTTCAGATACCCAAATGCATAAGAATGCTTGGGTTAGAGAAACCACGAGGTGTTGATTTGCTAAGGAGAAGAAGGAGAAGGGTTTCAGCTGAAATAACCGCACTGGACTGTTAGGCTCGAGAGAGAGTAGCAAGAAGTGGGGATGGATGAATGGCCAAGGTTTGAGCTCCCACCGATCGGAAGGAGAGAATCGCAGATCGCACGAGAACCAGGGAAACTTCACCAGAGACACGCGAGAGGGAATGTCGAGGGAGGATCGTGCCCTGAAGCTTTGATAACCGAGAGCAAGAGAACGAAAGGGGTTTTCGTGGAGAGAATCGCGAGAAAAGAAGAGAGAGCCACAGAACCGAGAGGGAGAGTCGAAGAGAATCGGGAGGTCAACGGGAGATAGCGAGGGATAGCCTATTCCTTTATTTACGCTAAACGGCGTCAAGATAGACTAGCTTCAGCTTGGCAAATGACAGAATAGATTAGGGGTTTAAGGGATTAAGCACCATTAGTTAATCTAATGCAAATTAATATTATTTCACATCAAATTTCATAAATTTATTTCGTAATAAACCATAACAATACGATCAATCTTAATTGCTGCAACGAACGCTGATCGACGCGATCGGAGGTCGCTTAAGCAACGCCGACGACGAGTGAAATTAGATTCAAAGGCGACGCCAAATTGATCGACGCTCGCGCATACTTTGCCGAATCGATCGCGGAAGGCGTTATTTGATAGGTTTTGACGTTTGCCACGATACGATCAGCGAACGGAGGTTGTTTACAGGCTTCGACTCGATATGCACGTAATTTCATTAAAATTGATTTTAATTATTTGATCGATCAATTGATTCGATATTTTCCCATTTAATTAATTAATATTTGAAGCATTATGAAGTCGAATTTTCAAATTGACAAATTAATCGATTTTGATCGCGATTAGGTATTTTAATTTAGCCATTTATTTAATTTCCATGACATATAGTTGTAGTCAACATCTAAACCACTTTTTTTTTTGAGAGAGGTAACTCCGGTTTGGTTCTCAAAGACTATCTCCGCAACTATTCTCAGATCCCCTCGATTGAGTCCACCCTTTTTGCCAAGAGGGAACTCCGTCATCAGGCGGGTTCATCTCGGTTTCCGACATTTCCTCCGTCTATTCAACTCAAATAATCAATTCGATAATCTCTCATATTCAATTCTTTCTAGCCGAACTCATGCAAAATTATTATTGCTTGAATGTGAAAAAGAAACTATATATTTATGCTTTTATGTGTTTCAAGACCAATGCCGCATTAGGCATAGTGTAAAGACAGGCCGCGATGTAACGACCGCTTTCAATGATACCGAGTAAGCCAAAATTGTAGCAATATCTGATATATATCGCCAAAATTTGACTAAATTTTGGACTTAAAAAAAGGGGAAGAATCAAGATTTATTTAAAAAGAAATCAAGTACATCAAAAAAATAAACAATCTAAAACAAAATTTGAATGTGTAAAAGTTGCATATATATTTAATTTTATGCGTGAAAAGACTATTATGCTCATCGTATGAACGGATTGAAAATTGGTATTGAAAACACCAACCGTCGCTACCATCGGTTTGATGATAAAATAGTTCGATTTCTACGCAGGACGATGCCAGAATACTATCGAAATTTTATCTAAAATTCATACTTGCAAATAAAATTCAAGCTAAAAAGATAGAGCAACCTAAGTTTGCTAAAATAAAATTGATATCAAATTAAATTTTATGCTCATCATGACGTAACGGGATTGAAAATCAACCGAGGCTTCAAAACACCAACCATCATGCTCATCAAAGTGTGACGGATAGGCCAAAATAGTTCGATGATGCTGACGAAAAATCGCCAAATTTTATCTAAAATTCATACTTGCAAATAAAATTCAAGCTAAAAAGATAGTGCAACCTAAGCTTGCTAAAATAAAATTGATATTAAATTAAATTTTGAATTATAAATGAGAATGAATTTAAAATGAATTTAAAGATTATATTTCTAATAAAAAAAGTGGATTAAACTGAAACAGATTTATGAACTTGAAGTAAACTAAATATTTTGACAATAAATATAAATTTAGCACTTCAATATCTCATTCCAATCGATTTAGAAGATTAATTGAATATTCAATGAGAGCACAGAAGATCTTCTTAGAATTGGAATATAGTTTTCAAATCATAATTCACTCCAAATGAATTAAAGAAAATCAAATAATCCATAAGAGATTTTTAACGAGATCGAATAATTGCTAATAAGCATAATCAATGAATCCTTGGAAAATATTTGAAGCACATTATTCTTCTTATTAAATACTCGAATTGGATCAAAAGAAATGAGTTTGTGATGAGTTTTGAATCATTGTCAATGATATAAATGAGCTATCAACATTCAAATAATCAACTCAAGAAAGTAACTAAATTTTATTCCAGAGGATCTAATAAGTTATTATACAAATTTAAAATGCCTTCATCGCCACCAAATCTATAACTTTTCGTATAAGCAAACAGAAGGCAATACCAAATTAAATGTTACACTAATTATGGAGCTTCCTTCAATCCAAAAATAAAAAAAAATTTATTCTAATTATGATTTTCAAAATCAATTATTTCATTAATTAGATGAAATTATTTAAGTTATAAATATCTGCATGTGCTTGGATATAGAGATTTAAAATACAAATTTTAATGTCTGAAAGGGCTGCGTAGGCTAAATTGAGATTAAATAAATATGAAATTAATCTCATAATTAAAAAATAAAATAATCTGAATTGTTAAACACCCGCATGGGCCCCGACGCTTATACCAAGCACCTAAACTTTGTGTCTGAGGATGCTGCGCGGGTTGAAAAAAAATGAAAAATGATGAAATCGATTCAATCTTTTATGATTATATGCATCTAAGCTAATGAATGTCTCCATATGCTAATTCAAATCAATGAAAGAGATAAATATTCAACTTCATGTATAGATCAAAGTAATCCTCATGGTGAAATAGTCTGTGTCTACTAACCGATCAACTTATAAATGAACTTAAATTACAGTAGATCATAAGATCAAATCCTCTATATTTGCAAATGAGTTGGCGTGTATAATATCAATTTTCTAAAGAATTTAAAGTACATATAAGTCATGTAACCATCCTCTACAGAAATAAGCGAGTGAGAAAATCTACTCCAATGATGGCTGAGTTGATTGAAGATATCAATTGGAGGGGTAACTATTATCAAAATATTTATGATATTATATTCAATAATCTCAAATTTAAAATGCTCAAAATATAAATCTAGATCTGATCTTCTATTATTAAATTAATAGAGTTGATATAATTTGAAATAATAAACTAAATGATTAAGCAAGCTTATATACCCCGATAATAGTCACGTGGATTAAAAATCTCAACCGGATGGGATATTATCATGAAAAGATACTTAAGCTCTAAACTAATTCATCATAAAACGAAATTTCAACTAAGTAAATATCTAAACTAAATAAAATTTATTATTTAAATACTTAAAATAAACAATTCATCCACTCATCCACCATCATTTGTTGGGGCTGACAGATTAAGAAAACTCTAGTTCACGAAGGAGCTAATATCAAGTCAAATAAATCACTATATTCAAACTCAAATAATCTCATGTCAGTAAGGATGTGGCCCGTGTCCTTTGTCCGCGTGATTTGACCAGTAGGCTCCACATGCGGCAAACCGTAGTCCTCTCGACGGGTATTGTCGTCATATTGCACCATTATATTATGGTCATGACTGTAGCATGTATGTTCCCCTAGCCCCTTTGAGTTATAAATCATAGGGTATATTTGATAGGCACAAAGCCTTTTTGTCAACTAAAGTGGCTTAGGATTGTCTCCTTGGACAAACACCACCCCAGGTCTACAAGGATTACTTGGACGACGCAACATATGGCTACTAAGAAAGATCCTTACGCCAGGTTAACTACCTCCTCACTAAGTAGAATGGACCCGAGATGAATTGAACAAATGAGATCTGGGATCGTGCACGTCATCATTCTACCAACCATATGCTTTAAGTTAAAATGATGAATTTCATAAATTTATAATTTTATACTCCACATGCTACTACTATACGCTATGCATTCAGCGATCTAACGACTAACCTTAATCGAAAGTTCCCTCTTAGCATTGGGAGGGGTAATTAACTATAGGTTCTTGCGCCTATAGGAAACCTGGAATCATATCTAAAGTCCTCACAAAATGAGGGTGAAATCTGCAAGTGTATCTACTATTTCATCTTCTACGAAAATATCGACATTTAAATCATACTCTCTTCAATGTGAGAGGTTAGTGGCAAATTTTTGGAGTCCACAATCCAAAATAATTGAGGAAAGAGATAAAAGATTAAATCAGATGCAATAAAACTAATGATAACAAGACCTTAAATATAGATGAAAATATCAACAAAAGATTAATTTTCAAAACTCATTAAAAAATAATGTTAAGAAAGTTATTTCTGGAAGAGAAAAATTGACTAAGTATTTTAGGATATTATACATTAATATAAGTGAAGTAAACTTTGGAGAAAGTGAATTGGGTCAAAATAAGATATTTCTTAAGATTTGAAAATTTAAGGGTGAGGAGATTAATTGGTTAGCAAATCCTAGCAACTGTTTTTCTAAGACTAAAGGAAAGCAAGATAATTAAGGAAGAAACATTTGGGTATAGCTATTCAAAAACAAAGAAGTACTTGTGATAATTATAAAAGAATCAAAGTTACGAGCCATCCAACGTTACAGAACACAAATCTAGAAAAAAAATGCATCAAAATAAGAGAACCAATATGGTTTTATTGAGCCATATATAGATGGTGTTGTGAGATTATAATGCCATATATAGAGAGAGAGATTGTGCAAGGCTACGACATTCACCACTATTATCAAAGTAAATTAAAATAATTTTGACTTTTTAATAATTTCCAACGATCACCTTGAATTATACAAATCTAGCATATGTTTTAGATTTCTATGTGAGAGGACAAAGCCAAATGTATTCGGTGAAGGTTTATAAGAGACAATTGAGCAAGTAGAGATAATGGAATGTTATAGCTTTTATAACACTGACAAGCATTACAAAGAAAATTAGATGACATCGAAGACGAAAAATCTAATTAGTAATTGGAGACAAGACAATGCATTTAAGAATCAAAAATGCTAGGTGATCTACTCTAAGATACCATTCAAAAGAAGTGGTCTTGACACTAAAGTATGAATTGGAGAAAAAATATTAATAGATATTATCACTTCTATACTCCATCCTTCATTTACCACTCTGCTTAGTTCATTCACAAGAAATGAAGTTCGTAATAATTTAACTAAGGCATTTTTGGTTAATCAAAATTGAGAAATTAAATTAAGATTCATTTCCAAGCTTGCTACACAAAGAACATTATTTAGAGCATAGAGAGTGGTGAGAGAGATAGAACCAATGTGGATAATGGCAAGGCTTGTTCCATCTCCGGGCAAAATACTATTAGAGCCAATGCATGAGGAATGAAAAGAGAATATGTGTAAGTCAATCGTGATGTGATCAGATGCACCACTATTGAGGAGCTATCGAGTGTTGTGGATATTTTGGGTGGAAAATTGGACCTAAGGCTAAAATATCTTTTTGAACTAGAACAAAATAAAACAAATACTATCACTTGGCAAAGTATACTTGTTTATCATATACTTGATAATAATTGAGATATAGATAAGACGAAGGATGATCACCTCAAATTTTTGTGGTTCATTATTGAAGCAATCATTGGAATTGAATGATGGGCACCAACTTTGAGTTTGTTCGGATAAGAGGGCAATGGGCACCAGCCCATATTGCTGGTGTTGGATATCTCTATGTGTCATCTTATATTAGTGTGAAGAGCAAGATTAGCACTAACATTGAAGTGAGTTCTTACTTCATTTGAAAAAATGCTTCAAAAGTTAAAAGTTTTTTGTGAAGCTCATCAAAGGAAGTTGATGTATAATGCGTTTGGACAACACAAGCAATTTTTATATATATTGCTAGTTCATCATCATGGGTTTTGATGAATTGGAGGAATTATGTATGTGAAATCCTGTTTAAAAAAAACAAAAATAATACAAACCAACTAATGCTAGTTCAATTGAACCGGCATTAGTCAATTTCGTTATTTAGAAGGAGACAGGGACGGGAATAACTACCATCAAATTGAGAGTGAAAGCGAGAGAGGTGATGAGGAGAGGAGATCAAACAAGAAATCAAAAGGCAGTGTATGGGAGACAGTAAGCGCAAGGAGTAAGTGAGCAAGTGGAGGTAAACAAGCACAAGAGCATGAACTCATAAGCGAGATTTTTGTACTATGCAAGGCTCGGACATGTCAAACAAAGCAAGGAAGGAAACTTTGTATGTCGAATCGACTAGCATTCATGTGTGACAGGTGACCAACTCGAAACCAAAGAAAAAAGCTAATTATGATTTTAGCACGTGCACGCAAACACATTTATATGTTAAAATAATATATAAATTCTATTTTAATGAATTACAAACATTAATCTTAACTATATAGCTAAATGAAAAAAAAAACATTATTTAATAATAAAGTTAAATAAAATAATTTAACATGATTTTTTATTAAAAAAAAGATTACTAGATAACTAAATGATTCAAGACATAATGACTATTAAAATGGCTAAATAAGACAAAAGATTAATTTATTTAGACAAAAGAAATCAATTTGTATTACAAAGAAATATGTATAGATCAAATAACATGCTTTTATTTATTGTTATAGGAGTCAAGGTTAGGGAGACAGAATCGAAGGAGGCTGAAAATCAAGTATTCTTGATTTTAAGGTGGGTACTTTTATTTCTTCTAAATCACTTGCATTGATTATTATTGATATATGTTCACTCAATAATTATTACATATGTGATAATGATTTATCTCCATTAAATAATTATTGAGGATGCTCCAAGTCATTTTATAATATTTGTGTAATTTTCTTACATCATGTGTATTATTATAATACATTGAATGTCATGTAAAATGTGAATAGAATAAATTAAAAAAAATTCTTGCATGTGCATGTTAATTGATGGAATTCACTGCCTTACAATACTAGCTAAAGGCACTAAGGTACACGTACAAGTAAATGAAAAAGGTTTTGAAAATGAATATTAATATTGGAGTACCTTCAATGGTATATATTTTAGATGGTGACTCCTGTGATAGATGTAATATATATATATATATATATATATATAATAATATAGAAAAATATGAGATTGTTTTTATTGCTTAAATCTTTTTTCTTGAAACCTATTTTATGATCATTTTCGAATAAATATGACTACAATTGATTTTATATTGATTTACTAAATTTAACAAGCATGCACGTTATTTCTTATTACCATTATGTTATTGTATTTTTTAGTGGTTTGAGTATCCATTGAGTTATTGATAGCTCATTATAGAATAAATTGTCATTTTCTAGGATAAAATTTTAAATAAAAATAAGTGAAAGGAGAGACTGCTTATCACAAACATTGTGCTACAAGAAAAAAGTATTTATCCTAAAACTATTATAATATTGAGTTAAAACAATGTTATGGCCTTTTCATTACAATGTAAGTTGTTAGTTTTGTAGGTGTCTTAAAATTAGTTAATATTAATAAATTATTAAATTTATAAATTTTTCATCCAACCGTTCGGTCTCACATTAATTATTTTGATCCCCCACGCTAGATCATGACAATACTATAGTTTGAATACTCTTTATGGGAATTTTTAGATGCCTTTTAACCTATTAAATGTGTGCTCTAGAAAGCTTGCATGCACTGGCAAAGATGGTCCAAGTTTGCAAATGGTATGGACTTTGGTCATAAATAAGATGATGTTGGAAGTAGAGATCCAATAAAAACATTAAGAATTAGTTGATCTTAGCAAAGCCATGAGGATGTAGGTAGAATTTGGAGTTGTAGAATCATTGTGGTTGTAATAGGAGAGCATAATTTTGCTTCATCAATGTAACCAATTAGATATAGCTGATGAAGAGTGCTTGGAATTGCAATTTCTAAGAGATATAGCTAATGGTGAGTAGTTTAAATAGTGTTTGAGTGGAAACATTAATACTAATGAGTGTTTAGTGCAACTCTTTTGTGTTGTGAATGGTATGAGCCAATGTAGCAATTACGGTAGATTTATATAATATGATAATAAAAAGTCATGCAAGTGCAACCGAAAGAAAAAAAGACCAACAATAGCGATAATTAAGGAATACAGAGAGTTGTATAATGATGATTGCTCCCTTCTCTTGCTTGATGATAGAAAGAGTAAGATTGACTAAAAATTGTCAAAGATTGTGAGCAATAATTATAATGATGTGGCTAGATTAGGGAAAACAGGCAAACCAACCTGAGGAGATGTGTGAAATGGGGAGATTTATGAAGATTCTAAAATGTATAGCAACAAAAAGTAGTTTATTGAGATTTCTAGATAGATATGTGCAGATCATAGATGGTTATTATAATCAAGGTTTACAATTGCATAACTAAGTATTGATGCATTTTCTTTTTGTGAAGTAAGACATAAGTATCAAAGTATTTTGAGGCATAAACCTCAAAAAAAAAAACTATAATTGTAATTAAAAAATATAAAAATATAAAAATAAAGCATTTAGAAGCAATCCTCCAGATGAATCAATAATAAATAACATCATTAAAATTTGAGATCAATTTTCTCCCAAAAAAGTATTTAAAAGTGGTACAATACTATCAAAGTATATTAATAAAAAGGGAAATTTACATACACAGCTTACGATTTACATATTTCACACCCAAACTTGAATATTTACAAAATTAGCACTTTCCTATGCAAAAAAAGGTGCATTTCACTTGGAAAAAGTAATCAAGGTGATATTTTTGATGTAATAATAAAGATTTAAGTGCTATTTAAGTAAAAATTAAAATTTGGGTGTGAAATATGTAAATGCATAAGAATTGCGTGGTATGTATGTAAATCCCCCTAATAAAAAATCATAAAATCAATCAATAATAACCAAAAAATCTAAGACAAATAAATAAACATAAAGAATAAATCTAAAATAAATAACATATCCTAAAAAAACTAGTTATAACATATAACTCTAACTTCAATAGTCTCTCTTGCATCCATCACTCAAATAATAAGAATATTGCTTAAAATATTGATCTTTTAATTTCTATTTTATAAAATTTTATACTAGCCTTTTTTGTTAGTTTCTTGTTGACTTTTGATGTTCTTGTTCCTTTGTATCAAAAAAATCAATGTTAAGATCTTTTATTGCAATTGTGACTATAAAATTCCACTCTCATCCTCCACGTACAATTCACCATCCAAGGGCCATCATTAATTATTAAGGGATCCCATCATCTTTCAAAACATTCATCAAAAGATGAAAAAGAAGTGTGCATACCTCAAGGTGCACCTTATTACACACCTCAAATAACTGAGGCTTACACCTTTCCTCCCACTATGAGCCATAAGTCTCAAGGCACTTTACATACATCTCACCGTGAGGAGGGCCTCAAAACGAGCCTTAAAAAAAAATTGCACAGTTTTAAATAGTGATTCTGATAATAGGCATCATTAGGTCATATTCTTCATCAAAGAAGTACGGTGAACAGAGTCATAACAGGCAACAGGTAGTCATCAACTTGACCAGTGAGAAATGAAACAGCTAAAGTCCCAAAAGGTTGAGTATGGAGCGGTTAGAAGTTTGAGCAGTAGAGTAGTTAAGCAATATTATTTAAGTAGAAAGAAGAACAGAGAATTTGGGAGAAAAAAGATAGAGAAGTACAGTAAGAAATCTTGGAAAAAGAAGTTCGAGGAGGATCACTCTAATACCGTATGAATATTAAAAAAAAATTTTATGTTATTTTTATTGGATTGATCCAATTTATACAAAACATTGTAGAGATGTAAAACGATGATCAGCTGGTAATAATTCATAACTCCCAAACAACAGCTCATGGCTCCGTGGTAATTTATATTTAATGAAGAGCTTGTCTTTACAGCTAATGATTAGCTCATAAGTTACAAAATAGAAAATAATACAGTTGTCAAAGTTAGCCAGAATATCAATTAGCAGCGAAATTCTAAATCTTCTAAGGGGTCATTTCGTTGTTAGAATTTGCCGAACATGCTTTGAAAAATAACAAAATTTGTTAAATACATCATTTTGTTGTTTATAATTAGACTACCAATATTTATTTCAAACTTCATAAACTTTCTCAAAAACTCCTTAAGCAATGATGATTTGATTTTTCACACTCGGCATGGGTGAAAACAAAATTATGATCCTTTGAATACATTTTCTTTTATTTAAAGCAACCTAATGTGGCCGAAGCAAACAAAGAAACGAGCATTTGGCTTTTAAGAAAACCATTACCTTGTAGACGAGAGAATTGAGCAAAAACCTGGCCGGAGCGAAACCCAAGGCAAAAGAGATCGCAATAATCAAATGCTTGCCCTCTGGCGCATTGCCAACATCCCAGATCGAGACCATGTCGTCGGCCGGATCAGCGGCAGCAACAACTCCAATAGAGTACGGCAATGTATTAGCTGAAGAATACCGTTCAGTCCAGGAGCAGCAGGGGCCAAGTGGCACGATGAGCACCTCCGCATCCAAATCAAAGTGGAGGGGACAGAGAAAAGTGCGTGCAGAAGCGATGAATCACGAGGAGAATTAGATCTCGGGATTCTAAAGAATGTCGAGGGTGGTAATGTTTATTGATTGATAAAATGCGGTGGGACGTGAAAAGAGGTGGACAAATGGGAAGACTCCCGCCTTGCCCTCTCCCTCCTTTTCCGCCCTACTGATGGTATTGACGATAATGTAACGAGCGAAAGTGCAGGCCAAAATGTTTAATTCGGAGTGAGTATAGCGTTGCGGATGGATCCCATTAATTGCTTATTTTTCTTTTATACAAGAATATTTGATTGGCAGAAAATAAATATAAAAATATAATAAAATAAAAGTAATATTTTTAAAAAAATTTAAAATTATTTAGTTAAAAATATTTCAAACAAAGAGTTTTTTTTTATTTGACAATATCAAAATAAAATAAAATAGCATCATTGACTTATCAACGAACAATAATAATAAATGATGATTATCAACGATAATAAGCGATAACAAAGAATTTATATTTATTTAAAAATTATTTATTTTGAATAAATTTTAAATACATAAAAAATAAATTATATATTAAATTTTAAATTCAATGATGAAATGTATTTTATTTAAAATACAGCACATCAAATATTTAAATTTTCAAAATATATATATTTACTTTAACTATAAATGCATCATATCAAATAGACCATAAAAAAGGTATTAATTATTTTTAAAATTATAATTATTATTTAGCATCATGTTCATTATTTTTATAATATAATAATAATAATGTCCACAAGTTTCATATTTAAATTTAAAAACTTGATAAGTAAATGTAGAACATTGACTATTACAATATAGCATGATGGTGGAGATTTGTGTGTATGCAAGGATGGGCTTGATGTGACTACATGGAAATTATCTAGCCTAGTATGATGGAGACACTAAATGGATACAACCATCATTGGTCTCTTTGAGGTTATTAATACAATTAATGATACCTTAACTAAGAACTATGATTATGGTTGATAAAGGATAAAAGTTGTTGAATACTTAAAGATAGCTATAGTAATAATCGATTGGGAGTGCAGATGCAAGTGAGGTTTGTGGTGTAAGATATGGTGGCTTGGCATAACTAGTTGGTTTCAATGAATCAAGAAAAGTCTGTTAGCCTATCTTATTCAATTAAACTTAGGAAAACTAACTTGGCTCAACTAAGGTGAGTTAATAAAGAATGAAGGTCCAAATAAGTCCCCATATTACATTGTACCACTTAACTCAGATGAAGTAGACTAGTCAAGAATCAAACAGAGTTGCACATAGTCCAATAAGTGAAAATCTTCAATGTGGGGGAAATTTGTGACACCATATTGACTTTAGAAATTTCTTATTTAGGTAATCAAATTCATCATCAAGGAATAAACGTATTATCTTGGAAGATAAATATATTTTCCTATAATGGATTAGATTACTTAAGCAAGGACTCCTAAGATTAATGGATCTTCTTAATGTTCTAAAGATTCTTCCCTTGAACTATATGAAAAAGTAGGAAAAGGTTTATTTTATATTGAGATCGTAGTTCTCAATAAGGGCAAACCCTTATAGTTAATTACATCTTAAGAATGAAGATCTCTTCCTAAAAATACTCTTGATTAAAGAAATAGGCTCTTATTTCTATAGATTTCAAAGTTGATTCCAAAGAATGGTTAAATTAGAATTTCAAAAGGGAATACTTCAAAGGTGGAAGAATTATTTTCATGGCCAATTGGGATACAATAGAAAATGCATATAGATACTAACATACCCAATAAGTATTTCAACTATCTTATCATTGGGCTTTATATATATATATATATATAAAGAGAGAGAGATATATGAATTGGCATTATATTAGAAATTTAGGGTTTACATTATAACAACAGAAGACTATAGAAATACATAGGGTTGAAGACTTATTTCTAAAAAGATGCTTCAGAATCTAAGTCTACAAGTGCTTCTGACATAAGTCAGAGGCTTGACCTAGTTTAACTTTTGAAAATTATTGGCTCTTTCTCTAACGTGAGAAAATGACTTATCTCTGACTCTTCTAGACTTATCATCCGATTGAAAGGGCTGCTAGCTAACACCACCTAAATGATATTTTAAATTTATGATGTCAGTCTTGTGTATGAAGATGGCTAGGTTGTTACATTTTAGGAAAGAATCTAAGAATCTAAACTCACTCCTTAATCACTAAAATCATGTCAAGTATGATATGCTCCTAATTAATGAAATAATTTCCAGCTTTTAAATATTTTGACTCAAAATTCATTTACGGCCTTTTGGGGTATGCAATTTATGCCTACAATGAGATATAGTTAGAAGTAATCATGGGCCAAATCAAAACAAGAAGTCACACTTCTCCAAGAAGGTGGTCATCCTCAAAGATCAAATACCTCTCATGTGCAATGAGTGAAGCGTACAATTCAAGAAGTTAGAATAATATGCTAATATGATTCACAAAAGCTAATTATTTTTAATTGTTTTTAAGTTTTTCCTAAGGATTTAATTTATGTATGAAGTTATGAATTTCTTTGTTTTTTCTTAAGTTATTTAGATTTAAGTTTGGTAGAAAATTTAACTTTTTCATACGAGCCTAACGTTCAGGCATTTCATCATGAAATATAGCACAGAAAGAAACTTAGAAAAGCAGGTTAATTCTATTGCACATCCAAAATAAATCACACCAATTTAATTAATAAATAGGCCAATGCAGTCAGGCATCGCTGTACACCCTGGAAGAAAGAGAAAAATAGGTAGCCGAGCTATGCCTTTATACAGCCCAACCTAGAACTAAAAGTCTATATATATGGGATTCTTCCTCTAGTATTGTCTCCTTCTTCAGGGACCTCCATGGGCTTCATAGGCGACCACCAGCCAATAGGGTTAGCTCTTATTATTCTTAAACCCCAGATATCCTAACATAATTCTAAGCTCAAATTGCATTTAAAATTTCAAAATAAATTCCAAATCCTTTCAAAATAGACATTAAGAAATGCAAACAACATAGTAGCAATTATATTTGCAAACATATGGGCTTAGCAATAATTACTTGCCAAGCCCACTTGTCCTATTAGGCTATTCTAAGGGATTAAGCATACTTGCAAGAAAATTATATTTATTTTATTTTATGATAGCAGTCCCTTTAAGAACAGCCCTCCTATATAAAATAGTGTTAGCCTAAAAAGAACGTCATACCATCCAGACTAGCAAGTAAACAATCATATCCATCTAGTATAAAATAATATATTATAAAATAATAAAAATATTTCACATCACATTATAGAACATTATAGATTGACCTAACCTAAGTTTAGGGTAGGTAACCTAAATGTCGTGTGTGTGAAGGAGGAGTTTCTGTGGTAAGACTTTGATGGGCATTTTAAGTTCAAGTTTCAATTTAGAAGTTCCAATGTTTGATTTAATTCGATTTTGAGATTTTTCACTTTTCATAATTTTGCTTCATAGGTACTTGTCATTGTTAAACTAGAGGTTCGAGGTATCCAGACCTCCTTTGGACCAGTAACACTACAACCTTGAGTGTGCAGACTATATACCATATGTTTGCTAATTATGAAAATTTTTATTTTCATTCTTTTAGTTTCTTTTATTCTTAAAATTTATTTAATTTGCCATTGGGTGGTTCCAATTTAAGTAATTTATTTTATTTATGATTTTATTTCTATTTTTAATTTCATTTTATGTTAAAGTGGAATTTAAATTTTCAAAAATGAAGAATAAAATAAATTCTTGTTTGAGTGAAACTCATTCTATTCAACATCCTAAATCCTAGTAAAATGAGATCTTCATCCTGAGATGAAGATTCATTCTAAGGGTCTAACTATGATCTTAAGTATCTTACTTAATCTCTTTTACATCCATTTGAGTAGTTCATTTTAAGTTGAATTTTATTTATGTTTCACCTCTCCTTTTTTTATAAAATTAGAATTTTATGTTAATGATATTAAGATTAAAACCTTTGGTTAAAGTTTAAAGTATTTCCTTCATCCTTAATTAAGGGTTTAATCATATATCATGATTAAATTTAATGTTCATTTAGTTTGACTTATTTTCAAATATTTTGATTCATTTAATGTTTTAAGGTTTTAAATTCATGTAATTTAGAGACTTTATTCTTTATTATAGTTCTTTTATTTTGATTTATTTTTCATTTTATTTTATGTGTTTGAATTATTTTGTTTATTTGATTTTGGATTAATCTTATTTATTTATTTTATTAATGTTTATGTTTATATTTATTAATGCTTATTAGCTTGAATGAACTAACTAATTTAAGTTAATATCTAAATTCAAACTTCTTGATTTCATTATTTAAATAATCTATTATATTGTAATTTCATGTTTTATTCCTTTATGTATTCTTAATTTATCATTCAGGTTTATTTGATTTTAATTAATTCCATTTAAACATTTCATTAAGTTATGTTGGTGAATTTGAGTAAGTAACTTAACTAATTTCAAGTGATGATTTCATACATTCATTAATGTTTATATATGAATTTAGATTAGTTGATTCAATTAGTTTCAATCAATCGTTGGGAAGTTTTGATTTTTGTTAATTAAGAAGTTCATTATCTTATGTTTTATGATTTCTTATTCAAATTAAGCTTAATGTAATATTAGGTGTTAAAGTTTCATAACTTGGTTTAATTTATTAATATAGAATTTGTTTACTAATCATAACCTAGGAAACCTAGGAAATGAAATACTTTTGGGTTTTCAACTTAAAGCTGAGTCATTTCAAGGATTATTTGATTAATTTGCTTAATTCAATTAGTTATTTTATTTTTATTTGTAGAATTATGTTGTTTATCAACTTAAATGAATCCAAAGGATTTAATGAATCCCATATTTAAATAGTAAATTCAAAGATTAATTAGTTTTGCATTTCAATTGACTCATTGGTTCAGTATAAATTTGATAAATTATTGACTTAGGATTTAATTTGATTTTTATATTCTTTAAATATTTCATTAAATCTTAAGTTTATGATTAATCAAATTCTATGATTTTAGAAGGTTAGAAAATTTTTTTAAGTGTTCTGATATTAATAATAATGTTTTAAACTGATTTTATGAAATTTCATACTTTTCATGATTTTATGTTTTATTATTTCAATTATATTGATGTAAGGATTGGGAATTCAATAACTTCATATCCAAAGGTCAATTGGCCTTGAAATTTCTATTGCAGGTGTGGTTTCTTGTCAATTTAAGTTTCATAAAGTTTCATCCTAATCAGATAAATAATTTAGGGTTAATTAAAGTTCAAATTATTTCAATAAAACTTAAATTAAGCATAAATCAAAAGGAATTAATTATGGGCTTTATTTTTCTTAAATTCTTCACTATAAGGTGCATCCATAGAAAGTGCAGTTAGATTTTTTGGAGTTTTAGTTGATTTATTATGATTTTCCTAAGTTTAGATTAATTAATTTAGTTAATTATCAAATTAGGCTATTTTATAGTTTATTGATTTTATTGAGTTTTAATGAAGTGTTTAGGTTCATTATGGTTTATTATGATGATTTAAATTATTTTCATAAATTTTCATGATTTCTATAATTTAATATTAATTTATTTTGTCAAAATTAAGATTTAAAGTGGAAATTTTCATATCTTTAGATTTACTTTACAATAAATCATGAAACATTTCCATAAGGTGTGTTTTAACCCTAATTTTATTTCCCCAAAGTTTTAAATTAATTGGATAAGTGATTTGAGTTTAATTTGAGTTTGATTAATTTCATTTAAACCCAAATTAACCTAAAATTACCTCAAAAATTAATTAAGGGTTTTGAGTTTAATGGATTCCTTTCAAAGAGATGAATCCATAAAGCCCTTATTTACATTTTTTATAAGTATTTTATTTTCTATGATTTTTTGAATTTTTTTAGCATTTTTTAATATTTATTTAAGCAAGAAAATAAGGTATTTCTCATTTTAAATAGTGGGCTTCACATGACACTGACGTGACGCCACTTTATACATGGTGGCGTCTGATTCGGCCAAGTGGATCCCACGTTATTTCAACTGCATACGTAGTTTGATTTGGGTCTTCCAATCTTCGTATTGTCCCGTGGTTTTCTATAGGGATTAAATCACTTCATGTGGCTAGATCAGAATCATTCGTTCCTAACAAAAGGAATGGATGACAAAGATTGTGTCTTCTTTAGCAATGACAAAATCCAAAGGCTATCTATCGATTTAAGATAATTTCCAGTGATCTTGCTGATGAAATCACTCAATTTCAATTACAAATCCATCTTGACTCAAATGGAATGCATCTATATGGCTTGAACTCACTTGAAATTAAGTTCATTTCGAAAAGGACCAAAACTGAATACTTAAGAGGTTAGTTGGATTCCATACCTCGTCGGTAGTAATCTCCGATAGTGGGGGTGTTTTGAAAAGCTTCGTGGGAACCTGATGAAGCTCTGGGAAGGAGCAATTGGATTTCCTCTTCGTGGATCAGCCTATGGACCAAGCTATGTTCATTTTTTATGGGACATGAGAATGGGGGAAAGGGTACGCTCTCCTTCATTTTACTTAAGGAACATGATGGAAGACTCAAACCCACTTGGTGAGGACTCTCTCTTGGTGTTCCACTCTTGGCCGAGAGGTATTAGTAATGGGCAGCCCACCATGGCCGGCCAAGGTGATTGCCACCCTTGGAGGCTAGCTCTAAGGGGTGGTCAATTGACTAGGAACAGTCCAAGGTAGATAGGATGATGAGTAGAGGTGAGGGAATGAATTGGGTAAGGAGTTTGTCTCCAAGTTTCTTTCTTTTTTTCCATGGAATATTCCTTTGCTTGGGTGGACTTGAGCTCATTTGTTTTGCTTAATCTTGGCTGTCATTCAATTAAACACATCTTAAGATGAGTTTAAATGTGTTTCAAAGTGATTAGCTTAGGTTCATGTTCAAACATTTTGAATTATGTCACTTTAGGAATTTTCCCTCTTGACTTGGGATAACTTTTTTCATTTTAATGGATTAATGCTACATTCAAGCTTCAATTATATTCATTTAATCATTTATGATGTCTCAAATGAATGGGTTTTATGTAATTTGGAGGTGCTTGTTTGCTTGCTTCAACACTTAACCCATTATGGATCAAATGGATTTGGTTGAATCCAATTGAGTAAAATGGCCTTCTTGACTCAATTTTAATGTATTAGTTTTCAATTATGCTAATCCAAGTATTTGGAATGATTTAATTCAAATGAGTTTCATTTGTTTTGGGTTTAAAACCCACTTTAACCTAATTTAGGCTTAATGGGTTAAGATTGGTCTAATTGGGTCAAATGACCATATTAGTCAAATTAATCTCAATAATTGGTTAATTTATGTTTAAATTTTTTAAATAATTTTAGATAATTAATTTGGGTTGATTTCAATTTAATTTGGATTTGAATTCAATAAAGGTCATTTAGGCTCATTTAAGTCAAATAGTCTAATTAGCCTAATTAAGGTCTTATTAGTTTAAACTTTCTTTTAATTCATGTTTAAGTATATTTATTTAATGATTTTGAGTCTTTTTAATAATTTAATTTGATCAAATTATGATGAGTTGACCTTTGACTTAGTGGGATCAACATGAGTTAACCCTATGTTCAATGGTTGACTACTTTTAACTTTTCATTTCATTTGATTCCATTCATATTCATGTAATGCATTTTATGTTTTTTATTTGATTTGGTTTGAGTTTGTTTTGATTTAATTTGAATTTCTTTGGATTTTAATGATTTTAAGCTTAAGTAGGGTAGTTGGGTTAGCCATCCAAATTTCCTTAGCTCAAGCTCAATTGGATTTGGGTTTTCAATTTGAATATGTTTAGGTCAATTATTTGTTTACATTTTGGTTGGGTTTGGATCCACCTAATCCCATTGGGTTAGGTCAAATTCTAGAAGAATGCGCTAGGTTACTAGGTGTAGTGTCCTAAGTACCTAATTAGCAAGCTCTTAATCTAAGATTAGGTGTTCTAATTCATGGTTTTTAGAAATAATGTTAACTTCATTCAAAAATGAGATCAACATTCAATTTGAAGTAGCATCAAATGACCAATCCATAGGTACTCAATAGTTATAACTACAAGAGAGAAAATAAATAATATAAAAAGAGAGAATGAATCTACTCAAGAATAAAATGAAAAAAAAATTAGAATTTCATACAAAAAGCTTAAATAGACAAAAAAATCAATATTAAAATTTAATGGTTATTAAGGATCTCTTGAATAAACCTAATTAATCTCCCAATCATCTCCACACATCACACTCATGTCCAACTAATCATATGTAATTAATGGAATATTAACGTGTTAGATAAAGTTAATAGAAAATGATTAACATATTAATAATGAAAATTTTAAAAATCTAACAAATTGTGAGATAAAAGTCTCAAACAAATAATAGTTTCACCCAATTTATCAAAGAATTTGCCAGCTTTATCAGTGTAAGTAGGTAAGCCAAATGCTTAAGAAAAATGACTTTAACACAATAACATTCATGTGTTTGACAATCCAATTATTTATAATGCATGCATGTTGATTTTATTATTGATACACAATGACCCATAGTCCTTTGTAATAAAACACATGATTTTGACATTATACATTAGAGGAAATCACATATCATCAAAGGTCATGAATTTGTCTAACCTCAGGCTCACAGACTTTATGATCGAAAGAGATTTGATCACAAAAAAAATATTTAAAGATGCTCTCCATCATCTTTATTGAGATGATCATGAGTATGTTTTCTCATGAGGCAGATTGATATATATTCAATAAGATTTCTCTTAGCATTACATTATGGTTTGTTTAGATATAGGTCTCACTTCTTATGAATGCAAGCCTTCATAATTAATTACCCCTCTTACCATAGTAAGGAAGCACTCTCGATTAAGGTTGAAAAACAAACATATTTTATCTAATATAAGTTGGTGTCTAGTGGTGTGTACTATGACATAAACGACTATCATTTAAATTAAAGTGTATATTTAGGATGATGACACGACCGATCAAGATCCCATAAGTATGTCATCTTAGCTGTCATGGTCCCTAGTCTACTTAGCCAAGGAAAATAGTTCCCGACTAAAGAATCCTTGTCAGAAACCATGTGCTGCGTCATTCAAGGTGTTCTTGTAGACCAGAGATGGTATTTATCTAAGGTGATAAATTTAAGTTAACCTTAGCTAACAGAAAACATTTTTCCAGTTAAATATATTCTATAATTAATAGGTTAAGAAGTAAAGCCATATAGAGAACATACATACTACTATAATGACCGAAATATAGTTGAGCTATATGGAAGCCAAACCACCCCGTCAGAGTGTTCTGATCGTATTTGTATTTCATGTGATATCGTTTGACGACAAAAATCATGCAGATAGAGAACACTGACCACATTCTTACTAGCATGAGATTATTTGAGTATGAACATAGTTATAAATTTAATTTGATATTAGTTATTTATGAGCAGAGGTTTCCTTAGCTTATAATTCTTGAAAAATAATGATGGATGGGTGGATGGTTGTTTACTTTAAGTTATTTTGAATGATGAACTTTATTCAATTTAAACAAGTCACTTCTAAATGAATTTTACAATCAACATGACTATCATCAGAGAATAATTAGGTTTTGTTGACCCGGACCCAATCATAAGACCCAACCAAGAATATTAACCCGTATAGTATTCTCAAACATTTAATTTATATTTTTAATATATGTGTTGGGGGAACATGCAGGTATTTTCTATTGAAATTAGAAGATTGTCTTTCAGCCCATAGACATGCATGAGATACAAATTTATTTTATTTTAACCCATGAAGCATTATTAGACTTGAAACTTAGGTAATTGTTATTATGTTGAGGCCCATGCGGGTGTTTAAGTCCATTTTTATTAAATGCCACAACATTCAAAATATGTTTATTAGGTTAGTGCCTCCGTGCTGGGAACATAATGCTATTAAATTGGCATTGTGGCATCGAGTGCTTAGTACGATAGTATTTTAGGGCAGGTATTCATGTTGACTAGTGCCTAGGCGCTAATCATATGGTGTTGTGACGCCAGTCAAAGGTCGGATCAGAAAAGCTGGTAGAGGAACATAAGCATTAAATGGAAAGAACAAACTTTTTGACCAATGTTATGACGCTACATCAATGCCTGTCACATTTTTACTTAAGAAATTAAGGGTAATGAATGCTCTTTTTTACTAGTACAATAACCGACTTGATCAGTTGACCAGCGTCATGGGCATTGTAGTGCTAGGTTACTGTTTCAAAACCCAAAAGGTTAGTGATGCAACATTAGATCGAGTTTATAAATAGACTCATTGGGTTGCTCATTTTTCCATTATGAACTTTCCATTCCCAGGAGCTCTCTCTCTCTCTCTCTCTCTCTCTCTCTTTCATTTTCTTAGTTTTCTCTCCTTCTAAGAAAGTGATCATGCTGTTCAAGAAGCTTGTAAATAAAGGAGGGTGACTTCAAGCGAATTTAGCAAATTTGTTAGCGTAGAGGCTAAAAAGAGGTATCAATACACTCTCACTCACAAGCATCTTATCCCAAAAAGGAGCTTCTATAACTCGAGTGCAAGAGTATAAGGTTTGATCAATAAACGCAGGTGGGGTCTGCTGGCTTACGAAAGTAGCTCCTGTGTCGTCCTCGTGGTGTGAGAGTTTTTGCCAATGCGAAGGAGCACCGGAATAATAAATTTTTTGTTTGGGAAAAACTAGTAAGTTTTGATAGCAGTATCATAAATGCATATTACAAATTGCCAAATATGATTTATGATCAATATCTTTTTTTATTATAATGAGCACCCAAATTTTGATGATATTTTTATTTTCCCACGAGTAGAAATGCCGGCATCCAATGAAAATGGTGGGAGAAAAGAATTATTAACTTCAATGCCATTGGCCTAACGACAAAAATCAAAAGCTTGTTATTATTTTATTTCTGCTAAGATGATGCCTACTAGCAATATCAATGAGGTAACCAAGTATAAGATAGTATTGAATTTTGTAATTCAAGAAGGATTTACAATAGATATAGAGAAGATTATTTATAATTCTATTTGTAATATGCTTAGGAGAAGTACTACAATAAGGTATGGTCATCCCCCTCTTATCTATGATTTGTGCACTACGACGAGTGCATTAGGGGAGCCCGATGTATAAGTTCTTATTCAAAAGGCTCCAATAACAAAAAGTCTTAGTGAGAGGTTTGGCTCGAGATTCAAAGTGGGGGAGAGCTCACGCACCCTATGACCTCGACCCCAATCTTCTCAATCCTTAAATGAGTAAGTCTTGGATTTAAGTAAAGTGGTATGAGAGTAGCCGCAGGCAACATGCTTTAGAAAAGAAATTTGATTATCATATGGATCAATATCAAAAGTAGTTTTCTTATATAACCCAGTTCAATACGGCACTGATCCATATGTTGGAAAATTATGGCTTTGGAGATCTAGGTTAGGCTTTTTTCCTACATCATCTCAATACCCCCCTTATGTGGCTACCTCACTTAAGCTAGATGAAGAGGATAAGGAGAATGATTATGACTATTAGTTTCCCCCTCTTTTATTTATTTATTTATTTATTTTATTTATTATATTATAGCACCTTTGTAATAAATGTTTTATATTAATAAAAATATTTTTATTTCAATATTTTTATGTATTTTTGTGTATATGCCTTTCTATTAGGGATTTGAAAGCTCTAAGATTTAAAATAACATTTTTTATCTTAAAAATGACATTACAATGGTAACGCTTCAGCGCTGAGAATGTAATGCCTAGGCACTGCTAGATTGGAGGACATAAGTTTAACCTGAGAGTTCAGCACCTCAACGCTATATTCATAGTGCCATGATGTTGTGGTGTATGATTTGGATTATGCCATGAATGTCCTAATATTAATATTTTAAATGTAGAAATACAACGCCACGACACTGGGATTATAACACCATGGCGCTATAAGATGCCCGCCAATGTTTAAATTTCTGAGGACACCACATTTTGGTGTTGCGACTACAACACCACGGTGCTGCTTTACTGATATCCAAAATTCAAAATTTTAGCAACACAACATTTTAGCAATGCTAGTTTTCATGATTTTAGTGCAGAGCACTCTTCTTCTTTGTTTTGGATTCAAGGTCAATAGAGGGAGGGTTTTATTTTACACTGGAACTAAGTTCAATGGCAAAGTATATAGTGCTTCGGTGTTGAAAGGATGGCATTGATGTGTCATATTAGAAATAGGGGACTTAGAGACTTTAGCGTAGTGGTGCTGAATGATAATGCCTTAATGCTAATAGAATTGATTTATTCCCAAGGGCTTAGTGCCTCAACCCTCTAGATAGAGCGTTGAAGGTTTCATTCTCGAGAACTTGGCGCCTCGATGTTGGGCATTGGCACCATGGTGCTATGGGATGGAGACATCTGTATTGAATCAAATTCTTAATGATTTTAACAGATTTTTATTAAAATTTGGTAGTGTAGTGCCTTAGCACTGCTAAGTTTTCACATATTTTAGTGCAAATATACTCTTTTCCATTATTCTGGATCAAGATCGATGGAACGAGGGTATTCTTTTCATGCTAAAACTAAGTTCAAAGGCGGAGGACTTAGACATTCAACATTTAAGATTACGGAATATTTGAAGCTTAGGGAGCTTTTTAACTTTGGATCCAAGATTGACAGAGATACACTATTTTATTTCTCGCCAGATCCAAGATCGGCGGTAAAAATTTAGTCAAATTTCTTTTTCTGGAAGAAAATAGTGTAAATAAAGCATTTCTAGAAGTTTTTTTTACCTAAAATTGATTAGAGTAAGTCTTGATTTCATTTCTTGCACGAGGAAATCACTTTCGTAGGTGAGGGAAGCATGTTGTTGGGAGTGCAGATGAACCGAGGCATGAATAGTGAGAAAGGTTATGGGTGAGAGTGAGGGAGGAAGGAAGAAGACTGCTTTCCCCTTTTTATGGTGAATTTCCCCTTGTTGGGGGCCATTTTATGTTCTATAATGGTTCCCCCCACTCCCTCTATGCGGTTATTTCTGCTGGGGAAATGACGACAATTTTCTTGAGTTAAAAAACTAAGGATACATACGCAAAGATTGTACCATTTTTGCCGCAACCGCAGAGGGGCTTTGAGCTTCTAGATTTTCTTAAGGAAGCAACAGCACTTTGACACTACGATTGCAGCATCGCGAAGCCCTAAAGCTGGGATGTGTAGATTTTTATCATTTTTCATTCATTTAGTTTCATCATTTTCTTAGATGCAAACAAATTCCCCACCCCAATGAATGTATCATATTGATAATACATGATGCATTTATTGCTTCTTTATTTATTTGTAATTTTATGTTGCATAATAAATAGCGAGAAAACTTGATCTTTAATCATTTTCATTTGTCATGTAAGGTAATGAAACAGTAGAGGTTATATCTATAGGTGATTGGCTTGAATTTCTCTAATACAGACAGAGGTTATACGAGCTCTATAAGCCATAATTGACTGCCTCTATCTAGTTCCATGAAGATGTTGAACGATAATCTCCTAGTCATGGACCAATAACAAAAGGACCAGCTTAAGTTTAGTTACTTAAGCGTATGTTTGTGAGTAGTCTTCTTCTATAGCTATGATAGCATGTCTGATCATACTTCTTCTTTCTAAAAGATATTATCTCCTTATCTATAATTCTTTTAATTCAATAGATATATCGAGGAGCATAATCTGTGCTTTAGAATGCTTCGTCTGATATGATCTCAAAGCTCTGAGACTATGTTCAAGGTCTTGACAAACCAGAGAGACTTGATGTGAAATAGTGCTGAGTGAGGTCTCTACCATAATGATTATATCATATATGACCTCTTGCAATATACTGTGCAATGAGAATATCCCAAACTCAACATCTCTGTAATGCCATCGCTGTGTGACATAGGCTCTTTGAAGAGTATCGATGTAATGAGTCTAAAGGCCTATAGAGTATTCTGGAGATGAAACAAGAGATCTATAGACCAAATAGCCTTTGAGCTGTATATTCCAAGCTATAAATATGATGACTCTCTGCACAGGAATCAATATCTAAGGAATCATCTTGAGTGGCACTCACTATAACCAAAGTCGAATATGACAAGAGCGGCTCATATATCATCATCGAAGTGTTAGATCTATGTGTGGGTCTTCTTTAATATGCATATGCTCGCTGCTAATAGACTAAGTAAGCACTGGGGAAGCATCACTGGTGTCTATTGATAATATCAGCATAACATCATTGCTCATCTATTCTATGGGTGGCTCAGCTACTACTAGTAGAACAGGAATATAAGTAGGCTCGTCTATCTTTGCTACTCTTATATCATGATCAGTTGTCATGAAGATATAAATATCTCCATCATCTCTCTCTTGAGCTGATGATGCCTTTCATCATCATTTTCTACTGTTGCCTAGTTCATTCGATGATCTCTTGGGAGCATGAGTCATGTGTTGGGGGAAATGCAAATATCATATCGGTTTGGCTCTCCCCAATATACAACTGTATATATAAAAACCTAGCTCCAAAAAGGAAGAGTATGTATGACAGATCCATAGTGGCCATAAGTGACTAACTCCTGTGTAAGTCTCATGTGAAGCTATATAGAGGCTCAAACAAGTATCTAAGCGAAGTAAAAAAAAGCCTATATTGTAGAAACTGTTGCATCCCCAGGGAATGAATATTTGCTATGCCTACTATCTATGATAGTCTGTATATGAGTGTAGCCTGAGTGAAACCTTACTATCTAGCTACTTTATTAGGATGGTATCCCTATAATATGATGGACTCATGACGTCTATAGCAAAGCCAGGCAGGTCTTAACTTGATGAGATATTCTGCTATGCATCTACATCATGGCTTTGATAATAGCATGGGTGCCTCTCTATCTATAAGAGAGTCAATGAATCTCTGTCCCAAACTTTGATCAGGCAAGTTATAAAAAGCTGATATGTTTATAATCTAAAAGTAATCCGTCATGCATGATGAAGCAAACGTAAAAGTCCAGATCTGATATTTATCTAAGATGATTGTAGCCTTATTTAACTATATATTCATGAGGAAATGCTACTCTCTAAAATAGAATGGCATCTCATGACAATTAAAAGCTACTGATACATGTATATGAATCCATACATGTAAGTAGTGCCAAGGAGCATCTATGTCATAGCACCATGAGTCAGTCATCATGCTCACTCTGCTCAATCCATAGTATAGGTAGGCTAATGATGTTAGCGCCAGTACTATCCTCTCACCTCAAGCAAGCAAGCTAGCCATCAAGAGAGTGGATGGATGGACAAGTTTGCTTTGTAGGAGAAATACGAAATAGCATAGCTAGGTGGCAATAAAAGTCACTAGTGATAGCTCCTCGTTAATATTTTGTGCTAAGAATCATTGAAAACTGACTCTTCCTTTTGGCTTGAATCTGACACTGAATGATTCTTCATCTGAACAAGATCCCATATCAAATAGATCCTCTAATTATGCGAAGTGGGGCACACACATTGTTGCATCTAAGAAGCTCTCAGACTAGATGTCTAAACTAATTGTGCCCCGTCACTTATGACATGATCTCCACTCTCTGGATAATCTATAGTAATGATCTAAAAGATAATGGATACTTAAGGAATATACTTGACGGCCTCTCTTATGCTGACCATCTGGTTGACGTCGAAAGAGCTCATGATCTTGAGGCATGCACTCGTCATAGTGAATACTTATGATAGGGCGACCTGCAATCCTACATATCAACCAGAGTAATTGTCATCTCATGTGGACCAATTCAGCAAGTATTGGTGATCTTATCTCAATGCTTTGCTATACTCAGTATCCAAGTAAATGGGAGGTGGCTATAATAAAAAATTGATGCATATACTGCATGATATATGGCAACCCTCCTAAGGATGTCACCATGCATCTATAGATGATGACATGCCTAGTATATATAATCACTGATAGCTGATAAGGGTGTGCAAGATACTAACTTTGGGTCCCAATCTTCTTCCTCATTGTGTAATATGTGATAACCCAAAAGTCTGATTGTGCCTATAGAAGGAGTTGTATCTATAACTGGTTGAAGCGCATCCTAATCTCTAAAGTTAAGGCTCTATGACCCTCTATAAAGGAACATCATGACTATGTCTTAGCTTTAGCTTGATTACCTAATCAGTAGGATCATGGCCTGATGGAAGCTTTGAATCAACAAGTAGAATGCAAGATGATAAAGCAAATGAGGCCTCAAAAATATCCCTGCTTGTCAACATATCCTGATGCCATGAGACTTGCTCATACAATTTGATTGTGCCATATGGATCATGGGTTTCAATAGTGGGCCATATCTGCTCCTCAATAGGCTCTATAGGAGGCATATCATCTAGCTATCTCCAAGTAAACATCGTAGCCAATCAATAGCAAATCTAGACAAGAAAAAATATATAAATTTTACAGGCATTATAAAAATCGTTAATATCTGAATGTGTAAATGTGTTATACTTGTAGGCTCTTAATTCAATCTTTTCAAGTTTTACAGAGTTTGAATTAAATTTATCAGATTTGGATTTATATTTAGACCCTCCCCTTTATGTATATTTAGGCTTAAATCTTATGTTAGATTTAAGTTTAGATTTAGATCCGGCCCCTTTGGGCATGATGGATCTAATTTGGCCCTTTTAGGCATAATGGATCTAATTTAAATTTAGATAAAACCTCTTTGAGCATGATATATTTGATTTGACACCTTTGAGGATGGTGGATTTGATTTAAATTTAGATTCGGCCACTTTGGACATGATAGATTTGATCGGACCCCTTTGGGTATGGTGGATCTGACTTAAATTAAGGTCTAACCCCTTTGGACATGATAGAATTGATCTGGCCCCTTTGGGTATGGTGAATCTAATTTAAATTTATATGTAGCCCCTTTAGGCATGATGGATATGATTTAACCCTTTTCTATTAGAGAGAGTTTTTTTTAGATGGAGTATTTTTCTTGCATTGCAAGGCTTATAAAATTGCCAGCTGTTGATAAAGAAGTTTTTCTTTGAGATGAGTACTTTCGTCGCATACTTTCAATGAGGAGTATCTCTTTGGTTCATCATTTTAGAGTTGATTTTGACTCTTGCATTTGTAAATCATAACAATTTTAATAGCTATGTGGTGAAATTTTTATATGATTTCTAAATAATAAAATATACTTCCATCTTCACTCTATACAAAATAAAATAAAGGTCAAAATATACTTATTCTTTTTATGCATTTTTACCACTACATAGATCCGCAGATGTTCTTTATTGAGGGTGATCGGGTACGACATTGAGGAGAGGTGTACTATCTCAAAAGATAGAAATCACCACCCTACAATGGGATTTATGTGGTTTGTTTAGCTAATCTCTATTTTATAAGTGTTAGCTAGATTTACTCTTTCTTTTTCATGTAATTTTTGCAATTAGAATTTTGCAATGATTATTATGGGAGATTAAGATGAGCATTGGTCATAAGATTACATCTTATGTACCATGTGAGGCCTTTGGAGCAACCACCTTCCAACCATCCAAAAGAAGGAAGCAAAAGAAGGAACTAAAAGAAGGAACCAAAAGAAGAAGAAAAAAGAAGAAAGAAGAAATGAAGACACCCCTCAGAGAACTTCTCTTTCCTTCCCTAACATAAGTAATTTTATGTTTTGATTGGGTTCAAGTGAATCCTACAAGTAATTACAAAGTTGTAAAGAGAGGGAAAGAGAAGAGAACTACTCTTTCCTTCCCTAACCTAAGTAATTTCTAAAGTGGATTCATATTTTAGTTTTGTTTAGTAAATGTTTTATTATATGTTTTAATTAATCCTAAGTTGAGATGAACTCTAAACAAACCTATTCAAGAAGAAATGCATTTTAAAATTAAGTAAAGTGAACTAAATTCATAAAACATACATCACTTCATTTCTTTCTCAACATGTATAACATTGATATGAATGAGTACTAAGCATATCAATACATACAAATGGAAATATTTAGCATACTTTATAATGCCCACTAAGTAGTTTATTTAAGAAAATTTGAGTGTTTATGATGCATGATTATCATTAAGTAGTAAAGGAGTTTCTTATACAATTTTCACATGCACATATGAATGTATGAAAGACATAAGTGAATATAGTGCCATTGTTAACCAGGGGTGTAAGGTACAAGATCAACTTAGGGATACTTAAAGCCTCGCAACCCCGGGGTTGTCCAGACTAATATACCACTTTCCTTAAATACAAGCATGTGTACAAAAAAAAAAAGAATGGAAAAGAAAGGATGCAAAATGTTTGTGTTGGTTGATTTATTTTTGTTTATGCAGTTTATATGTACAAGTGTAGGTATCCTTGTTAAGTAATAATATAGAAATGAATAGGATATGGAATTAGGCAAGTGTTAAGTTCTTTCCAAATGAACCATATATTTTGTTAAATCCTATTCAAAATAATATCAAAAGAGGAGAGAAGGAAAATTACACTAAGCACATCCTTATATTTTACTCATATGCAAGCTCATAAGTAAGATATACGTAACACTCTTTCAATTTTGATAATTGATTCATATATTTTGAAAATAATTTGGGTTTAATAGTGATAATAGCCACTCATATTCTTACTTTAGCCAAAATATGCAATTTGACATAAAGGAAATATTTTCATTTTAAATTTGATTTTTGAAAGCATGAATGTATGAAATCATATGGGACACACATTTAGCATGTTAGTAAAGAACTAAAGTAATGAAAGCATGTAAATACATTCACCTTAATTAATTCCTAAAGACAATATTATAAGATAAGAAAGCTTAAAGCAAATCCAATTTTGTTTAATTCGATTTTTGTTTAATTTTGAATTTGATTTAATTTGGAAAATATGAGGTGAGTTTGTTGTTCCTAACCCATTCTCACATGTGTTTGCTATTTTTGTTCAATTTTTAGGTGATTAGATTCATTTTATATTTTGATTAGGTTAAGGTATGAATTAAGCATATTAATTACCCCTTACCTACACCACCATAGCATAGTTAATCAAATAATTATGAGCCAATGAGATGACATAAAATCACATAAGTAATTCAGCAATGCACCTAGGAGAAAAAGAGTCTAATGCAATTTGGCTCATGATTAATGATTAATTAAGCTAAGGAGTTTAATTTAAGTAATTTCAAAACACTACTCACATATATGAGTTGAAGTTTGATTTCCTTAATTGTATTTAGGCTCTTGAACACTTAAGCATTTACCTCAGAAGAATTAATTGAGTCATGGAAGGTTTTAGAATTTTTTGAAATTAATTAAGGGGATAATTAGTCAATTAACCTTTAATTAAGGTAAGATTAAAGAATAAAGGGGGTTTAAGGAATATCTTAAGGAGAGTATCCCAAAATTATTCCCTAAACCTAACATTTACTTAATCAAAACTTAATTGGCTCAATCAAATTACTAATTACACCTTTAATTAAATCTAATTATATTAAGAGAGTGATTAAGGAATGAACTAGCAATTCCACTAATTAAGCCACCAATAAATCCCAAGAAAATTAGAGAAGGCAGAAGTCATCCCCCTAATTACACCAAAGAAGTTTGAGATTAATCAGCAAATTAATTAGAGAATAATTAGAAAATTAACATTCTTAATAAAACCCAAATTTAGATAAAAGAACTATTTAAAATTAATCAAAATCAATTTTAGAATATTTTATGTTCAATTATCTTTCTAATGAAATTTATTTCATATTTTTTTGATTTTTCTATATTGAGATATGAATTTTAAAAGCTCAGGTGATTACTTAGAATTAAATAAATCCCTAATTATATCACTAATCCTTCTGGCGCCACGCATGCGGTTGACACGGCATGTACTTTACATGCATCACCGCCTGATAGGCTATTTAAAACATCACATCATAGCATCGTGTGGCGGCGGCGCTACACACTTTTTCCTCAGCCCTCCGACCAAGGATCGGACGGTTGAGATTAAAGCTGCAGATCAAAAGATAAAATATAAATATCTTGCACATTTTAATCTCGGCCATCCATCCAAAACATGCTGATGGACAGCCAGAGATCTGTCCTTATTATTCTCTGTGGGAAAGAGCAACCATCCATCTTTAATGGCCATGATTCAAGCTCGATTGAGCTTGGATTGGGCTAGAATTTGGCCCACACCTTCATCATGCATCCTAGATCACATCTAACTGTCAAAATCCTATGCCATGATAATTTCTTTCACAAAGCTCTAAACAACATTGAGTTTAAGCTCAGAAAATGGCTAACCTCACCGGAGGTGATCACCGGCGCTCGATTCCCTTGGAGAAGCTTCGTCTGGTTGAGACAAAGCTTTGCTGAAAGTTTGAGGGGTTGAGGTTGAGTAACTTCTCCTATGGACCAACTCCTCCTCCAAGTGAGCTCAGCTTTGGTCTAGGTGACTCCTCCTTTGCTTCAAGAACTTGAAAGAGAGCTTGGGTAAGCTCGATTGGGGTCCCTAAGGGAGTGTGCAAAGGGAATTGGCTTGATTTTAGGTGTGGAGTAAAATGGACTTTTGGTGGAGCTCCCCTACTTTCACTTTGTTAAAATCGAGAAATGGGAATTGGCAAATCTTGAGAGAGCTTGGGATCAATGAAAAATGACTCCTCTGGCTTACTAACACTCAATCAACTTGAGGAATCTTAGAATAAGAGTGAATTAGGGGGAGTATATCTCCCCCTTTGGCAATCGGATGGCCAAGCATAGGCTTGCCATTTTTATCCAATTGTCTTGATTCAAAGGGTTTGTTAGGTTGTTAGGAGTGTCATTGATTTCAATTTTGGCTAGGGAGTGGAATGGTGAAGTGGCCATGTGCTCAAATTGAGTGTAAGGAAGATTCCCATGTGGCCATTTCAAAGCATGTGCCCGATTTGGCCATTGGGTTAGGTTGGGCTGACCCAAATCTATTGGGTTGGGTGCAACACCCTCTCTATTGTTCACTTGATCCATTAGGAGAGTGTTAAGTGAGTATGAAGAGGATTTGACCAAATTCCAAGTGAAATTGGCCAAAATTTACTCTATGGCCTAGGGGTAAAATGATCATTTAGCTAATTTTTGAATTTGAGTATGTTTGGTATGTTGAGAAAATAGGTTTTGCCAAGTTTCATTGGATTTGGAGTTCATTTAGTATGGTTTGGCTCATATTGACCCATTTAGGTCAAAAATGGGTCAACTTGGGTCAAGTTCACCAATTGGTCAAATTGGGTCAAACCAAGGGTTGGGTCAAGTTCATATTGCTATTTGAAATATTTTGGTGACTTTGATTTGATTCAATTTGGTTTAGGATTGAGTTTGGTTCATATGACTTCATTTAGGTCAAATGGGTCAAGTTGACCAATTTGAACCATTTGACCTATTTGAACAAGGTCATGGGTATGTTTAGGTTTGGTTAGTCATATGAAGTAGATTGGTGTCTTAATTTCCAATCAATTTTGGTTAAGTTTCAATTTGGCTCAATATGACCCTTTAGGTCAAGTTGGGTTCAAGGTCAATTGGGCTAGGTTAGGTCTAGTTAGCCAATTAAGGCTTTGGTCAAGTTCAACAAGTGATTTAGAATGAACTTGACTTATTGGTTTCAATCAATTTAGCTTATATCAAGTTTCAACACATTTTGACTTTTTAGGTCAAGTTGGTTCAACTTGGGTCAAGTGGCTAATTGGGCTAGGTTAGGCTCAAATGTTGACTTGGTCAAGTTTAAACATTGGTCATGAATGAACTTAGATCAATGGTTTCAATCAATTTGGCTTATGGTGAATTTTGGCTATGTTGGGTTTCATTTTGGCTAAGTATTGACTTGGTCAACCCTTAGGTTTGACTTGGTTTGACCCAATTTGAGTGATTGATCATCTCATGATGATTGTTGATCATGATGAGAGGCTTAGGTGAGTTTGATTCAATCCAATTTGGTTAGGATTAGAATTTGGCTCATAAGGGTACTTTAGGTCACTTTTGGTCAAGTGAGCCTAAGTGGGTTAAATGGCTTAGTCAAAGCTTGATTTGAGTTTGATTGAACTTACATATGAACTTATGATTGAAATATAAATCCATTTGCAAGTGGGTTGAAGTCAAATGAGTTTTGATTCATTTATTTCAAGTTCAAAAGGTGAACTTGAAATGGATTTTTGCTTAATTTTTGAATTGAATTTTGGTTAAGTGATTGAAGTTTGTATTTATATTTAGATTCATTATTGTAGGATTGATTGAATCATAAAGAAAAATCAAGAGTTTGGCTTGATTTGAAGTTGATTTAGCTAAGTTCAAGAGTTTGATTTTTGGAATTGGTTTTGGTTGATTGAATTTATATTTCATTTATATATGTGAATATAAATGAAAATATAAATGGGTCATGAGAAAATTTCATGAATTTGAAGTGATTTGAACATGATCTAGGCTAAGTCCTTAAGAGAGGATTAAGGTGACTTAGGAAAGATTTGTGAATTGA
Organism: Cymbidium sinense; assembly: GCA_021442155.1. Lineage (NCBI taxonomy): Eukaryota > Viridiplantae > Streptophyta > Magnoliopsida > Asparagales > Orchidaceae > Cymbidium > Cymbidium sinense. The sequence continues at coordinate 178,833,539 of CM038216.1, read as the reverse complement.
ACTTGAATTTTGAATTTAGTTTGATTGATTTAAATTTATATTTCATTTATATATGAGAATATAAATGAGAATATAAATGGGTAATGAGAAAATTTCATGAGTTTGAATTGATTTGAACATGATTTAGGCTAAGTCCTTAAGAGAGAATTAAAGACTTAGGAAAGATTTTGAATTAGGAATTTGAATTTCAGAATTTGATTTAATTGATTTGAATTTATATTTCATTTATATATGAGAATATAAATGAGAATATAAACAGGTCATGAGAAAATTTCATGAGTTTGAATTGATTTGAACAAGATTTAGGCTAAGTCCTTAAGAGGGAAATAAAGGACTTAAAAAATGTTTTGAATCTGGAATTTCAATCATGTTCTTCAATCATTTGAAATTAATTATAGATTTCAATCATGTCAAATTGATTTAAGTTAGGAGTAAATCAATTGAGCTAGAATTGATTTAGGTTTAATGTTGATTTGATTTAGAGTTTGACTTGAAGAAAGGAAGTCAGGAAAGTGAAAGTGGTTCAAGCTATAGGGTAAGCAAATTTACCTAACACCTCTAAGGCATAACCTACCCCTATGGCTAACTCTTCTAAGTCTCTAGGGTTAGGATGACTGTCCACCTAATCACTAGATGTGTCTTAAGGCTAAGGATCTCTTAAAGTTTAAGAGGAGCCCTATGTCTAAGATGGAGGGGTTGAGAACTCATTCTAAAAATGAGGTCAACATTATGCATAATATCTTTTGAGATATTATCCGTTTATGGAGGGCGTAAGTTTTATCCCTTTTGCATCAATGAGCTAATAAGCTCCCCCTATGTATACTTTTTAAACAATATATGACCTTCCCAATTTGTGTTAAACTATTCACCTGTTCGTTGGTATGGAATGATATGCATTCTGCTTACCAACACGAGTTCACCTACTTTGAAGCTTCTTGGGTGAACCATGCGATCGTGAGCTCGGATCTTTCTTGCTCTATATATTTTTAGAGTTCGTTAGGCTTGTAATCATGCTTCATTGAGAGCTTCTAGTTCTTTGAGGCGTATTTAGACATTTTCCTCTATTGCAAGCTTATTTTGAACTAATATATAGAGTGAAGGTAGCTCTACTTATTTTTCGAGGTGCTCCGAAGGTAGCTCTACATTGTCTGCTTTGTCTTCTTTTAATGGGATTGCTTTTACCCATTTGAACAATGGAAACTAATATGAAATGTTGTCATCTAGATGATGAAGGATTTATTGGGCCGATTATATAAGTTCCCCAACTTTCAAATGGCCAAGATGCCACTGTTCAATGTAAGGCATTGGTTGGTCGATGTAACATATCTGCATGTATTTGATATTGATGATATTTTTTGCATGTTCAATGCAATGTTGAATCATACTGGGCTAATAGTATCCCATTCATTTGATTTTAATTTTCATTTTATGACTGGAATGGTGTGCACTGCACAACCCTTCATGGACTTCAACCATCACTATTTTGCTTCATCTAGTCCTAGGCAACATAGCCACATTTGGTCAAATGAGTGGCGATGTAATGTATCATTCATAAGGCATATCAAAGAGCTCTTAGTGAAATTTTATGAGCTTTTAATTTATCTTTTGGTAATTCACCGCCCTTAAAGTAAGTAATGAATGGTTATCGCCAATCATCTTTGTCTATTATTGTTGAGATCTCTTGATTTTCTTTAGCTTTGAAGGTTTGCATAAAGGTTTGTGCCAAGGTTATTCTGGTTTGGACTATTATTGTAATTAGCACTCCCTAAGGGTTTGTCATTTCATTAGCTAATTTAGCTAATGCGTCGTCTTTATCATTAACTCGATGTGACACCCTTATAATTATCACTTTAGGGATTTGTTTTAGAAGATCCAAGTTATGCTTATGATAAAGTGCCAACTCAAGCTTATTTATCTTAAAATACTTGACTATTTGTTAGATTATGAGTTGGGAATCTCCATAAATATGAAGTTTCTTAATTTTTTATGTTAATAGCTAGCTGTAGACTTATAATTAATGCTTCATATTCAGCCTCGTTGTTGGTTAAAGTTCCATCAGAATACATGAATATCGAAGAATACCTCCTTGCGATGTTACAAATATTAAACCAATCCTGACATGTACTATAGATAAACCAGGCAATTTAGCTAGCTTTATTGGTGAAGCTCCATCAAAGTAGGTTCTCATTCTGTTGGTTGTTGAGCTTCTTCTACTTCAAATATTTGTTCATCAGGCAATTCATCGTTGAGTGGAGAATTTACCGGTAAGGGATGAGCAGCTAGAAAGTTAGCTAGAGCATATCCTTTTATAGCATTTTATGGAACATATATTATGTCAAATTGAAGTAATATGACTACCCATTTAACTAAGCGACCAGTTAGGGTAAGTCTAGTCATTAAGAATTTAAGAGGATCAACTTTAGATATCAGAGTTATCTTATATGATAATATATAGTGTCATAGTTTATGAGTAGCAAATATCAATGCTAGACATTACTTCTCAATAGGAGAATATCTTATTTCGGCTCCTATCAAACACTGACTTATATAATATATGATATTTTTCCTTCTTCATTGTTTTAAGCTAGCAGAGCTCCCAATGACTCTTCTAAAGCTATTGTATACAATATCAATGGCTTTCCCTTTATTGGTGCTACAAGAATTGGGGGATGTAACATATATTATTTTATGTTATTAAATGCTTCTTGACAAGCATCATACCATAAAAAAGGTGCATCATTTTTCATCAATTGAGTGAAAGGTTGACACCTCCCCAAAAGATTAGAAATGAACCTTCTAATATAAGCCAATTTATCTTATAGTGAATGTAGTTGATTCAAGGTCTTAGGCAATGGCAATTCTATATTTATTTTTAATTTAGAGAGATCAATTTCAATCACTTTATGACACACAATAAAGCATATAAATTTTTTGTACGTCACACCAGAAGCACATTTCAATGCATTCATCTTTAAATTGAAACTTCAAATTTTATCGAATTCAACTCTTAAGTCGTTTATGTGCTCGCTTTGATTTTTTTACTTTTGACAACCAAATCATTTCCCTTTTGTAGATAGCACTAGCATTTTTCAAGCCAAATAATATTACTTTATAACAATATATGTCGATTGGTGTGCGGAAGGACCTATGATTTTCATCTTCTGGAGTCATTTTAATTTGTTTATGACTGATGAATCATCCATAAATGAAAGCATGTCATAGTGTGAAGTGTTATCAACCAAAAGTTTTATATTGGGCAATGGGTAGTCATCTTTTAGGAAACCTTTGTTTAAGTCCCTAAAATCGATCCAAACATGGATTTGTCCTTTTTTTCCTTATTGGGACAATATTGACAATCCAATCAGCATATTTTTCTTCCCAGATAAATCCTACTTCGATGAGCTTTTTAGTTTCAACGATTACTTGCTCTTCGATTTTTAATCGCATTCACCTTGATGCTTGCTTTATAGGTTGTATATTAGGCTTAATGGCAAGTTTATGTATGTATGGTCACATTTGACGATAAGCTTGTCATTTTACTGTAATTCCATAAAAAGTAATATTTGTATTCACAGAGTAGTGCATTTAACTCATTTAATCTTTTTGATGTGAGTTTAGTATTAATAAAGGTTGGCCTGGGTTCTTCTTCAGTACCCAAGTTAATTTCCTGTAGTTTATTAACGGTAGCTTGATTACCTTCCTCGAACTGTTTTGGGGCCTCTTTGAAGTCAATGATTAATTCTTCTTTAGGTATATTCTTATTTAAAATATTCTTTTGTTCTTTTGTAGTTTCCAAAGGGCCTTCTTAGTTGCAAGATATGACATAGCATGAGTTCATTGAGAGAGATGCCAAAGCAATATATCCTAATCCCCATGTGGTGAATTTTTCATATCCTATGGGATTTTGGATATTATCCCCTTATTAGAGCCTCTTAAACAAATGAGCTTGAATACTTGATTATATATGCTGAATATTATTTTTAACCAGTTTTTTTTTAGAGCTAGTGAGAAATATTGAGGAATTATTATTGAAATATTTTTTTTCTCAAAATCATCCTCTTCCAACAAACTTTTGTGTGGGATTTAAGGTTCCCTCTTTTTTCTTGTAGAAGACAATCCCATCTTCATTATAGTCTATTCTAGAAGGAACATAGAAAATTTTTAGTTGTTCTATTTCCTCTTTTCTTGAAACTATTAAGGCTTTTATGTGTGCCTTTGTCATTGTAGTTATTTTCATAGCCTTATTAGAGACTTGGGATTCATGCACCCTAATTAGAGAAATATGACTTTCCTCTAATTGCTTTAAATTAAAAAAGAATCAAAATAAATTCAAATTAAATCAAATGAAAGAAAATCAAATTTAAATCATGGTAAAAAATGATCAATCATTTTGACATGAGTTTGACTTATGTGGGTCCCATCAAGTCAAAGATCGACCTACCAAAATTTGACCAAATGAAATCATTCCAAATGATTTAAATGATAGAATAAACATGTTTAAACATGAATTTAAAAAAAAATTAAATTTATTTAGGCTAATTAGATCATTTGATCTAAATGGGCCTAAATGAGCCTTATTGGGTTCAAATCAAATTGAAATAAACTCAATTTGATTATCCAAAATTATTTGAAAATGATCATTAAATATAATTCAATCAATCATTGGGTCTAATTTAATCAATTTGATCATTTGACCAAAATGAATCCAACTTAACCCATTAAGCCCAATTTGGGTCAAATGGGTCAAAACTAAAATCAATTTGAAATTAAATAAAATTAATCACTCTAAATCATCTTACACATATAATTAAACATGATTGGAGTTCAACATAATTTAATTGAGTATAATTAATCATTTGACTCAATTCAATTCAACTTAACCCATTTAAGTCAAAATGGGTCAAGTTGACTTAAAATTGAATCAAGTCCTCACATGACATGGGTTAATTGAATTGTCAATTATCCAATCAATCAAAACTTAAGCATAAATTCAATCGCCAAATGAATTAATTAAAATTGGACAAAAAAAATTTTAAAAAAATTCAATGGACTAATCCAAGGAGCTTAAATCCAAATTCAACTCAAGTAAGCGTGAGTCTTACTTATTGCTCACCTTGGATTTTTTTAGGAAACCAATCGTTAGCTTGAAATGGATGTGGTGGTGATGCCAAAAGCCATATAAGTTGAATTCAGAGGGAGATGAGGTAGAGCATGCAAATAATCCCTCTCCAAGCCAAGATACCCTTTGGATTCCTCTTCATCTCATCATCTTAATTGCCTTGAATTTTCTCCAATTACTTGACCACCTCTTGGAAGATGTTTCCAAGGTTTTCAATTGAGGAGCCATCACCATAGAGAAGGACTTGGTTTCTTCCATGAAAAAGAAAGCCATGGATTCTCCATAGCACAAAAAAAAAAAAAAAAAAAGGCTCATGACCAAGGAGAGAAAGGGGAGGCGAAGGTTTCCTTCCCTCAAGATAATCACCAAGTTCACTTATAAGGTTAAGAGGGACCAAACCACCCCTTTGGTTGAGCCTCTCACCACCGGTGGCTGGATTCTGACCACCTAAAACTTTGGATACATAGTTCTAGGCCATGTATCAAAAGAGAGGAGAGAGGCTCTCTTCTCCAAATATTTTACTCCAATACATTCACAAGAAGAAGGGAAACAAAGTTGAAGCCTTCCTCAAGCCTCTCGTCGCAGCAGATTGGCCAAAGCTAGCAACATAGAAGAAGAAAGCTCTCGGCCATCTATGGCAAAAGAAGATAAGGGATTTCTCATGTCCAATTGGCCTTCCCTACACATTCCATGGATGAAGGCGACCTCAGATGAACACTCCTCGAGGTCCATCACCACCAGCGAGCTGAAAAACCATCAAAATCAATGGCAAATGATTAAGAGTTGGTCTCCACGGTCTTTAACTAGGAGGCAAACCAAGAAATCTTTACCATGACTTCAACTTAATGTGGCAAAGGTGCATGGAGCACTGTAGATGCCAAGGATCATTGTCGATGAGGTATGGAACTAAACTGATCCCTTAAACAATTTTGTTTAGCCCTTTGTGAAGAGAATTTGATCTCCAAGGAGATCAAATCATATGAAGTGATTGCAAATCGATCCTTGATCATTTTGCAATTAAAATCGCATTGAAATTCCCTTTGGATCGTCGAAAATCAGCTGGATTCGACGAAGGATGTCCTCTTCTCGCCGGTGATAACATAGGAGCAATCTCTGCCATCCATTCCTTATGTTAGACACGGGCGATCCTAATTTAGTCACACGATCAGATTAAACACCTTAATGAAAATGCAGGTGCGATCTTGACCGTCCGATCTTCGATTGGGACAAATCTTGTGTTCCCCGTCGCAATCTGAGATGGATCCACAAGGATTCAGCTGGACGAATTGGGCACGGCCACACATAAAGCAGCACCACATGGTGGCAATAATTCAAAATGGGAATTTTTTATTTTTTGAATTAAATAAATATTAAAAAAATATATATAAATTCTAAAACCATAAAAAATTACAAATCCAAAAAGGTGTAAATAAGGGCTCTATGGACTTCTCTCATTGTTAGGAATCCATTAAACATAAATACTAATTTTTATTGAATAAATTTGAGTTAATTTGGGTTAAAATGAAAATAATCGAACTCAAATTAATCCAAAATTATTAATTCAATTAATTTGAAACTTTAGGGAAATGAAAATAGGGTTAAAACACACATAAAAAATTCATAATTTATTGCAAAATAAAATTAAAAAAATGTTGAATTTCCAATCTTAAACTCTAATTTTAATGAAATAAATTATAGAAAAATATAAAATAACCTGAAACCATCATAATAAAGCTTGATGAACCTAAATACATCATTAAGACTTATTGAAACTTAATAAATTATGAATGACCTAATTTAGCAATTAATTAAATTAATTAATTCAATTAATCAACCTAAACTTAGGAAAATCATAATAAATCAACCAAGATTCAAAAAATTCCAAATAAGCCCTCTATAGTTGCATCTCCGAGAGAGGAATCTAAGAAAAATAAGACCACTAAGTAATTCCGTCTAAATTAAACTTAATTTAAATTTTAATAAAATAATTAAGATTACAATTAATCTCAAATTACACATCTGATCAGAATGAAACTTTAGGAAACTCAAATTGGCAAAGAACCTCACTTGCCATAAACATTTCAAGATCAATTGATTTTTGGATTGAAAGTTATTGAATTTCCAATCTTTAGGTCAATTTACATGAAATAATAAATCAAAAAATTACAACAAATTATAAAAATTCATAAATTAATTTAAAACATTTTCATCAACATTAGAACACCTAAGGACTACTTTCCAATATTTTAAATCAAAGAATTTGATCAATTAGAAACTTAAAGTTTATTGAAATCTTTAAGATTGCAAAAAAAAAAAAAACATAATAATAAATTAATTAATTAATTAAACAATTTAATAATCCATTGAATTCATGATTAACCAATTATTGAAATCTTAATCCAGAATCAAAGCAAGCTAAGAATGAATTAAAAGACTAACCTAATTAAATGAACATAAATATTAATAAAATAAACATTAAACCAATTCTAATCAAATAAGCCAAATCAAATTAAAAAAAATTCAAACTCGAAAACAGATAATCAAATCAAAAGAAATGAAAAAAAGAATTAAATTCCATGACAAAAATAAAACATCAATCTAAATTAAACTCAAACCCAAATCATTTAAATGAATCCAAAAAGGTTAATTAAGATACTTAATATCTTAGTTAGAACTTTAGAATGAATCTTCATCTTAGGGTGAAGGCTTCATTCTATAAAAATTTAGGAAGTTGAATAGAATGAATTCCACCAAAACTAGAATCTATTTTATTCTTTATTTTTGAAAACTTAAACTTCACTTTAACAAAAAAATGAATTTGAAAATAAAAATAATAATCTCAAAACATTACATTAAACCATTCAAAAGTAAAATAAACAAACCCCAGAACTTAAATTGAAACTTAAATCTAAAAAAGCCTAACAAAGTCTTACCACGTAAACTCAATTTTTTCACACACTAGAATGTTAAGTCATAGACCCTAGATTTAAGTTAGGTCGATCTGTAATTATTATGTGATGTGATGTGATTTTTTTATTATTTTGTGATGTGCTATTTTAAATTGGATGGCTAGGATTATTTATCGTTCCTCTGAATGTTAAAACGTTCTTTTTAGAACTAACGTTATTTTCTACAGGGGGTTATGCTAAAAAGAGATAGTTGTAATAAAGTTTAAAAAATTTGTTTGCTTGCAGGTGTTGAATAAGTCCATTAGCATAGCCCAATATAATAGGTGGGATGTACAAGCAACTAATGCTAAGAGTGTATGTTTACAAATATAACTACTGATGGGTTGTTTGTACTTTTCTGATGTTTATTTTACATGGCTTAGGATTTATTTTTGAAATTTAAAATGTAACTTGAGCTTAAAATTAGGTTAAAATTTATGAGGTCTAGGAATAGTAGGAGTTGACCCTACCAACAGATGGGTGTAGAGGTCTCTTGTGAAGCCTAATGGAGGTCCCTGAAGACGGAGATGATTCTGGAGAGAAGACACTCATAGATCTAGACTGTAGTTCTAGGCCCGAGTGTATAAGGGTAGAGTTCGACTATCCATTTTCTCTTTCTTCTAGGGTGTATAATGATACTCGGCTACAATGACATGTTCTTTAATTTAAATTGGTGTGATTTATTTTAGGTGCATAATAGAATCAATCAATATTTTCGGTTTCTTTCTATGCTATATTTTTTGTAATGAATGCCTTAATGTCAGACTCCTAGGAAAACTATATCAAATTTAAATCTTATCAACTTAAACAAAAATAAAGAAACTTAAAACTTTACATTAATTAAAGCCCAAGGAAAATCTTGAAAGCAACTAGAAACAATTAGCTTTTGCGAACCATACTAGCATATTATTCTAACTTAGTGAATTGGACGCTTCACTCATTGTGCATAATGGGCATCTGACATTTGAAAATGACCACCTTCTTGGGGAAGTCTACCTTTTCTTCATAATTTGGCCCATGACCACTTCTAATTGTATGTCATTTAGGCATAAAATACATATCCTAAAGCCTTAAATGAATTATGAGTCAAAAATATTTACAAATTGAAATATGTTGCATTAGTTAGGATCATTTCATACTTAAATGTGATTTTAAGAATTAGGGAGTGAGTTTAGGCTCTTAGATTATTTCTTAAAATGCAATAACCCAACTATCTTACATACATGAGACTTGACATCGTGGATTTAAAATTCATTTAGATGGTGTTAGATAGTAGTCATTCTAGGCAGGTTATAAGTCTAAAAAAGTTAGTGATAAATTTATTCCCTCAAATGAGAGGAATGGTCGATAATTCCCAAAAGTTAAACTAGGCCTAGCCTTTGATTTGTATTAGAAGCACAAATAGACTTAGGTTTAGAAGCATCATCCTCAGAATAAGTCTCCATCCCTGGGCATTTCTATAGTCTTATATTTTAGAATCTAAGTCATAGATTTCTAATAAAATATCAACTCAAAATTCTATTAAATTCTAAAATTTAAAGCCCTATGATAGGATAGTCAAAATGTCTATTAGGCATCCCAATATCTGTAAGCATTTCCTACTTAATCCCGATTGACTTCCAAAAGAACTCTTTCCACTCTGAATCGTTCCCTTTTGAAATTCCAAATTATCATTTGCCTTTGAAAACTAGTTTAGAAATCTATAGAAATAATAATAAATTTTTTAATCGAGAGTATTCCTAGGAAGAGATCATTCATTCTTAAGTTGTAATTAACTATAGGAGCTTGCCCTTATAGAGAACCATGAATTATACTTAAAATAAACCCTGCTCTACTTCCTTATATAGTTCAAAGGAAAACTCTTTGGTGTATTAAATACCCATTAGCCTTAGGAATCTTTTATTAAATGATCAAATCCATTATAAGATAGTATTTTTATCTTTCCAGACAATATGTTTATTCCTTAATGACGAGTTTGATCATCCAAATAAGAAGTTCCTAAAATCTATATGGTGTCATAAATTTTTTCCATATTATTGATATCCAAAATTCAAAAATTTGGGAACACAATATTTTAGCAATGTTAGTTTTCATGATTTTAGTGTAAAACACTCTTCTTCCTTGTTCTAGATCTAAGATCGATGGAGGGAGGATTTTATTTCACACCAAAACCAAGTTCAACGGTGGAGGATTGTGGTGTTTATTTTGGATGGTTCATATGAACACCACGCAGATCGTAGAAGGTACTTATTGAAGTGATAGAGTGCAGCATTGAGGTATGATGTATTATCTTGAAAGATAGAAACATCACCCTACAATGGACCAAATTACTTAATAAAGGCTCCTAAGGCATGATGAGTCTTCATATATACTAGAGATTCTTCCCCTACTTTACATGGAAAGGTAAATCAAAGTTTATTTTAAGCCGAGTTCTTTAGTTCTCTATAGAGGCAAGCCTCCATAGTTAATCACATCCTAGGAAATGAGATTTTTAAAAAAAACTCTCAAAGTAGTCAATTATTATCTCCAAAGTTTTGAAGGTTAAGACTATCAATGAATTGGCTATTTTAAAAAATTAAATGGGATAGTTCAATTAGAAGACTTCTTTTGAAATCCAAAGGAGAATATATAAGAAATGCTCATGATACTAGAAAGCATTCCAACCTACCATATGGTGAGGCTTTATATTTTTGAATGTGAGAGGATTTATTTTGAGTTTGAAATTTTATTAGATTGCTAGGGCTTATAATCTACCAACACAAAATTATGAAAATGCTTAAGAGGTGAGGATTTATGCTCATAGCCCAAAGGAAACAAGCAACCTCGGATCCTAAAACTAAAGAGCTTTAGCACAAGCTAGAGCATGATATAAATCTAAGTAGAAAGGAGACATAAGGGTCAACCTCGACAAGAGGGAGATAAATCGTCCGGCTCTTCTGGACTAACAACCACCTAGAGTGGCCACCAACTAACACCTCCTATGCTTTAAATCCATATTGGTCGGTCTTATGTAATTACAAGATGATTTGATTTTTCATTTAATTTGAAAGAGACTAGAGTCCTAAACTCACTCCATAAGAGACTAGTTCATATTTGGTATGAGTATATGACTTAATGTAAATGCAACATTTTATAATTTTTTTATGTAATCTTGACATAATATTTTGGACAAAGGCTTTGAGATTTCTAATGCCTAAATATATGATGAAATTTGGTTATTGTTCAAATCAAAAGAGAAAGAGGGTGAAGCTTCATAATAAGGGGTTACTCTCATAGGTCAAGCGGTCCCTAAAGTGCAAGAATGGAGGCCCTCATTTTGCAAGAGTAATAGAAGATGTCATGCATGATGTGAGATATACAACATTCAACTAAGAAGTTGCTAAATCTTTTAATTATCTTGATTACAACGTAGTCTTTAGAATAAGATTGAAAGTTGTTTAGAATTTAATTATGAGTTATTAACTTGGTAGAAAAATTAATTTTATCTTAAGAGCCCATTGCATCCAGGCCACACATTCAATCATCAATCATTAAGAAATTATAAAAATCATACTATTCTAGTGTGCAAACTATCAATCATCATGAAAGAATAAAGAGATCATAGAGATGCAAGAGAAAATGAGTGAGACACTTATACAACCACAAAGAATAATTACAATTGAAATTGAATACATGCTCTGATTTGATTTTCTCCAAGGCATCATAGGGCACCCCAGGACTAAGCTCTCTAGCCACTGCTCATCATAAACCCCATAGTATTAATCCTAATCCTTATTACAAAATTATATTTTATGAAAGAAAATCTAACTACACCCGCAAAATAGACATTAGATAAATATACATACAATCTCAAACAGTTATATTTCATAATTTAGACTTAGCACCTTGCACATGGGTAACCAAGCCCACCTGTCTTAGCATATATTATGCTTAGGAGCATAAGCAACCTGCAAATAGAATATTTATAATTATTTTTGAGCGGCCCCTTAAGCATAATCTCCTATAGAAAAATAATATTAGGCTACCAACGGCCTAACCTCTAGTCTACGATCCACATTCCTAACATCCAGTCTGAAACATTATATCATAAAATAAAATACATCAACATTACATATATCATCCAAATCTAAAGCTAGAAGTGGTGACTTAACATTCTAATGTGTGTGATTAGGCTTGATGTTGTATGTCTTAACTAGGCATTTGAATTATAATTTTCTAGGTTTTGAAATTGTTTAAGTTAACATGAAGGATGGTTTCATTTTAAGTTGTTTAAAGACTTGTAAATTTTAATTTATATTTATATTTTATTTCATTTGATTTATTCATAACATCTAAGTGTTATAAAGAGAAGAAAGAGACTTAACCTCCTTCATCTCTATCCTAAATTATTTCCTGAAAGCATGTTCTTATGATTTAGTTTCTTTTTGTGAATGATTTATTAAATATTTTATTAAATCATAAGTTAATGTTAACTTTAAAGAATCACATTCAATATGGAAGGCATCTTAAGACTAATATAGTTGAATTACAATCACATAACAAATGTTATACCATTCTTTTCATCACCCATGACATGCATATGGTCCAAAGCTTAACATAACTACACATGCAATAAACTTTTGGCACACTTAAATGATTATGAATATATGTATTTTTAATAGAAAAGAAGATCTTCATTCATTAGTCAAATATACACACGTGTATAAAAGTTTTAAGCAAATATGTGCCGTTGTTAAACCAGGAAAGTGAGATAAGCAAATGACCTCCTTGGGGCAACTTAAAGCCTTGTATTCTGAGATGTCGAGACTATATACTTATTATCTCAAATACATATGGATGTATATACAATTATAAGAATGAAAACCATGCAAAAGATTATATTTTTGATGAATTATGTATACATGTAAAATAAAGCTCTATCTAAATTCTAGTACAAGTACACATAGGAATGAAATTAAATGAGTACATGCCTTTGTTAAACCAGTGAAGTGAGGTAATTAAATGACCTCCGTGGAGCTACTTAAAGACTCATATTCCTGAAATATCCAGACTATATACCCATTATCATTCAAACATATGTAAACCCATACATAAACATAAAGGAGAGAGCAAAATTTTGACATGCTTGAACTATAAATACATGCAAATCCTATATGTATTCATAACTACCATTACTACAAATGTTATTATCAATTCATAATTTTTGAAAAGTAATTTTGAAGTTATTAGTGATAATAGCCACACATATAATAAGATTAAGCCAATACATGCAATTTTACATAAGTAAATTTTATTTGATTTTGAAAATATGAATACATGATATCACATGACACACAATATTTATGGTGATGGAAAAGGAATAGCCAAATATTTCTACATAATTCATTCAACTATATTAATTCATAAAGACAACTACATTAATTCCTAAGGATAATCACATTAAATAAAATTACTTAAAGAAAACCAAAGCTTCTTATTAATTTTGATTTTGGATTTTTAATTGAACTTAGAGAGGAGAGATCATTTGTTGTTTTCCATCACATTCTCATATTGGTAATCTTAATTTGTTTAAGGAAATATAATTAGATGACTTTTATAATTTAATTAAGTTGAACTATTAAACAATCCATTTAATTATCCTTTACTACGCTTCTTTAATTTAATAACCATTTAATCATGGGCCATAAATGATATGCACATGAGAAAATAAATTACAATGCCTCTAAAGGACCTAATGCAATTAGCTCATGATTAGAGGTTAATTAGATTAAAGAATCTAATTTAAGTACTTTTATGATTTTTCAACACTTATGGGCTAATCATAATTTCATTAAAGGTCTCTATGTTGTTGAATGCATAAAGAGAAACCCTTAATTTGAAATTAGATTATCTAAAGTGATTATCAATTTAATTTAATTTTATTATTAATTGATTAATTAATCTCTTAATTAAACCTTAAATTAATTAATTCTCTTTAATAAAATGAATTTGGAAAAGTAATTAGAAGAGAGACCCTGATCAATTTCCCTCATCATCTCATTGTTAATTAGTGAGTAATGGACTTTAATTAATTAATCTTTACTGTTTAGAATTTTAAATAATCATTAAATCACTTAAGAGGGTAATTAAGATTTGAATTTAAAATTTTCTTAATTACATAGACAATAAATTTCAAGAAAATCATGAGAGGCAGAGGTCATCCCATTAAATGAACATGCCAAATTTGGGATTAATTTTCCAAGTAATTAGGGCTTAATTAGGCTAATTAGTAAAACACTCAAACCCTAATTAAGGTCTAATCACTGTTCAAAATTAAATGAAAGTTTTTTTATTAAATTCTCCTCTATTTAACCTTTTCAAAATGTATTTATTTATATTTTTAAAATTTTTCTACAATTAGTTATGAATTTATGAAATTCTAAGCAATTAATAACATTTTAAACCCTAATTAAACCCTAATCTCGTCGCACCACATGGGAGGCTGATGTGGCAGCGCTTTCCATGTGGCACCAAGAGATTGGCCACTTAAATCATACGACATGGCTGTCAAGGGTAGGAGAGTGGGTTTGACCATCCAAATGAGGGTTTTGTCTTATGTGGAGGGCTTTACCCAATGGGTAATGGGTTAATTCGAGATTGATTTGGGTTGGGTTAGATTTGGGCTGACCCATGGTGACCCAAGAATGGGTCATGCCAAGTTTGAATGAGCTGGAGTTGATTTGATTGAGTTTGACTCAATTTGACCCTTACAGGTCAAATTGGGCTAGGTTGGGTTAAGTTGACCAATTGGTCAAATTGAGTCAAACCATGGGTTGTGACAAGTTCAAATGATGATTTAGGATGCTTTGGTTCAATTGGTTTGGCTTGATTTAGATTGGATTTGAATTTGACGCAAATGGGGAACATATGGGTCAAATGGGCTAAGTTGCCCAATTTGGTCAAATTGGCCAAATTGGCTTCGGTTATGTGTTGGTTTATGTTCAATTAATCATTTGAAGATGATTGTAGGCTTTGATTTCAATCAATTTAGATCTTGGAATGATTTATACCAATTTGACCATTTAGGTCAATTTGGGCCAAATTGGTCAATTGGGTTGACTTGGTCAAATTGGGTTCAACCAAGGGTTTGATTATGTTCAATAATTAATTTGGGATGAGTTTGAGTCATTGGTTGCAATCAAATTGATGTAGAATTTGATTTGGTCTAATTTGGCCTTTAAGGTCAATTTGGGCTAAATGGGTCAATTGGGTCAAGAGGCCAATTGGACTTGATTTGGCTCAATTAATGGTAAGTCATGTTCAAAGATCAATTTGAAGTTGGTATGAATCATTAATTTCAATTAATTTGAATTGGGATGAGATTTTGTTTAATTTGATTCGTATAGGTTAATAAGGTTAACTTGGGTCAAGTGATTGAATTGAGTTAGTTTGACCAAATTAGTTGCAATTGATCAATCAAGGATGATCAACAATCAATATAAGAGGTTTTGAATGATTTGGTTTGATCCAATTTGGGTTGGATCGGAGTTTGATTCAAATGGGTCCTTTAGGTCACTTTGGGTCAAGTGAGCCTAGTGGTCAATTGAGTTGGTTTCAAGTCAAACTAGGTTGAGTTGAGTTTAATAATTGATTTGGGTTTAATTGAATTTTGGGTTCATTTGAACATTTTTGGTTTAAATGGAAAAATTTGGGTTGATTGGATTGATTTGATCAATTGGCTTGATTGTAGATTTTGGAAGAGTTTGGAATGAAGATTTAGAAATTTGTGAAAATCAATTGAATTTGGTTTGATTAAGGGAATTTTGGTTAAGTCCATAGGATTAAGCCATGATGGGTTTGAGTTATGGGTTTCGATCATTTGGCTTGGAGCTTGAATATGAATTGAGATTCAATTGGATTTTGGTTGGATTAATTTGAGGTTTAGTTTTGCATGATAGGATATGCATAAGTCATGGGTGAGGCCATAGGATAGGTAGGCTTTCTTAGATCCCAAGACAACTCCTCCTAAGCCTCTAGGTTTGGATTAAGTGTTCACCTAATCACTAGAAGTGTCCTATGACTAGGGAAGTCTTAGTGTCTAGGATAAGATGGGGAAGATTGAATTCTCACTCCAAAAGTGAGGTCAACAAGGATATAGCGCCTCAACGCTAAAAGGATGGCACTGTGCACCGTATTAGAGATAGGGAACCCAGAGACTTTAGCGCAGCGGCACTGAATGACAACACCTTGGTGCTAATAGAATTGCATTATGCTCGAGGGCTTAGTGCTGCGACACTCAATTCTTAGTGCCCCGACTTTCCAGATAGAGCATTAAAGGTTTCATTTCTGAGAGCTTGGTGCCTCAATGCTGAGACTTGGAGCTACAGGACGAAGACATCTATATTGAACCATATTATTGATGATTTTAACAGGTTTTTTATAAAAATTCAGTAGTGTAACACCTTAGCAGTGTTAAATTTTCACATATTTTAGTGCAAACGTACTCTTCTCCCATATTTCAGATCTAAAATCGACGGAGGGAGGGTATTCTTCTCATGTCGGAACCAAGTTTAATGGCAGAGGACTTAAACATTCAACATTCAAGATTCTAGAATATTTTAAGTCTTAGGGAGCTTTCTTTTTTTACTTTGGATCCAAGATCAATAGAGATACACTCTTTTATTTCTCAGTGGATCTAAAATCGATGGTGAAAATTTATTTAATTTTTCTAGATAGAAAATCATGTAAAAAACGTATTTCCATAAGTTTTTTTTACCTGGAATTGACGAGAGTAAATCTTGATTTCATTTTTTACACGAGGAGATCGCTCTCGTAGCTGAGGAAAGCACGCTGTTGAGAGCGCAGATGACCGGGAGCAAGACTAGTGAAAGGGGCTAGGGTTTACTTTAGAGTGGAGTTACTTTGGTTTTCAATAAAAGCATTAAAATCCCCCATCTAAATAGAAAAGTTCATAATATAATGTCAAAATAATGAATTATAATGAATAATTATGCTTCCCCTATTAGTTATCTATCAAGCATATGCATGTTATCTTAAATAACTCAAATCATGAAACAAATACAACATAAGAAAGAAAAGTTGCTTCTTATGTTAGGACAAATGTAACTTATAATTCAACTGAAGAAGTTCAAGCCAAATCTCTCGCCCAAGTATTTTCTTAGCCTTCTCATTTTTTTGACTTTCTACCAATTTTGTATAGAATCATCACTAATTTTTCTTAACCCTAGCCAAATTACATAACTCAATAAATATTTTTATGCCATCAAAGATACAAAATAATGAATAATATATTACCATTGTATAAAGGCATGAAGTCTTCGTCATTGTGCAAGTGTGCAAAGCGCGATCCTAGCTGAAGCCTTGTAAATGTGAAAGTGTTAAAGTTTTGCAGCCCTTGTGATTTGCAAATGCTAAATGAATGTGACTCTAAAGCCTTGCAACTTTAGCCCTTGTTTAAGTCACTCATGATATCGGGATTGGGATTAGCGATGCGCAAATGCAGAATGAGGGGATGAGGATCGAGGATAGAGTTATGTCAGAATCAAGATTGGGCATACAGTAAATATTGAAATGCCAAAATAAATCTGAGCTATTTGCTACCCTGCTTTCCTGAATCTATGCAAGTTCATAATCTATATTGTCTACTTTCAATTCTACTATTCCACAACCTTGGGCCAATTTTGGGTTATTTTAAAGTTAAGGGTCAGATTATGCTTCCCCTACCAGTTATCTATCATGCATATATTTCTCAATCTTAATTGACTTAAATCATGAAACAAATACATCAATAGAAGCAAAAGTAGCTTCCTATGTTTAGGGCAAATGTAACTTAAAATCAGTTAAAGACATTTAAGGCAGATCTCTCATTCAAGTATTTTCTAAGCCTTCTCATTTTTCTGAACTTCCTCCAATTTTATATAGAACCTTCATTAATTTTTTTCTCAATCCTAGCCAAATTACATAATCCAGTTAAGTATTTTTTATATCATCAAAGCTACAAAATAATTAATAATACATAATCATTGCAGAAAGTCATGAAGCCTTTGAGATTGTGGAAGTGTGCAAAGTGCCAACCTAGCCAAAACCCTATGAATGCAAAGCACTAAAGCCTTGTGGTCCTTGTGATTTACAAATGTGAGGTGAATGCCACTGTAAATCCTTATAGCTTTATCCCTCATTTGAGTCACTCCTTTGAATGGGTTGGGAATCATGAATAGGGTTATGTAAGAATAGAGATTAAGTCTTACAGTAACTAAATGAAATGCCAAAATAAATAGGAGTCATTTGCTACCCCACTTGCCTGAATCCATGCAAGTTCATAATCTACACTCCCCACTTCCAATTATATTGTTCCACGGCCTTGGGCCAATTTCCAGTAATTTTTTAGTTCGGGGGTCAACTCAAACTCGAACAAAAATCTCAAATGTGTCAATTTCTAAGACACAAATCAGACTTGAAAAAAATTGGGCTAACTTTAACCCAAATTCTTTGAGTAAGATTCGATTCAAGTTGTCATGTCTTGTCAATGTTTGGCACCCTTAGTAAATTTCATTTAGAACATTTATGTGAAGTAGGAGATTGAATGGACGATGAGCAATTTTGTTTACATCTAAAAAAAATGATGAAATGAAATGAATAAAAAATAACAAAAATCTGCACATCCCGGCTTTCTGGCGTCGCGATGCTATTACTACCTTAAAAAAAATCTAGTAGTTTAAACCTCTCCTGACAGTTGCCGGACAAAACTACACAACGTTGCGGTGCTGTGATACTAGTGCCAAGGCACAATCATGTATCCTTAGTTTTTAAATCAAGAAAATCGCTATACCCACCCCCAATAGGAGAAAATTCACTATAAAAAGGAGAAAGTAACTCCACTCTTATTAGTTCCTTAGTTAATGATTAATTGATATATTATCTTATAGTAATTATATTTTAATTAATTTAAATATAACTGATTTAAGTTAAATATAAAATAACTTAAATAAAATAATATTATTTCTATGTAAATTGACTAAATAGAAATAATTTCTAATTCACTTATTAGATTATTAATTTATGATTAATTAAGATAATATAATTATAATTGAATTTGATATCACTTTTGTTGGCTTCTTTCAAATTAATACTCGTTTCTTTGTTTTGTGGCTATCTATTTCATTAAATAAATATTTTCATAATTTTGTGAATTAGGATCATTTTACAAGTTAATATTTGTGCTTGTTTAAATTGTTAGCTAGACTAAGTAATTGTAGTGCATAATGGTTTTCTTAGATCTTTTTTAATCTAGAATATATAAATTTTTTTTCTCAAACATGATAAATTAGTTAATTTAAGGGTTTGTTTGGCTACAAATAGAATTTAATTCAGGTAGTATTTAGTAAATATTATAAATTTGGATTTAGTAAATTCTATAGAAGTTAAATCTAGAAAATTATTTACTATGCTCATACTGTTTGGTTATTTTTTTAAGATTTAAGTTAGTTAGGCTAACTAATATTTTAAAAATGAGTATTTGATGATTATTTTTTGTTGTATTTATTTATTAAGATAAAAATAAAAATGAGTAATTGAATGTTTTTTATTTGACATAATAAAAAATAATTAATGTAATTAAAGTATTTATATATCCTAAGCTAATATTTACTTTCTAACTTATTACTTTATTTGAAATAATTATTTCAATGCAATCAAATTTATTTAAGTGAATATTTATAATTAAGTAATATTAATTATTTGAATTAATATACCTTTCAATTAATATTTTTATATCTAATTTATTCATAGAATATTATTTTTATTGGATAAAAATACATGTGATATAAATACTTTAACATTATAGCACTTACATTTTGATGCTAAAAAAATATCTTAATTTTATATATTCATTCAAGAGAGAATTGTCATAAAATTCTAAAAATCTAGAGAAAACCATATATATTAAGAAAATAAAAATAAAAATTCTAAAAATCTAAAAATTCTAAAAATTGCATGATCATAATGGATTCAAGTAATTAATTATGTAGATAGAGAGAATGTGATCCCTAAATGGTTATCCTTTTTGTTTGGAATCATTACACTGACCTATTTATCACAATAATACCAAAAAAATATTACCAATTAATGCACCTCTTTATAATGGAGTTCTAACTATAGTGTACCTACTCAGGATAGGCCAAACCTCATGTTGAGATTGGATGAAGGCAGCTGCATCCAACGTGATTATTTAAATTAAACTCAGTACACCTTTGATGGCATTCTTGGCATTTATTCAAAAGCGTGAGCTTTTCGCTCTTCGGGCCGAGCGGAGATGGAGAGGTCTGTATCAGTGATCAGTGATTGTTTGTAAATTGCAAGAGAAGTGTGAATCACTCTTTCAACTGAGCAAGTATTTCCAGTTCCGACCCTCATTGTAGCTTTGCTTTCAAGCTTAGGACGAAGAAGTGGGCACGGATGCGTCTGATCTCCTTCTCTTGTAACTTGCCGTTTTCCATATGTGTCTCTAGATCCCGACTCCATTCTTTATTCTCTCCTTTCCGGCAGAGAGCCATAATGCCATGTTCTCTTGAAGACAGGGGCAGGAGCTTATAGCTCAGCCTTGGAAGCCTTATAACAGTTCCGTCGGTTTTATCTTAACAGCCTTATAAAAGATGGAAATGTGGCTCATTCCTTACAGATTTTGAGGCCGCCTTCCAGATCTGCGGTGCAAGAACATTTTCTTGTAGTTTGGAGTCGTCGATTAGTTGTTAGGTTTAAACTTTGGCGTACTATTCTTGTGGTCAGTGTTTTGTGGGTTCCTGTCGGTTTAGTCTGAGGTCGAGTGGGGAATGGATCGAAGTTTTAGAGCACCGGAGCTGAGGGGAAGGACCCTGGGATCAGTGATGAAGGATAAGGAAGAGGATCTTGCCCTCTTCATCGAGATGAGGAAGCGCGACAAAGAGCGGAACAACCTTCTGCTGCAGAACTCGGATGAACTTGATCAACCATTAGGTATGGCTTCTATCTTGCACTTGTGAAGCATTTCTGTTCATTTTGCTCCTCTTGGCATTGATGGATACTTTGTCCAAATTGTCTCCCCCCCCCAGAAAAGTTGGATATGCTAGTTTATTTCTGATTTTATTGATAATCCTTCTGGTTTGTAGAGTCGCATCTTGGGGGGTCTCCTTTATTCAAGATTGCGCCTTCAGCTGCGAGAAAGACCGGCATGGATGATTTTCTGAATTCCGACAATGAGAAGAACGATTATGACTGGTGATTCAACTAAATGCTCTCATTTAAGTGATTATTTCTTTTCGATGCACTCTGTTTTTGTGTACGAGTAAAAGAGCTAGTTTAGGTTCATGCTAATACAAGCCTAGTACCATTTGCTTGTGTTCTTTGTAACCATTACTCCTTATTTTGTTTTGTATTTATTGTTAAGTCTCTCCTATTCACAGGTGCTGGTTGATTACTTGGAAAAGCTTAGGCTTTTGTCAAGATTATTTGATGGCGCAAGTTGTGACAGTATGAATTCTATAGTGCACTTGTGCACTTGTGCCTTGTGCACTTGTGCCTTGAAACAAAACTACATAAGAAAGAATAGAAAAATTGCACAAGTTTGCTAATACCACGCAGCTATGAATTCTATAGTCAAATGTATTTATAAAGGCTTTACTTATTAGGATGGTCTAGTTGTTGTTTCGATTTGATGGAATCTTTATTCTTTGAATTGCATTGTTTCTTTAACAATGAAGTCGAACATTTGCCAAAGTACTTTTCTTTTCTGCTGTTAAGTTTTTTTGGTATACAAATATGGTAGGTACTTCATAGTAATTCTAGACTTATTTATTCCATTTCAATACATTTTAGTTCTCAAATATTGATATGAGTAAATAAATGAAGTGATTTGTAAACTGTTTAGGTATATTTATTTTATTCCCATACTTTTCTTATTATCCATTTTATATAGAAAATCTTAACTTCTTTTGTCCATATATCATATCACTTGTTTGTAAGTGATGGAAGTTGGTTTTTGGAGTTTTCAGTGAGGGAAATTTTGATCTTTCAAGCAGAGAAATGATCTCGAGATTCTTTTTTGTGTCAAGAGTTCCTCTATAGTTTTGTGCGAGCTAGCGAAGAGTTGGGGTCATCTATAGTGATGATAGCGTTGGGGAATAGTGGTAAGAGATCTACCCAAGCCACATCCTCAATCTTTACTTCTTGCGACCGACTTCCATCAATTTCAAATGGGTGATAACACGAGGACCAAAAAAAAGGGACTTGATAAATTGAGGGATTAAATTGGATACTAAAATAAATGTGGTATTAAAATGGACACACTAAATACTATGTAGAACATTTTGACCATGCATTCTATCAATATTGCAAGAACTTGATGAATTTAATGGAAAATAATTAGTTGTTATATTTCATGTATTAATTAAAACTTTTTGACATTTCTTTTCAGGCTTCTCACGCCGCCGGGTACCCCACTTTTTCCATCTTTGGAAAAGGAGTCTCATAGATCTCCTATAAGACATCTTTCTACTCCAAAAGGTCACCCTGTTCTTTTGAAATCTAGAGTAAGTTATCAAATCTTTTTTGAAAGCTTATTTAACCTTTGCTTTGTTACCAACTGTGATATAGATACTTTCAGCATTTATCTAACTTGATAGCTTTTGTAGAGAGCTATTTTTAATGGCCTCCATATCACTTTGGTTATTGTATTGATATCATATATTTAATCTATTTTTCCCTAGTCTCTATTAGTTCAAATGTGGGACAATATTGATTGATAGCAAAGCTCTTAAAGGTGAGTTGGATACTCGCCTAGCTTTTTGCCAAAGGTGAAATGAGACCATATCTCTGCTCACATTTTCTAGACATTTGTATCAAGGCGTGCCTAGATGAGCATTTTGCCTAGAGATGCTAGGCATTACGTCGAGTGCCTTAGCTTGACACAACTGATGAGTGCTAATACTTTGAATGTTCGAGGAGGTAGTTTTTGATAATGATAACTTGACATGAGATAACATGAAAATAGTATTAAGAGGGACAATATGCACCTTCGGAACTAAGTTCTATAATAATAAATCTTAAGAATGAAAAGGATGATTCTATGTGAACAAAATAAAGATGGAGGGATATAAATATAATGATAGAAAAGAGAGATGAATAATGAGAAGATGGAATAAATAATATTGAAGATTATATTAGTTTTAGGTCTACATATTACAAACTTAAATACTTTAGTTGTACTTATTTGAAATAATCTTCATGTTACAAACTTAGATTATATTAGCTTTAATGATAGAAAGGAGAGCATGGATAATGAGAAGATGGAATAAATAATAGTGAAGATTATATTAGTTTTAGCTCTACATGTCACAAACTTAAATAGTTTAGTTGTACTTAATTGAAATAATCTAATTATTAAGTTTTTTTAACATAGATTGCAATAAAATTTGAAATTTTTTTGTTTCTTTTACTCAAAATAATTTAATATGATGATTGTTATCATTATGCACTCCTCAACAATATTTGTCATAGTTAAATCAATTATTGACATGATATAACTATTTCTTTTATAATGTTCTCCTTTGTTTGGGCAAGAACCTATAATGGCCCCTTGTTTCTTAGGTTTTGTGAAGTCGAAGCACTCAGTGTGTTTGAAGTTTTTATAAACATTGATTTATAGGACAATCGTCTACTCAACCTTACCCCTTTCTTATAGAGGGAACTATTTCCATGATTTGTACACATGGCACAATGGAGAAAGATAAATCAATGCTCCATGCCCACCAATTATTTGAAATAAAATTTTCCAAGTCATTATTATCTAGCTTAGTGATATCGTTGTATTTATTGAAAACTTGGTTTATAGATTCTTTTATTTCATGGCATAGAAACTATGCCAGTTTGTGTTTGTATTATTTTTTAATGATGCTCGAGTAAATCATTGCAAGCTGATGTCTTTTACTTTGGAATTCTTTTATTAATCCATTGCTTTATCACCATTTTCTTGAATTTTGTCAAGATTTTTTAAACTATTGTAATTCTATATCACACTTGTAGTTGGCTAATCCTCCGGATCCTTCTTCAAGAAGCACTACAGTTTCTACACAACTGATGACCTCTTCTGGTTTGAATTCCTCTCTTTCTGGAATGAGAAGACCTTCATCAGCCGGAGGATCTAGTGTCACTACTTCTAGGCCTTCAACCCCTAATGGTCGACCTTCATTGCCTGCATTATCCAAACCATCCAGATCTTCAACTCCTACTGCTCGTCCTATAGTACCATCAAGATCAGCAGCTCCGCCTCGGTCATCCTCACCTGCTAGGTCTTCTACACCAGCATCAAGATCTTCCATACCACCAGCCAGCAAGCCTGTTTCAAGGTCAGCTACCCCAACTAGAAGGCCTTCTACCCCGTCTAACTTACCTGCTAGTTCTGCCCCGCCAGGTCGGTCTTCATCTGCCACTAGATCAGGCCCTGAAACTATTTCTATAATAAGGTCAAGTTCTTCATCTGCAACTAGTTCTACAAAACCTGGATCAGCACTTTCTGTTGCTAGGTTAGGCCCCGCAACCTCTAAAAGTGTGATTTCATCTCGAGGAACTTCTCCAGCTGCAAGATCTAGACCCTGGAAACCTTCTGAAATGCCTGGTTATTCTCTCGACACACCTCCAAATTTAAGAACATCATTACCTGAGAGACCATCTTCAGCTTCTCGGGGCAGACCAGGAGCACCAAGCTCCAGGTCGTCTTCAGTTGAGAGTCGGCCAAGTGTAAAACCTAGACAACAGTCCTGCTCTCCTTCTAGAGGGAGGCCTCCTAATGGAAATGTTGGTGTTGGTAGCTCCATTCCGGCAGTAAACAGATCACGATTGAACAACAATGACAGTGAGAGTCCAGTTGTCATAGGAACTAAGATGGTCGAACGAGTGGTAAGCTTGAGAAGACTGGCACCTCCAAAGAATGACGAGCAGCATTCCACCGTTAATTCCTTGGTGAAATCCACAGTGACACCAGAAAGCGCTGGTTTTGGGAGAACACTATCGAAAAAATCACTCGACATGGCTCTGAGACACATGGTAATGCAGTTCTTGTTCAATTCTACATTGATTTCTTACAAATTACTATTTGCAGTACCTTTATTCCATGATATTATTTTGATTCGGGCTTCTTTTACATCCTGAATAGGATATAAGGAGGAGCATGCCTAATAGTTTGCGACCATTGATGACTAACATACCAGCATCCTCCATGTATAGTGTGAGGTCAGGCTCTTCGAGAAGCCGAGTTGTTGGCATGTCAGAATCTCCTCTTGCTACCAGTAGCAATGCAAGCTCCGAGCAGAGTGTCAGTAACAATGTATTCTGTTTCGATGGAAATGAACTTTTAAATGAGTTTTGCAGTGATAGAGGAGGTAAGTCCTCTCCTTCATTTTCAATGGGAAGATGATCACCAGTTTTTGATCTTGTTCGCCATTTTATGTAATCATGGAAGATTATTTCCTTCATGCATCATCAATTCTACTGCAGCTTTGCCGCATCTGCGTATTATATATGGATTCTGATTCTGCCTTTTTATGTGGTATTTGTTTAGAGGATATTATTATTGATGCATGTAAAAGATTAGATCATACTATTACAGAAATTATGTCAAGTGCTGCTGTTTTCGAAGGCCCTATTCTTAAAAATCTGTGTATTTTGTTACATAAGTTCTGATAAAATGTTATGAAACTTTGGCTTCACTTTCTATTATTGTTTGGCTCGTGTTTTATTATTTGGTAATAAATCTAGTCATTATAGCCATCCTACTCATACTTGCATTCTTTCAAGGAAAAAAGGGATTTTCTTTTTTGAGAAATAATATAAATTTGATTTAAATGAGATTTAATTCCTGAATTTTAATATTTTTTTAAACTCTGTATTAACTAAACTAACACCAAACTAACACCAAAGACTTCTAAGTTATTGTTTAAATCGCCGGTCGATAAGGCCTTTTAATTGTATCAATTGCTATGTTATTATCATTACTAATAGTTTGATGAAGACTGTCCTTTAATTTATCAACTAAATGGTCCCTGTAACATGGATAAGAAGGAGCCGTTCTCGACGCCTTTCTGGAATCCAATCAGGTGGAAGTTAGAACTATGTCCCTTGATTCCTCTTCATCATAACGTTAGTCTGAGAGCTTTGATTTTCAACTAAGAGATTTTGTGTTCAAATTTTTGCACATATATTATGTGTGTGAGTTTAATCGCCGCAGCTTTTGCCCATCAGTTCCCTTATCTGCAGGCATCACAAGATGATGAGACCGGAGAGGAAAATGACGTGCTGGAAGTCATCCTGGTGGCATGTGATCTGTGGTCCATTGCCATTTTCATGTGAGAAGATTCCTCCTGCATGGAGCTTGTATTATTATTATTATTATTATTTTTTGCAATGATTATTTATTCAACATCTCACTCATCTTGTGAGTGAGAATGTCGTTGTGGCTAATTTTATGAGGATTTAGCATCATATTCATCATCCACACGTCGGTCATTCATTCTCCACCAGATATGCCTCCGCCCCGGAGAGATTTCAACTCTGGGTTTTCAGTCCATCAACTGAGCTAAGAGATGGTGGGTTGGAGCTTTGTATTGGACTCCACTATTGCTGCAAGGTTAGATTTAGTTTTATTTCCAGTTATTGGATCCATGAATGGCCTATTTGTTTGTTTAGTTATCGTATTAGTTTCACACATTGATTCGGCATTTAAACTTTAATTTCATTATGCAAATATGAAAAAAAATTATTTTTTTATGAAAAAAGTGTGCCATCAGCTCCAATTAATTTTTAAAATAATACTATAAAATCACTCTCCTTTTATTTGGGCATAACATATTTTTATTTATAAGTATGGTGGCCATCCTTCCTTGACTCTCTCTACCTTCCTTTAAATTTTTAATACAATGATTATTGGATGCTTCACAAGCAAGGTCAATCAATGATCTCTATTAAAAAAAAAGGTGGCAATTAATTATGCAATTAAATCTTAAATAATTTGAATTTTTTCTTTATTTTCATGAATATTACATATTACTATGTATTTAATATTTATAAATAAAGAGTGTTCTATTACAAATTCTTGGTTCTAAATCATGTAAAATGTTGCTCATATATATTGAATGGTGATCTTCGTAGCTCTCAATTGGGGTTTATTTGATGAGTTTTCTAGAAAATTTTGGTGACTTCCACCTCATTGTAATATACATGTAGATAACTTTTTTTTTTTTTTTTTGAAATTTACCCCTCATAGCTCTTTTCTTCTTACAGAACTTTCTAGTTTTTTTTTTTAATATTAATTCTATGAGAAATTAAGGACTTGATAGTCATCTTCAGTTGATGCTTTGGTTTGCTCCTTACTCCTTAAAATATTAGTGAAAGGTGAGTTTATCTTTCTAGTGATGTGTTTTGAGAGTTACTCGGCCTTTAATAATTTTTTTTTTATTCCTCCATTCATAAAAGTTTAGAGCGTGTTGGCTAATTAGTATTTGATTCATTCGTCCACGAATCTTTACCCTTCTTAGAAAATTACTTAAGATGAATATACTTTTGTTTACATGAAGTTACTAGAAATGTACTTTGATAGTTGTATAAGTATAAGCACAAGAATCAAGTTATGCATATGAAGATGTGTTGTGTAATTAAAAATATTTTATTTTATATAAGTATAACCAGTGTCGTGGCGCTATGCCCTGCACCAAAGCATCACCTTTGTAATGTCGTGGTGCTACGGCTCGATAGAATAGTTTCAAGTAGTTCTGGAAGGCAATTTGTGCGATATTTGTGCTAGTTATAAGGGGAAATGAGAGAAGAGTGCATGGATGTGTGTTTCTAGCGTAAAAGAGTTTTTGGCAAGTGGTGGAGTCCAAGTGTCCAGTGTTCAGTGTGTGAATCAGTGTTCGTATTGGGGTTGTGTGTTCGCATGCTGATCTTATTGGCGGTGAAAAAGAAGAAGAGAAAATACAAGTAATTGCATTGTAGGTCCACCAAGATGTAGAGGAATGACATTGAAGGGAAACTTAGATGAACTACTCGGTTTACTCTTTCCTTTCTTTTCTTCTGAAGTTTTATTATGGTCTATTATATTAACGTGTGCAAATATTCTTCTTCTCCCTAATATGAGGCACTCAAATCATAAAGTACTGCTGAGTTTCTATAATTATGAGTTGATCATCTTGCACCAAAGTTGATGTTTATGATTTTTTATAAGAAAAGTGTTTGTGCTTCAAAGAAAATGTTATTTTATTTTTCTCTAAATTTAATTTACTTGTAATCTGGCCAATTATGATATTAAAAACTCTTGTGATCTAGAGATATTAGAATAGTCCTAAAAAAATCATATTTACTAAAGAGACAGGCATATGCTATTTTGGATTCACAGTCATTAAAAAAAATTTAGGTAACACAATCTCTTAAAATTTAATTTGACTATAAGAATTATGAATAATTAAAGGAAGTGATTTTGTTATGTTGATCTAGGCATAGGTAATATAACATAGATGCTCCTCATTGACAACAACTTTTAAAAATCCCAAACATCAATCTTTGAAGAAGATATCAATCAGATTTTATGAAAATTTAGAGCACTCTTTTAAAATAAGAGAACACACATTTTTTTAAAAACCTACTTAAAATTTAGATCACCGTTTAAATTCATACTTTTAAAAATGGTTGGATAAAAATTAAGCTTAGCATAAGATTAATAATTAACTTAATTTTAAATTGCATAATTTAATCAATCATCGTGGTAACGATATTACTTAAATGTCATGTGTACTTACGTATATTATTTTTAAGTCGTTCAATAAAATTACTCAAAGAAAAATTAAAATTCTTTATTTACTTAACAAGGCTTTGTGAACCTTAGCATTACTTAATATGAATGAACAAATATTTTGGCATTCAATTTGAATTATTAATGCACTCCATTAATTTTGATATGCCTTTATGAACCCCTTTATGATTCCCTATTAAATCTTTACAAGCCTTTATTAGGCTGATTTTTTTTATTGACTATTGTATGAAGTTAGTTAATTGGTTTTAATATGATTTAATTTTTGGATTGTCCTAGCCAAAGTTGATAGGAAAACACCTTAATGGACACTCTATGTATAGTACACCCATTTAGTTGGTTTAAAAATCACTAAATCTTCAATATTAAAAGCCTCTTAATCCCATCTTAGAAAATCTTTTTAATTCAAAGAGAAGAAAGAAGGTGGCTCACTTGACATTATTTCTTCTTAATTAGATTCATTATTCCTTTTTTTTTTTTTGTAGTTGAGGGATACATCAAGAGGGGAAAGGGTGAATTAGGTCTTCTTGAAATTATTTCTCCTAAAAGCAATTTTAAATCTTTCAAATATTATGCAAAAGAAGCTCAATAAATTTAATAATTAAAATCACAAGCCAAAAATATATTGCGCAATATAATTTAAGTATTGCATAAATGACCAAGATAAAAGAGTCTATAACTTGTTAAGCATAATATTAACATAAAACTCATTAATGCAAGTTCTTCCAATTAATTCACTAACACCAAAGATATTTCAAAAATTCACAAGTTCTTCCAAATATGTGGTTCAACCTTTACTTAGCCTATATCCAAGTCTAGATCACAATCTTTTATGATTTTCACCAGCAAGCTTGATACCATTAGCCACTCTTTTACAAGATGGAGAAAGCCTTTACACAAACTTGTTTATAAGTTAAGAGTAATATATCCTAGGCTCCATACACAAAACTCTACTATTCTTACCCCATAAGGCACTCATCTTTTTTACATGAAGAAATTTGTAATAAATTAAATTTCTTTTAAGCTTTAATGTTGTTTGAAAATTCCACCTTTTGACTCTCTTAGCTCAATCTCTTGATGATAAATATATAAGTAAAATCATTGATACAAATATTAAATTTAATTTAAAATTTTATTTGATACAAAAACTCTTAGAGATCAAATTAATATAATATCAACATGAAGATCAAAAGAGAAAATAGATGAAAGGTGAATGCTCTTTTTTTTGAAAGCTCCTCAATTGATCTTTTCACCTATGATCAAATTTTCTTCTCTTATTAAATTATTCCTTCATTTATCTTGTCACGAGAAGACTTCTCATGTTTTCTTCTCATATAGTTTGATCAACATACATAGAGGTCCATTTGGAAGGCATTTCTAAGGCGGTTCATTGTATTTACTACCATTAAGAATAGATGATTTAATGATATCCAACCCCAATTACATCTTATTCCATACCCTGATGATGATAATGAAGATGATAATGTTTTTTTATTTCCACACTAAGATTATATTTATACTCTATATTATTTCTATTTGGGTAATCTTAAACCAACCTATACTTTATGTATTCCCTTTTTGTTGATGTTAAAAGGTGAGTAGTTATGCATCAATTAATAGTAATTATGCTAATGATAATACTTAGTTTAGTTAAGATTTAGCTTATGTTGGTTTATGCTCTCTATCAAAATTTTCACATCAAATGAATTATGTAGAATCTTAGGGGAAGATTACTTACCTCAAACTATGCTGTTATTTTTATTTCCAAGTCAAATTGTCATCATAAAAAGGGTGAGTAAGTTAACCCCATAAGCTTTTATCTTATACTTTATTTTTATGATAACAAACATACTTTAAAAATTGGTCTACTAACTTTATATTTAAGTTTTTTGTGCAACTACATGGTTGCAATCATAAGAACTAAGTTGTGCACATGAAGATATAATGTAGAGATAAAAATATTTTATTTTATTTATTTATTTTAGAAGCATATATATGATTTTAAAACTTATAATGCTTGCAATATATAGTAAATCAAAATATTAATTTAAATTACACATATTTAAAATATTAAAGGTTAATTATTGTAATAAGTTTCCAATAAAATCACTAAAAAGAAACGTTAAAATTTTGTCATTGGAGTGTGTAATCAATATACACTATAAACTAATAGTAGTTAATAGAAAGTAAATTAGAATGTAAATAATTAAATTGATAAGTATTAGTAAATTGAAAAATTAAGAATGGTTGGTGTAGCTTGGTATTATAACACATCATAAGTAGAAAATAAATATAGCTATGATTTAGAATAAATATAACCCGTGTCTTAGTTCTATATCTAAAAAACATGTGGGTGTATATTATACTAAACTCCATATGAATAATCAATGTGGTGTCTTGCGATATAAGAATTTCTTAATTGAAACATGCATACAAAAATAGAAGTACAAAGGGAGTATCCATAAATATTACACACAAATTTTCTTTGACCATAAAATTTTTTATTAAGCATGATATAATACTATGGTAAACAATAAACCAATGCCTTTAAGGTCACTAAGCAATACACGAACTTAGAAGAAAATATTTTTATTCTAGGGCATATAAATATTATTAATATAACATTGTTAGTTCATCATTGCATCTCTTAGTAAGTGCAAAAAAGAGTTCCTAGTTACTATATAGTGCTAAGATGTCTAAATATATGCTTATCATAACATATATTCTAAGTTGGTGAGAAAACCTAATCCGATCAAAGTGTGATGTTTAAGTTATAAGTTTGATTAGAGGGTATTTAAATTCATGAACTAATGACTATTCAAATTTAAATAATTAATGAAAAAAGAGATTTAATTAACATATTTTATGATTTATTTAATGTAAAAAATTGAAAGTAATTAGCATAGTATTACCTTGGGCTGAACATATCATAGTAAGGTCTTAGAAGTGAAGTTTTAAGGATGGTTTTGTTGCTATATAAAAAATATAGAGATGGGAAGAATCCATTCCCAATTCCCAGATTCTAGATCTAAAAGTCAAGGAATCTAAACTTGGGGGAAAAGGAAGAACCCTATATCTTTTAAGGTGATTAAGAGTTTTAAGAGATGATAAGAATGAACATAATCCATCCTACGGATGACCATTCTATTTTAATACCAATAAGTCTCAAAT
This sequence comes from Cymbidium sinense, assembly GCA_021442155.1. Classification (NCBI taxonomy): domain Eukaryota; kingdom Viridiplantae; phylum Streptophyta; class Magnoliopsida; order Asparagales; family Orchidaceae; genus Cymbidium; species Cymbidium sinense. The sequence continues at coordinate 178,801,474 of CM038216.1, read as the reverse complement.
AAGGTCATTTTATTATATAGTGGAATGTTACATCCTAGCTCCCAAAGAAAGAAACAACTAAAGCTTAAAGGAACACTATAGTCATGAATCCATTTAAGAACATCTATAAGGGTCTAATGGGTAGCTAAAAGTTTACTCAAAGTCTATTAAGAAAAATTCTCATCAAGCATATGAAGGCCACTAAATAATCAATTAGGATAAAATAATTTTATCTATGAAAAGCCACTAATTTATCTTGGATATTCTAACATAAGCATGATAGAATACTAAGTTTCCTAGGGTCATCTAAAGTAAGCTAAAATTAATGGGTAGAAGAAAATCTATATGATTATCTATGTACACTAGAATAGTCTAAGGATAAAATCACCATTCTACTTTAGATCATTTATGAAAAAAAAAAAACCTAGGACCAAGATCTACTACCATTCTTAATATCATCTAAGGGTGACCACTAAAGATAACTAAGAAAGTCACCAAGTGACTCAAAATATCATATAAGATAGCTTAGTGTAATTCATTAGTTAAGTTTGTAAAGTAAAGGGGTCCTATATAGTCAATAAACTCAAATAAAGGTGAAGAACCATAAGAGAGATGCTAAGTAACATAAGTCTACTAATTAACTTCTTAAAATATACTAATCTACTTAAATCAAATTGGGGTAAACTTAGACATGGTGAGAATACACATTAAGGCTTAAAGCAAGGTTTTAATTTTATGAATTTTGTAAAAGGGGTGGCTAGAGAGGGAAGTTTTACAATAAATTTAGGATTTACAAGCCTCGCCCAAAAAGGCTAGAGATTAGCCTTCAAATATTTTAAGGTCATAGAGACATAAGACATCCAAGGCTTCATGTGTTTTATAATAATGTAGTTGTAGCCTATGCTTTCACAAGTGACATGACATGACATGAACATACATGGTAACCCATTAATGTTGGTAGTAAGATTCAATGGGTCCTATGACTATGTATTAAAGAATTAACTATGCTATTTAGCATAAGACCAAATAAATTAGATTGCATGCATAATAAAGGGCCATCAAACTGAGGCCAAATAGTCCTTGTATATCACACTAATTAGGGAAACTCTCACAAGGTGACATTCATCTAAAAGGGTTGACCTACAAGACTTGTGCAAGGGAGTAAGGTAAAGCATGTCATGTATTGTATGTGTAACCATTAAAAAAGCAAAAGAGTAAACAAAAAAAACTTAGGAAACCATATCTTAGTTTGAGCAATAACTAATTGAATTGAGTCAGGAAAAATATCTAAAAGGGGATGAAAATTAAGTAAAATTAAGACAAAAAGCATTTTTTTGGCAGCATGCAAGAAAAAGTTGTACATAATGAATAATACAATGTGAAGCATGATAAAAATATAATAATGACACACTACATACAATATGACAAGGGATACAATAAGAATGCTACATGTAGATTATGAAAAGTTCTTTAAAAGTTATTGCATTTAAATCATCACATAAATAATCAAAATAAAAGACTTGTTACAAAAACATTCTTTTCCAAATAAATGATTTTTTTGTTCAATTGAATCTCCATGTAATACATTAAATATGAATTAAGGGGGTTATGATAAAATGATAGAATTAAATTATAACAATGATGATTATTATTATAAACTTGAATGTACACACAAAACCCTGGGAATCATCTCCAAAATAATAAATTGTGGATGTTATAATTAAATTATAACACATCAAAAATATTTCTTTCATTCAAATTAAAATGTAAAATCATGCAAATTGACTTTAGATGTTTAGAACATAGTTGTTGAATCAAACTATAGCTATTGAGAATAAATTTATGCGCTAATATCAACATGAATAATCACATAAATAAACTTAAAATGAGTAAACCACAAGTTTTAGAATTAAACCATGACATTTAAAAATAATTTTTATACTCAAAGTAACTTGAAAAAAGAAAAAGTTCAAACTTAATGTGGTCTTAGAGAGTCAAATGAGTACACATGATGCAACATTGATTTTAAACTATCCCATGTGGTGAAATTAGATTATAAGCTATGCTTCTTAAGCACCGAACCATGGCACCCAAGTGCAAGTCCCGATGCCTAGTTTAGGTACCCAGACACCTAATAGATGAATTGTTGAGACTAAAAAGATAAAGAGGTTAGTGTCCAAGCATCAACATCAATTTTATTCTAATAATATCCCAAAAACTACCTATGATGGAAAGTCAAATAAATATACTTTGAGATCTTTTTAGAGGGCTTCAAGGGGCATCTTAGTAGTTTTTTTTAAAGATTTTTAAAATTAATTTCTCAAAGCATGTGGGATAAGTTAAAGGAAGGCTAATGCATGATGAGAAGGTGGGGTAAGGTGGAGCAGAGCTAGAGTTTGGCCGATAGAGTATTTTATATAACGCTATTCTTCTTCTTTTTATTTTTTATTTCAGTATTCATATACCTTTCATTTTATTTTATTTTATCATAAATAAAATTTTTTTCTTGGGATTGGATATATCTTGTTAATGTATTTTGAGTTTGCTTATAGTGATTCTTTGGAGAGGTTATAATTTTATTATTTTATCACATATTTCAATCTAAACTTTAATGTCAATTGATGGATTAGTTAACAATTAATAGTTAAGAGGTTTATTTAAAATAAAGAGGTGAAGAATAGACTTATCGTGAGTAAAATATTACATTAAATTATATGTTAGAGAAAATATTATCTCTATAGTTTTATTTTAATCTCTTGTGCCTTATAATAAAATTTCATTGAATTGAATCTATCATTAGGAGGTAGAGAGATTATGTGATTAAAAATAATGCCCCTAAGCTTTAGAGAAAAATGTGGGTTCTAATTTTTATTATAAATAAACTAAGAATGTTTACATTATGAAATTTAATTCTTAGATCTTAGCCTGAATGTTAACAATCCTAAGATTTTTTTTTCTTTTTCATAATTAGTTCATTTTATTACTATTTTTAATTTTAGTTTTGACTTTAATATGTCACCTCATTTTCAATAATTAAAATAGTTAAAATTAATCAAATTATTATTATTAAAAGTCTGAATCTCTATGGGCTAATACACTCTATCATCACTTTATTACTTATGTGACCATGTACTCTTTTGTGTGCTCAAATTGTAATAACTCACATGCCTATTATGATCTTCCCACTCTTATTTGATTTTAATACTATCACTCCAAAAGAAGTTTCAATTGTATTTCCCCTCTTAAAAATATTTAACATGCCATTAACTTAATCCTAAGTTTCCAACTTCTTACTCACTCTCATTATCAGATAAGCTCTGCTAAATACACTAAAATAAAAAGACAAATTGAAGAATTATTTTAAAAAAATTGTGTTTAAGAAAATCATAATACGTGTATAGTGTTAGTCCTATTGACTTCTAAGAAAGATAAAGAATATGTTGATAGATATTAAAGATAATAAAAGGTATTAATATTTTGAATGGTAAAATTTATTTTAGAGAAGTTAAATTTGTTTTACAAAGTGCTTATTGGCTTAACCTGGTCATTCTTTAGTAAGATTAGAGTGTATCTCTTTATGGTCTTGCTATTTTATGCAACGGCTCATCTAAAAATTCCTTCACCTTCTTCAATATTATCTAGCCACAATTTCAACCATTGAAACCACTCTACATTCCTTTTAGAGGATGTCAACCAAGCCTTGGTAATCATTTACCTAGTTTTGCTCTCCATAATACTTTAAACCTTAAATTGAATAAAGATTTACTAACCACTCTAGATTATAAGTTTATATTAAAATCTAAGCCTATGCCATTATTTTTATCTATTTAGCTAACTTTAAATCCATCAATAAAAAAGAAATCCCAATAAGCTCAAACTAATGTAATCTTAGCTAATCATGGCTTCCCCTCCATGACACCCCTCTAAAGTCCTCATCTTCATAATAAAAACTTTATATCATATTCTTAAACATTAAACTATACATTTATAATCATTTTTAATTGTTAACTTACCAAAAAGGCCCTCTACCACCATCAATAATTGCATCATAAAGTATATTTGACTATAATATTGCAAAATATATTAAAATAAAGATACCTTAATACAACTCAATATTATGAACTATATATTAAAAATGTCAGATTTAGTCTTAAAGACCCCATTTGGGTCATCATGTGTTCTTCTACCTTTAGAAATAACTCACATGCCAATAAGTTTTTCTTAAATTAGAAATATACAGGAAAAGCAAAAGAGTACAAAATTAACATTACAAATAGAATGTTAGCAAAAGCAAAAAATATATATTTATTTTCCTTATCAAAATACTATATTGAAGAAGTGGGCAAGAAGTGGCTTCAAGAGTATTGCACAATTATCACCAACAAAGAGAAATATTTTTATTTAAACCCACAAAAAAAAGTGATAACCATACCAACACATCATTATGTGAGCAAGTGAAAGAAAAATAACTTTAACTCAAGCATACCCATTGGATATTTAAGAATACGCTTATCATAATCTCTAGTGTGTGTTAAGTAAATAATGATTATAATCTAATCACAAATATGATATTTAACTTTTTATTGGTCAGGCACTATTAGGTTTAATAACCAAGAATAACCTTATTATAATCAACACCATTTGGTCATCAAGATGATCAAATATTAGAGAGATAATCTAAAGTTGTAAATTTATATACTTAGTAAGATTTTAAGCTCTTCTAAAAGGTCATGATCTATAAATAAATAAATTAGGAAATATGACAAGATCATAATATGGTGGCCTATTAATGGATAGTGTTAGGATAAGATAAAGCTTATAGCTTCATACAATGAAAAGAAAAGAACTATTTAATCAAATTTAAAGTGATTTAAACTAAATGTACAATGAAGTGGGTATTAACTTAGAGTTTATAACTAAATATATCTTACACTAAGGGAATCACTCTCACTTGTGAGGTGGTGCTTAAATTGTTAATTCTATCTACAATAGAAATTAATAATATGTTATGCACACTGTGCACTTATTTAATAAAATCATATAATGGTCATAAGTATAAGAACTTTTATCTTAGTTGAGACTACGAATACTTAGACTAAAACTCATAGTGGCCTTGCTATACTTAGTAAGACCAAGAAGTCTCAACATATTTAGGTATTAGACTCAATATTTTGAAGTTATTTAGTCTGAGTTGTTGGGTTGGCAAATGGACCAAGTAGTCCTAACATGCTTTTAGGTAGTCATCTATAAGATGAACTAAATATAGGGTAAAGAATGAGAACTAATTTTAATGGTTCAAAACTAATGTTGATTAGAACTCAATGATAAAGTAAAACTCAATAAACATGATCCATTGATAATGAAAGTGATAAGGAAAAATTCATTGGCCTAAGGTTGATAGGAAAAAATTGTCTCCATATGATACTTAAAGATGTCAATTCATAGAAGATAACATGTTATCCCTATATGGGATCAATGGTCTTTATCTCTCGGATCAAATAACTGTCTTTTATTAAAAGAGATGGTTACCTCATTGTGGAGATTATACTTGGGATGGGATGCCATATAGATCTTAGGAAGTACTTATTAAAATGATGAAGTACGACATCAAAGAATGATAGACTATCTCAAATAATAGAAACATTATCCTATGATGGATTCAATCATCTAATAATGACTCCTAAGGCTGATGGGTCTAAGTGTACTAGAGATTTTTTCTCTACTTTATATGGATAAAGTAAGATAAGATTTATTTTATGTTGATGTTGACCCTGCTTTTGGAGTGAGTATTCAATCTTCCCATCTTAGACCTAGGAGTCTTCTAGACACTAGGACCTTCTTAATCATAAGATATTTCTGGTGACTAAATGGACACTTAACTCAAACCTAAAGACTTAGGAGGACTTTTCCATAGGTTTAGATTATGTTTTAGGATCTTATGAAGCCTACCCATCCATTGGACTAACCAAGATTCATGCCTGTCTCCTTAGCCAAATCTAATCTCAAATTAATCCAATCAAAACCCAATGGAATTCCAATTCATCTCCAAATTCCAAGCCAAATGATTGAAGCCCATAACCTAAATCCATCTTAACCCCTTAAGTCAACCCTACCAAAATATACAATTAAGCCTATCAAACCAATTGATCAAATCAATTCAACCAACCCAAGCTAACCCATTTGAACCCAAAATGTCCAAATGAGCTAAAATCTAATTAAACCCAAATCAATTATAATCAAAGCCATCAATCAATCCTAAATCAATTATCAAACTCAATTCAATCTAATTCAATTTGAAGCCAACTCAATTGACCCATTAGGTTCACTTGACCCAAAGTGATTTGAACCAAACTCCAATCCAACTCAAATTGGATTGAGCCAACTTATACAAATGCTTTTATATTGATTAGTGGTCATCCTTGATTGACCAATGATAATCAAATGGGTCAAACCAAGCCATTTGATCATTTGACCTAAGTAAACCCAATTAGCCTACATGAACCAAATTGAACCAAATCCCATTCCAATTTAAACCAATTGAAACCAATGATTCATACCAACTTCAAATTGATCCTTGAATATTACTTGACCATCAATTGAGTCAAGCAAAATCCAATTGGCCTCTTGACCCAAGTTGACCCAATTTGACCTAAAGAGCCAAATTGGGCCAAATCAAATTATAATATAAATTGATTACAACCAATGACTCAAATCTATCTTAAATTGATTATTGAACATGATCAAACTCTTAGTTGAACCAAATTTGACCAAGCCAACCTAATTGACCCATTTAGCCCAAATTGACCTAAAGGGTCAAATTGGTCTAAATCATTCCTAAATCCAAATTGATTGAAATCAAAACTCACAATCATCTTCAAATGATCAATTGAACCTAAACTAACACATAACCCAAGCCAATTTGGCCAATTTGACTAAACTGGTCAACTTAGCCCATTTGGCCCATATGAACCCATATGAGTCAAATTCAATTCCAATCAAAATCAAATCAAACAAATTGAATGTAAATATCCTAAATGATCATTTGAACTTGACCCAAGCCTTACTTTGATCCAATTTGACCAATTGGTGAACCTAATCCAACCTAGCCCAATTTGACCTACATGGGTCAAATTGAGCCAAACCCAACCAAACTAACTCCAAACCCATTCAAACTTAGCATGACTCATCCTTGGGTCACCATAGGTCAGCCCAAATCAAACCCAACCCAAACCCAACCTGAATTGACCCATTATCCATTGGATAAAGCCTTCCACATAAGATAAAATCTATTTTTGGGTTATCAAACCCCCTCCTTTGCATTTGGCAGCCACCCAAAGCTTAGCTTGGACCCTTGACCCTATGGCCAACCTAACCCAAGGCTGGTTGGGTCAGCCATAGGTCAAGGGAGGTGAGCTAATCCATCTCCTCCCATTGGCACAACTAGGAAGCCAACCACCTTAGTCTTTGGCAGCCCACCTCAGGCCATCACCCACTGAAACGAGCCACCTCAGCTTCCCTCTGACGTCCTCGGCCGCCTGTGCCTGCGGGATGTTTTCCTAAAGCAAAGCCAATTTAAGCCATCAGATTGGAGGGGGAAGAGAGTATACTCCTCCCCCACTCTCACACACAAGAGAAGATTCTTAAAGCTTGATAAAGTCAAAATGAACTCCCCCAAGCTTTCTCTGAGTTCCCTGAGCCTCCCCATTATCGACAACACCAAACTCAATAGGATAGAGCCTATCTCCATCCAACCTTACTCAACCTCCATCATTTTCTAATTAACTTCACCCACACCTTCCCCTAGCTCCAGCGAGGAGAAACGAATCAATCCCCAATTGATCTGAGCACCGGAGGCCCATCCTAGACCAACTCCTACAAGGATTCCAATGATGTCTAGTCCACAGAGCCACTGATGAGGAATCAAGGTGTGAGCTTCTCACCAGGGCTTCGTCTCTTCAAGATAAAGCTACCTTGGTCGATAGACTACCGATCATAAGCTTCGACGAGGTAGATTTTGGCAAACCATAGAAAATCTAAATTTTATCAGGACTATGTCAAGCAAATTGTGATTTTGTGTGATTCCAACCATAGGATCCCTTTAGATTTTCTCATTGAAGCTTTTGGAGTCGATCCTAATGCATCACGAGCTCCGGTGACCTCAGATCGAGTGGAGGTGGGCGGACGGTGTCTGTCTTCCCTCCTTCGAGGGACGACGGATAATCCACCATCCATTCTGCATGATTGGAATGGACGATCATGATTAATCTAGTAGATTATCTCGATTTAATCCTATTAGGAATTGCGAGATTAATCCCCACCGATCGGACAGTGGGGACGAAGGCACGTCTGCCGCCGCTGACTCAGCTGCCGAATCAGATGATTTAAGTGGCCAATCCCACAGCGCCACGTGGAAAGCGTTACCACATCAGCCGCCTACATGACACCGATGGGATCAAAAATTAACTAGGATTTATTATATATTTAATTGGCTGACACTTCATACAATGATAACTAATTGTAGAAAAATCTAAAAAATATAAATAAATACATTTTGGAAAGGTTAAACAAAAGAGAATTTAAAAAAAATAATTTCATTATATTTCAAATAGTGATTAAGGCTTAATTTAGATTTGAATATTTTTTTAATTAGCTTAATTAAGCCTTAATTACTTGGGTAATTAATCCCAAACTTGGCATGTTGATTTAATGGGATGAATTCTGCCTCTCATGATTTTATTGAGATTTATAGGCTATGTAATTAGGGGAATTTGAAATGAAAACTTTAATTACCCCTTTAATCAATTTAATGATTATTTAAAATTTTAAATAGTAAAATTAATTAATTTAACCTCATTAATCACTAATTAATAGTGAGATTATGAGGGAGAGTGACTAGGACCTCCTTCTTAATTATTTTTCCAAATTCATTTCATTAAAGAGAGTTAATTAATGTGAGTTTTATTTAAAAAATTAATTAAGCAATTAATAATGAAATCAAATCAAATTAAAATTCTAATCACATTAGATAATCTAATTTAAAATTAAGGGTTCCTCTTTATGTGTTCAATAATATAAAGACCCTTAAGGAAATTATGATTAACCTATAAGTGTTGAAAAATCATAAAAGTACTTAATTTGATTCTTTAATTTAATTAATATATAATCATGAGCCAATTGCATTAGGTTCTTAAGGAGCATTGGATTTTTATTTTTCCTCATATGTATATCATTTGTGGCTCATGATTAAGAAGCATAGGAAAGGGTAATTAAATGGATTGCTTAACGATTTAACTTAATTAATTCATAAAAAAACCACTTAATTATCTTTCCTTAAACAAATTAAGATTACCAACATGGGGATGGAGCAAAAAATAGCAAATGATCTCTCCTCTTTAAGTTCAATTAAAATCTAAGATCAAATTAATAAGAAGCTTTGGTTTTCTTTAAATGAATTTATTCAATGTGATTATCCTTAGGAATTAGTGTAGTTGTGGAAATGTTTGGCTATTCCTTTTCATATTTGCAAAATCAAATAAAATTTACTTATGTAAAATTGCATGTGTTGGCTTAATCTTATTACATGTGTGGCTATTATCACTAATAAATCTAAATTTATTTTCTAAAAAAAGTTATAAACTGATAATAACATTTAGAATGATAGTAGTTATGAATACATATAGGATTTGAATGTGTTTATAGCTTAAACATGTAAAAGTAATGCTTTCTTTTTTATATTCATATATGAATTTGCATATGCTTTACTGATAATAAGTATATAGTTTGGACATCCCGGGAATACAATACTTTAAGTAGCCCTAAGAAGGTCATCTGATTATCTCACTTTCCTAGTTAATGAAGGCACGTTCTTATTTAATTTCATTCCTATGTATATTTATATTAGAATTTGGATAGAGCTTTAATTTACATGCATAAATAATTCAATCATATAAAATACAATCTCTTGCATGATTTTCGCTCTTCTAGTTAAGTATACATACATATGTATTTAAGATAGCAAGTATATAGTTAGAACATCCCGAGAATATGAGGCTTTAACTAGCCCCAAGGAGGTCATTTGATTATCTTACTTTCCTGGTTTAAACAACGACACGTACTTTCTTACATATTTTATACATGTGTATATGTATTTGATTAAAGAATGAGAATCATCTTTTCTACTAAAAATATATGCATTCATAATCATTTAAGTATGCCAAACTGTATTACATGTGTAGGTATACTAAGTGTTAAATCATATGGGTGTTATGGGTGATGAATAGGAACGACTCAACATATTTATGTGATGGTAATTCAATTACATTAATATTAAGATGCCTTTCATGTTGAATAGGATTCTTTAAGGTTAACCTAACCTTAGAATTAATAAAATATTTAATAAATCATTCACTAAAGAAAACATAATCATAAAAATGTATTTTTAGAAACAATTTAAGGTAGAGATTAAGAAGGTTAAGCCTCTTTCGTCTCTTTGCAACATTTAGATCCTAAGTGTAAATCAAATGAAATAAAATAAAATATAAATTATAATTTTCAAACCTCTAAACAACTTAAAATCAAACTGTCCCTCATGTTAAATTAAATATTTTTAAAACTTAAAAAATTATAATTCCAAAACCTGGCTAAGACATACCACATAAAGCCTAAGCACACACATTAGAATACCGAGTCACCACTTCTAGCTTTAGGTTAGGACGATATATGTAATGATGATGTGTTTTGTTTTATGATGCAAAATTTTAGATTGGATGTTAGGAATGTAGATCGTAGACTGGATGTTAGGCCGTTGATAGTCTAATATTATTTTTTATAAGGAATTGTGCCTAAGGAGCTGCTCAACGATAAATATAAATGCTTTGCTTATAGGTTGCTTATGCCCCTAAACATAATCCACATTAGGATATGTGGGCATAGTTACTCATGTGCGGGGTGGTAAGTCTAAATTATAAAATATAACTACTTGTGATTGTATGTATGTTTAGCTAACTTCTATTTTGCAGGTGTAGTTAGATTTACTTTTTCCATAAAAATATAATTTTTGCAATACAAATTAGGATTAATGCTATGGGGATTAGGCTGAGTAGTGGCTAGAAGGCTTAGTCCCAGGGTGCCTTGTCATGCCTTGGAGCAAATCAAATTAAAAGAAGAAAGAAAGAAGAAAGAAGAAATGAAGAATGAAGATCCCCATAACATGTATTCAACTTTAACTGTAAATATTATTTTGTAATTCTGGATTGTATAAGGATAGAGCTCAACTACCCAACTTTTTCTATTTTTCTAGGTGTACGACGGTACCCGACCGCATCAGGTTCTTATTCTTTCACGATAGTCTATAGAATGATTGCTGTTTTATTTAGATTGTGTAATAAAATAATATGATTTTCATAGTTTCTTCATGATTGATGTTTGAATGTTGCCTAGATGCGGTAGGTTCTTAGGATAAAATTAATTTTTCTACCCCAATTAAAAATTCATAACCAAATTTTAAAATAACTTTCAATCTCACTTTAAAGCATAAGTTGTAATCAAGATAATTAAAAGATTTAGCAATCTCCTTAGCTGTATGTTGTATGTCTAACATCATGCATGTCATATTATACCACTCTTGCAAAAATGAGGGCCTCCATTTCAGCACCTTAATGACCGCTTGACTAATGAGAGCAACCCTTTATGATGGAGCTTCACCCTCTTTCTTTTTTGATTTGGCTAATAACCAAATTTCATTATGCATTTAGGCATAAAATATCCTAAAGCCTTTGTCCAAATGAATGTGTCAAGATTACATAAAAAATTTGTAAATTTTTTAGAAATTAAGTCATATGCTCGTACCAATCAAAGATCGGTATCTGATTTTGAATAGTAGGAGGTGTTAGTTGGTGGTCACTCTAGGGGTTTTAAGTTTAGAAGAGTTGGACTGTTTACTCTTTCTTATCGAAGTAAACCATTATGTCCCCTCTCTGATTAGATTTAGGTCATGCTTTTAATTTGTGTTAAAGCTCCATAGATTTAGGATCTAAGGTTGATAGTTTCCTTCGGGCTACGATCATAAAATCTCATCTTAGGCATTTCTGCAATCTCGTATTGGTGGATTATAAGCCCTAGCATTTTGATAAAATTTTACATCAAATTAAATAAATCCTCTCACTTTCAAACATATAAAGCTCCAGCTTAGGATATGTTGGAATGTTCACTAGATTTCCTAGTATCAGGAGCATCAACTTCTCTTGGATTCTAAAATAAGTCTCTCCAATTGAACACTCCCATTTGATTTTCCAAAATAGCCAATTCATTGATAGTCTTAACCTTGAAATATTTGAAGACAGTAATTGACTACTTTAATTGAGAGCCTTCTTAGTAAATCCCATTTCCTAGGATGTAATTAACTATAGAGGCTTGCCTCCATAGGAAACTAAAGAACCTAGCTTAAAATAAACCCTACTTTACTTTTAATGTAAACCAGGGGAAAGATCTTTGGTATATACAAAGACCCATCTGTCTTAGGATTCCATATTAGGTGATTAAGTCCATTGTAGGGTGATGCTTCTATCTTTCAAGATGATACATCATACTTTGATGCCATACCTGATCACTTCAATAAGTACCCCTTAAGATCTGCGTGGCATCCATCCACACACATGAACATTAAAAAAAAACCAAAATAATTGAGTTCTTAAATTCCTTATAGGGCAAGCCCCTATAGTTAATTACATCTTAAAAAATAAGGTTTTCTATGAAAACTCTCAATTAAAATGATTGCTAATGTCTCTATGAATTTCAAAGCTTGATATCAAAAGATTGGTAATTTTGAAAGTCAAGTGAAAAAACTCAATTAGGAAGAGTTTTTAATTGAATCTAATTGAAGACAAGTAGAAAGTGTTCATAATACTAAGAATCCTAGTGTGCACTTAAATCTATCATATAGTGAGGCTTTATATTTTTTGAAGTAGAGAATTATGATTATTTAGGTTGACATCTTATTAGAAAGTTAAGACTTATATTACAACAATACAAGATTATAAAAATGCCTAAGAGACGAGAATTTATATACATAATAGAGGAGAGACGGGCCACCACTAAACTTATGTCTAAAGAGCTTTAGCTTGAGCTAAGAGCTTGAATTATTATTACGAGAGAAAAATAAGATATATGGATTCATTTTCACTAGAAAGAATAAACCCTTCTTGACTCTTCTGGACTTACAACAACCTGGAAGGGCTGTCAGCTAACACGTCTTATGAGTTAAAACTATGTGGCCAAGTCTCATAAATGTAAGATAACTAAGCTATTATATTTAGGAATGAAAGCTAAGAGACTAAAATCCTCTCTAACTCTAAAATCATGACTGGTATATTATGCTTCTAGTTATATATATATATATATATATATATATATATATATTTGATTCATTACTTTATTTAAAGGATTTTAGGTATGCAAATCATGCCTAAAATGAGATATAGTTAGAAATGAGTCATGGACCAAATCAAAAGAAAATACATACTTCTCTTAGAAGGGTGATTATCCTCACATGTCATATAACCTCTTATGTGCAATGGGAGAAGTACCTAATTTAAGAATTTGGAGAAACATGCGAGTATGGTTCACAATTTTTGGGGTTTCTAATCACCTTTTATGTTTATTCTTGAGGCTTTAATTGATGAGGCCATGAGTTATTTATTTTTTATGTTTAAGTTATTTAATTTAATGGGGTAAAAAATTGAATATTTCTCTAAGAGCCTAATGCATCTAGGCTTTCATCATATAAGCACAACAATCACAAAAAAATAAAAAAATAAATGAAAAGCATGTGATTTTATTATGACCCTCAAATAAATTACACTAAAGTTAATTAAATAAACTGGCCGGTGTGATCGGGTACTACTGTATACCCCAAAAAAAGAAAAAAATGGGCAATTTAGCTATGCCATTATACAACCTAGTGTAGAACTACAAATTTGATCTATGGGGTCTTTATTAACATCAAGATCATCCCCTACAAAATAAATATTTGGAAAAAGAAAACAACATACCAGTAGTTTATATTACAATCATACGAGCTCAACACCAGCAATTGTCAAGCTCACCTATTTTATTAGGTTATTCTTAAGGACTTAAGCAAAGCACCTAGAAACAAACAATATTTATATTTTATTTATTACAGTAGTCCCTTTAAGCATAGTCCCCTATAGAAAATAATGTTAGTCTAAAAAGGTGCCCTAATATCCAAATTAGCGAGCAAACAATCATAATCATCCATATTAAAATGGTACACCACAAAATAAGAAAAAGCATCACATCACAATCAACTCATCAGCCTAACCTAATTTTAGGATAGGTGACCTAGTATTCTAGTATGTGAGGAGAGAGCTAGTGTGATAAGTATGTACTCGACTTTTTTAAGTTTAAGTTTTGAGTTCAAGTTTGATCAATTTACCATAGAGTGGTTTTAATTTAACTTATTCAAATAAATTTGAGTTTTATTTCATTTTTATGTTAAGATTGATTTTAAGTTTTAATGAGTGAAAAGAAGATTAAATCATATATGTTGTAAGACTTAATCAAATTAACACCCTAATTCTAATGAAGTAAAATTTTCATTAAAGGATAAAGAGGTTCCAGAAAAGCTAAGTCTTCTAAACCTAATGACTTTTGATTAAATTCTAATTAAGTTTAATTTTATTTCTTTTATTTAGTTTACTTTTTCATAATTTTGCTTTCACAGGTGAATGCCATTATTAAACTAGTGGTTCGAGGTATCGAGACCTCTTTCAGATTAATAGCTTAGCAACCTTGGGTATCCATACTATATAACTTGTGATTTTTTTTTTATCACCAAAAGTTTTTATTTAGCTTTAGTTTCAAATAAGATTAACTTTTAGTTGGAGAAATTTAATTTAATGTTTTAAAAAATATATTAGATTTAATTTAATTTATTTTAATTTTTTTATAATTTCACTTAAGCTTGTTATAGCTTGATTGAAATTTTTTTTAGTTAATTAAATTGGTTATATTTTTTATTTGAATTTAATGATCTTTGTATTTTATTAAGGTTGATTGCTAATATTATACCTTTTTATTTAGGTTTAGTTCCTTTAATTTAACTAAGTTAATTTAAATTTTAGTTTATATTTAATCTTTTATTTAAGTTTCATTTAAAAATTATTATATTATTTTGGTTCTATTACTTTATATTGATTTATATTGATTGATTTTAATTTAATTATTGTTTAAATTTATAATTTTATGTTTGGGTTAAACTCAACCTAGTTAAATATTTAGTTTTGTTAATTATGGATGTTCTCTTGTAATCTTTAAGTTTTTTATTTGATTTATTGATTTTCAATTTAAGTTGATCAATGTGCTATAAATTACTTTATTTATAATTTACTTAATAAAATTTCTTATTTAGGTTACACTTAAAAAACTTATTAAGTTCGTTGTTTAGTTGCCTTTATATAGTTTATGATGATTAGGCTATTTTGGTTATTATTTGGAATTTATTACTTAGTTGAATTTTATTATGATGGTTAAAATTTATCTTCTTTAGTTTTGTAATTTACTTATTTTGATTAAGGAAACTTGATATTTATATTGATTATGTTTGATCCATTTGTATAATTACTTATGATTTAGTTCGATTTGATTAATTATATTTAATTTGTTGAATGACTAATTAATGTTTAATTTGGTTAATTGATATAGATTAAAATTTATGTAATTTAACTTGTCATATTTGAGTAACTTGATTAAAGTTAAATTGATGTTTGATTAATTTAATTTGATTGAAGATCATTTAAAATTTGCATGATTAATTCAATTGGATTATTAATTTAATTAAAGGGTTGATTTGTTTGATTGTTTGATTAAAGATTATTTTGGCATGTCTTGTTTAAAACATCTTATTTAATTAAATATTTGACTGATTTACTTAAAATTCAATTAAAAGTTTAAATGATTAAAGTTTAATTAGATAATTTTGATTTAATTATTCCAATTGAATGTTGGGTTTAATTGATTAGTCCAATTTCGAGTAGTTTAATTGAATGATTTAATTAAATGTTGATTATTGATCAATCAAATTAGTAACTTTAAATTGATAAAGTTAATTAAAGCTTGATTGATAAATTGATTAAATGTTTATGCTTAATTTGAATAATTGATTAATAAAACTTATATTTATTTTATTTTATTGATTTGATTAGAGTTTGATTTATGATTATTTAAATTTATCATGAATAACCTAATTAAAGTATCTTGAATGATTAATTCAATATTCATTAATTTTAATAGTTGAAATTTAATTAATGATTAATCTTATTTTATCTTATTTGAGTTAATTTATTTAAATTATGTTTGAATTGATTTGATTTAATTAAAGATAATTTGGTCTTAACATAGTTAACTTAATTAAATGCTTGGCTTGATTAAAGTATTATTTAATAAAAGGTTAATGATTTAATTAATCATGTATGACTTGATTTAATGAGTATTTATGGTGGAATTAATTAAGTGTTTAATTTAAGTTTAGTTGACATAAGAATTATTATTATTATTATTATTATTATTATTATTTGTATTACTATTATTATTATTATTATTATTATTATTATTATTATTATTATTATTATTATTATTATTATAGGGCTTATTTAGTTTATTTTGGTTTAATGTAAATGATTAATTAACTTATTTTGAAGTTTTCATCTTCAACTTGGTTAGGGTTTCATTCAAATGATTATCCAAGTTTGAAGATAATTAATTAGGCATGTTTAACTTAATTAAATAATTAATTCAATTTATATTGAATTTGTGATTAATTAAGTTGATTAAATGACTGGTTAATTACAGATTTGTTAAGCAAACTTAGTTTATTATAATGATGAATTAAATCAATCATAACTAGGTGATTATTGAGGTTTATCAATATTAGCTTAATTAGATGATTATCTTGATTAAATAGATAATTGAATTAAAAATTATTAATCAATTGATTTGATTCATTCATTAACATTGAATCAATACTAATTAAGTTTTACCTTAATTAAATCTTTAACTTAATCGAATGATTGCAGTAATTAAATTTGATATTCTTAATTCAATCAAATGGTAAACTCAATTAAAGATTTAATCAAATGATCAAGATTTAACTTAACAATTAGTTGAATCCTTGATTGTTAATTCAATTAAGGGTTAAACTCAATTGAAGACTTAATTAAGTGACTCATTTGATTAAGGGTCGATTATTAAATACTACTCAAATCAACCAAATTTATGTTGATAAAAGTTTAATTATGGATTAATTATGATCTATTATCAAGTTAATTAAGGTTCGATTAGTGTTTTAATAAAAGAGTTATATAAATCATGTTTTATTAATGATTAGTTCATTTTACATGAACTACTTGATTGAATTAGTTTATATTTGATTTATTTAATCATTATTTAAGTTAAGTTTATTATTTCTTAACTTGGTTAAATTATTAATTTGATTAAGATGGAATCATTAAACTTTTGATTAAAGTTAATTGATATTTAATTAATGGTTTACTACATTTTAAGTTGATTTAATTTAGCCTTTAATTTGAAGTCTAGTTAGTATTTAATTTCATTTCTTAATTGAATTCCAATTAATAATTTATTAAGTTTATTATATTTCATTAACCTAGGTTAATTAAGTAATTAAGGTTTAAATCTTATGATTATGTGCTTTAATTAAACTTAGCTATCAAATAGTTTGCCAAATGTTCTAACCTAATTAGGGTTGTTTTCTTGACTTTATAATTTATTTATTATTTGGTTGGATGGTCTTATGATGGTTAAAATTTGATTCCCCCTAATTTAGTGATCCTTATGTCTAAAAATAATCTTAAGGGAAAGAGATGTTGGAATATCAAGCGTACCATATGGATACTAAGTCATTTAAATGTGCATTTTAGGACTGATTAATTATTTACTATTTTTTTAATGAATATTAAATTATTCCTAAAATTGTTTAATGAAATTTATAGTTTTCTATTTTATTGAACTCCTCTTTGAATATTAAGTTCAAAAGAGAGTCAACAGTGATTTCATTTATCATGAATTTTTATTTTTCTAAAAATTAATTAATTTTAATTTTAAACATATATTAAGCCCTAAATAGATGATTTTGTGGTCTAATGAGATTTAGAATGTTTAAATATTTTTCTTAATTATTATGATGTTAAATAAAGTGGTTTAGATTATTTTTATATTTTTTCATAATTTCTTTGTTTTTTTAATTATTTATTTCCATAAAGTTAGCCATTTCAACTACAAAAAATAATACTTTTTAATCCATTCATCATTTTGATTTGAAATTTTTATGGTGAGTGGATCTTAACATCAATTTTCAATCTCTAAAAGTTTTAGGCCAATTTTATTAATAATTTATAATTAAATATAAAATATAAATTTCACTCAAATACAAATTAATCCCAAAATAACCAATAAAATTAAGGATTTGAGTTCATTAGATTCTTCTTGAAAAGATGAATCTAACAAACTTTTATTAGTAATTTTTCATTAAGTATTTTATTTTCTATGATTTTTAAAGTTTTAGGTGATTTAAAATATTTTTGAAATTTAGAAAATCTTAAATTTTCTATTTAACTTAGTTAGCCTTGACTGTACGTACCTTTTTGCATTTTCTAGTCCAATTCGGTCATGCGAAGCCACATGGATGACAGATAGATGGTGATGGGAGAACGTTAGGATGCATCTGGGCCACCTCTAAAAGTTTAGATGGTCCAAAATCAATTCATGGTCCTATTAAGGGTATTCAATCAATGGCGCGCCCTAATTTGACCCATCCATTCTAATCAAAAGAGATGGACAGTCTAGGCATTGTCTCTCTTCATTGTTGGCTCTAATCGGCCTTAAAATTTTGGTGATTCTCACTGGATTTTTGAGGCCTTTTGATTTGAAAAGCTTAAAAATGAAAATTGTTAGAGTTTTATTTGAATTTTTCTTAGGAATGCACAATTTTGTTTCACAAAACATCAAACTCTACAGTTAGCTATGTTTGGGATTCAATATCTCACTCAAGCCAATATTGAGTGCATTTCTCATTTTGAAAAGCTTCCCTAGGTTGAGACAAAGCTTTGGGTGAAGTCTCCCCCTTTGCCTCATAGTGGATTGCCATATGGACCAAAGGTCGTCACCTTTCTCCAGAGTTTGATAGAAAACTAGATTTTAGTAGTCAGGAAAGGTAGGGAATGGATTGGT
Organism: Cymbidium sinense; assembly: GCA_021442155.1. NCBI lineage: Eukaryota > Viridiplantae > Streptophyta > Magnoliopsida > Asparagales > Orchidaceae > Cymbidium > Cymbidium sinense. Next base: position 178,782,232 of record CM038216.1, on the reverse strand, counting down.
TTCTTTCCTCTTATAATGGTGAAGGTATAGAGTGTGTTCAAAGTGTGGGAGGAATGCTCCTCTTCTCTTTTCAAGGTTGGTCAACCCCTTCACAATTGCTGGAGGTGGGTAGTGGCCAACCATGGGGAATTGGTCCTTTCCTCTCACTGTGGGAGATGGTTTCTTGATTGAGGAGTGTGCTTAAGTCAATTAATTGGAAGGGTGGAGGGAGAGATGAGGGGACTTGATTTTTTTGGGGTTTATTGTAATTTTTTTTTAGATTTAATTTCTCCTCCAATAACTCAGCTCTAGCTTTTGAAGGCTGCAAATCCTTTCCACACATGAGAGAATAGGTGGGGTTTATCTCACTAAAGTCTAATTTGATTTTCATGAAATGATTTTGAATTTTGGGCTAGTTCAAGTTAACCCAAATAATTTGGATTGAACTAAGAAACCATGTAGGTTTATTAGCTTCAAAATTGAACTCTAATCATGCTAAATCTTTCATTGGAAGCTTTTGAGTTCAATCAATCAGATTCAATTTGGTTCAAATTGATTTTCAACTTAATTTTACCAACTTTGACTAACTTTGATCAAAGAGAGTTAAATTGACTTATATGATTTAATTCATTATATTGGGTTTAGATTAGGCATCAATTATGTTTGATGGATTATTTGGAATGATTTGGGTTAAATAATTTCATTCAATTTGGGCAATTTTAGGTTTAAACCAAGTTTAACCTAATTTGGCCTATATGGGTTAAGCTGGGTTTCTTTGAGTCAAATAACTAATTTGGCTTAATAAAAGTGTATTTGTGTTTCAATCGTGTTTAATTAAGTGTTTAAAATAATTTAGAGCAATTGATTTCAATTGGTTTAAAGTTAATTTTGATTTTGACCTAAAGTGGGCTTAATAGGTTAAAGATCCAAATTGATCAAACTAACCCAAAAAAAAGTCGGATTATGTTCAATTATGTGCTTAAAGTGATTTAGATTGTTAATTTAATTTGAATTTGGCTCAATTGGGTCCATTTGGGCCTACTTGGGTGGCTTAATTACCTAATTTGAATCTCAATTGAAATTAATTTTAGTTAGTCTTTTATTGGAATACATTTTTATGATGATTTTGAGCCCTTTGAATGGCTCAGTATGATCAAATTTTGTTAGGTTGACTTTTGCTTTGGTGGAGTCCACTTAGGTAAACCTACATCAAATGGTCTGATTAGCTACTTTGAAACTTAATTGAGTTTGAATAATAATTTCTAGCCTTTGGATAGGTTCAATTTGATTTAATTTTTTGGTTAAATTGGGCTTAAATGGAATAATTGGGTTGACTAATCTAATTAACTCATTTAAAGGTCAATTAAATTTATATTATAGTTTAAACATAGTTCATTTAGTGTTGGGTTCAGTTGGATTGAATTTAAAAGTAATTAGACTTATTTAGCACAATTGAGCTAGGCTAAGTTCAGGTGGGGTGCACTAGCTTGATCTAGGCCTCAGCTTATGATGTTGAATTTTAATTTAGTTTTGATTTTGGGTTTATTGTTATGTTTGATTTGGTCTTTATTATTTGATCTAGTCATTAAGTGTAGCGTCTTGAGTGCCTAATTTAGATGATCTTAATTTATGATAAGAATCTAAACTATCGAGATTATGAGGGTTGTTACCCCATCAAAAATGAGGTCAACACTCATATAGGTGTTTATTGAAAGAGATGATACAATAACAAATCATTGATTAATTTTGACAACTAGTTAACATTGTTGTCATAAGTCCTTAGAAAAGAGGAAAATTTTGGGACTCTAAGTCATTGGCCACCATGGGGTAATGATGATTATATAAAAAGTTAATGAGCTTAACTCGATGACATTATTGATGTTTGACTAGAAAAAAGGCACTAGGTGTCGATTTGGTGAAAACTAAGAGTACTTAGATGTGTAATCTAAGAATAGAAGGAAATTGAGAATTTACCTTTCATAGAGCTTAATCATAAGATGTATAAGAATATTCTTATAATCTTGCTATAAGTAAAGCATAATTGTTAGATAAGTGGGTTATTATGACTTGAGGTGGTGATAGGAAAGAATGAAGGTGGTAGGGCTATAACATTCGGTTTAAGAACTCTTCTTCATTAAATCTTGTGCTTATGTTAGAAACTCCAAATTTATTACCCTAGAAAATGCTAATGGAAAACTTTTTAACTTATAAACTTTTTGACCTTAAAACCCTTCAAAATTTGAAGATAATAGTATAAATGGGCATTTTGGGCAACCTATTTTATTATACTAGGTAAGATGATGATAGGGTGATAGGAACAATAATGAAGATATGAGGAATTACACATTTGTGGGCCATGTAGACATGTGACTCAAGGCATGACATAATCGCCAAAGAATAACCATGAATCTTTAGCACATCAAAAATAAGATTTGGTGAGATACTCCAATTTGATAGTATAATGACAAAATACATGATAGTAAATGCTAAAAGAAGTTAACAAAAAATGGGAGAATCTTGGCGAAAGGTTGAGAACTATAAAATATTAGTTTTAAGCCAAAATAAAAGTCAATAATGAGTTTGAGAAAGATAACTCAAAGTAAAAATATAAAGGAAAGTCAACCTAAAGGAAAAAAGGAACTCTTTAATTTGGTTAAGAGAAAACTTGGTAATAAGACCAATAAGACACTAGAGTTCCTTTGATAATAAGGCTAAGAAAAAACTTAGCTTGAGAATGACAAGGAATTTGGTTTAAAGGCCAAGAAAAGTTGTTAGCTCATAGGCTAAGAACAAAGATGTTAGTGATTAAGGCCCTAAAAGAGATATTGATAACTAAGGTAAAAATTAAAGATGTTACTAATTAAGACTAAGAAGGAAGGGAGAGATGACTATATAAGCCATTTTGTAAATGAATTTGGTAACCTATGAATATGGTGAAAAGGTTTTCAGGGATTCCAACTAAACTTGACATCTTATAATAGAGAGCCAAAGATTGGGTGAAGCTATTATCTTACTAAAAAAAAAGCTAAACATAAATTAAGAAGTTAATGGAGCTGGAGTCTTTTCAAGTACCCAAACAAATTCTCCAAATCACATATGTCCTAGAGGGTCTTAAGAACGAATATATATGTTTACATCAAAAAATAAATGAGATAAACTAAAAAATAAAAAAATAATAAATTTTTTGTCTATAGCGCATGACGCTGCCCTGGTTTTCTAGAAGAAACAACTACCCAGTCCATCTGTCGAATTATGGTATAGTGATGCGGTGCCGAGGTGCTGCACCCAGTCCAACTATCAAATTACAGTACAACATTATGGTGCTGTGATCTTGGCATCGAGGCGCTAGACCTTTTATTGAAAGAGAATAGTTATCAACTTACTCCTATAAATAAAAGTGAGTAGTTCACTCTAAAAAGCTTTTCCCCTATTTGATTCTACTCTCTTTGAATTGTGCTCACACTTCACTCCAAGTTTTCTCACTTCAGGTAAAAAAATATGCTTTTTCTTACTAGTTTAACAAAAATCCCACCGTTGATCTTTGACCTGGTGTAAAAAATTTAAGGATTTGAAGACATCCCTGTTGTTGATCTTAGATCCCGAATAAGAGAGAAGAGTGCCTTGCACTATATGATTTTGAAACTTAGCACTACTAAGATGAAATGCTGTCAAAATTTTTAAAATATTTTTTAATAAATCATACTTTAAATTCAAAATTTGGCCTATTGCGTGAGTTGTTGAATATCGGTGTTGTGGAATTGTGCTATCGGGTATTCATGTTATAAGTGCGGTGCTACATTGCCCAAGAATTATCCCCGCAGTGCTTGAATGAAATCCCATAGCACCATGATTCCATAGCATTAGTGCCTCGGTGCCATACCCACGTGTCACTTAGAATATGAATCAGAATATTTAAATAAGAAATGAAATAAAATCACACAGCATCGTAGAGCTGTGTCACCTTGCTGCATGTGATAAAAAAACTTAAAAAATTTTCTACTATGGAGGAAATAATATCTCATACATGCGATGCCATAAAACAATCAGTTCTTTGAGTCTATCTTAAGTGTCGAGGCCCTAGCATATCAGCGTCGTGGCACTGCATCTTGATATGACTTTTTTTAGGTGTTAAAATATTTTAATTTTATCTTTTTTATCCTGGAGCATCAATAGTGAAAAAAATATACTGGCATACAACACAAAAAATAATAAAAAGGGAATTTTATTTCTTCAAAGAAAAATTACAAATTACAAATTATAAATTATAAATGAAAGAAAAGAAGAAAAAATACAAACAGGGGGAAAGCTAGTAGTTGTACTCATTGCCACCCTCCTCTTCCTCTTCTTCCTCCTCCTCCATGCCTGATAGTAGCTGAGTAATTACACAGGGTTGATATTGAGGTGTCGTAGGAAAGGAGACTTGGCTTGGATCTTCAAGATTGTAATTTTGAAACATGTTGGCTAATGCATTACTGAATTGGGCCATGTAGGAGAATTGCATCTATTATTGATACATATAATCGTCAAATTTGCATTCTGACATCTCTTACTTATAACTACTCCTTTCCACCCTATTTCATAAGTCTGAAACTTGGCTACCAATCTCTTGAACTTGCTTAGCCAAGGATTTAGAAGGTCGAGATCTAGACTGGAGAGGACATAAACTCTCTTCCACTTCAAATATATTCCTGAACCCTCTAATCACCCTCTTCGTTAGAGGAGCCTTCTGAAGGAGTACCTTCATGGCCCCTACCCACCTACTACACATAAATCATAAATACGTGGGTGGTTTCAAGTAGTGCTCTTCAAAGATGTTATAAATAGAATTTAAAATAACCTTCTTGATATCAATAGAGAATCCCTTTTGAATGGCAAAATTCAAAATATCCTTGCCCTTGGTAACCTCACTGATGTTACTAGAGGGAATAAGCTTGATAGAAATGAAATAATGTCAAGCCTTAGAAGTGGTATCATATCGGCGACAGAAAAGTTGATGATTCTTTCCTCCTATCGTTTCTATTGCATGCTTTTATTTTTTCCATAAAGAAAAGAATAATCTCATCAAAATCAGAATGATCATTATAGTGTGAGAGATATTGATCATACTTAATATTAGGGATATTATAATAAGTGTTTATAACATTACTGTCATAACTTGCCAGCTTTCCCCAGACATATGTTTTATTGTTCTAACTATCCTGTGCATTTGTGAAGAACTCACACACCACCGAGATGATGCACGAGTTATTGTCATAGGCTAGTTTGTTCCACCTTTGCTCAATGATTATCCCCTATACACTATGACTGGGATTCTAGAAATCCCTTTCATGAATCAAGTGCTTGTGAAGGAAAGCATGCTGATACGCTCCTTGGCGTTGGCCCTAATGAAGCAGTTGGCATCACTAGATGCCCTCTTCTTGCCCACAACTCTTTTAAGAGACATGATTAATAGTGGAAATTAGAAAGCATAAATAGCTATAGAGAAATGAAATCCTTTAGAGAATAGATCATTGAATGAAAATCCTTAATAGCTTGAGCCTTTATTTATTGATCAAGACACAACGTCGTGATGCTGAGGTCCTACCCTCTTGAGTTACAGAACTCGACAACAGCGCTGCGATGCCCACATGTAACACCGAGGTGCTAGTTAGCCCATCCCATTAATTACTATGCGATGAAAAATATAAATTTAATTATAATAAATTTCATAACCGACGAGCGTGAAAAAAGTGCGGTGCCACAATGCTCTGACCCCAGCACCATAGTGCTCATTAAAATGAGGTTGTCATTCTCCCTTAAAACATGTTGCATGTATGTCTAGAATCTTGCATCACAATGCTACTTTGAGGCACCACAATGCTACTAGGTGGCATTGTAGTGCTGTTGAAATGGTTAAATAACCAATAATGTTAGCAGCGATCCATATGTACTGACACCTAAGTCGAGCCTCCGCATCTAGCCCATGACATGTCATATAAGCATTGGGCTCCACTATCATAACGTCGTAGTACTAAATCCTAGTGCCAAGGCGCTGGGTCCTAAAATGAGAATTTTATGTATTTTTTTTATAAAATTTAATTTTTATCCATTTTCTATGCAAATACAACTATGTCTATCTAATATGTGGATAACTCAACTATATGGCATTCTAAAAGGATGTAAGCCCAATCATTTATTCATTCACCATGTGAAAATATATCCGTTCATCATGTGAACAACCCTAATTATGGCATTCCAAAAAGGTATGTAAGTCCAGTCATCTATACATTCACCAAGCGAAATCTGTTCACCACATGAACAAATTCATATTCGTCCACCATATGGATAACTATAATTCTGGTATTCCAAAAAGGTATGTAAGTTAAGTCTTCTATACGTTCACCATGTGAACACCCCATAATTCATTCTCCACGTGAACAAATTCATATCCGTCCAAAGGGATGTAAGCTTAGTCATATTCATTTACCATGTGAACATCTATTCATCCTCCATGTGGACAACCTTAAGTCTGGCATTCCAAAAAAGTATGTAAGTCCAATTGTCTATACATTCATCATGCGAACGCCCCACACTTTGTTCTCCATGCGAACAAATTCATATCAGTCTAAAGGGATATAAGCCCATCTTTATATTCATTCACCATGTAAATATCTACCTGTTCACATCCAAACACTTTATAATCTATTTATCATATGAACACTCTTACACCACTTACACTAAAATTCTAAGTACTCGAGATACCTGAAATGAGGCAACCCATGATTATTGATCATATTCTCTGGACATTATGGCTATGTCCCACTGATATTGGTAGGTTTGAATAACATAATCTCAGGATGACAGAACCATGAGATCTTGATCGGGAATATACTCTTATTTTCTACAGTCATCTATGCCACACACACCTCTAAGACACCAATGCATACCAGAAAGATATGTCTATTTCCAACCTTAATTGAAAGTTCTCTCTTACTAAGGTAAGAGGGATATTTAACTATGAAGACTTGCGTCCATAGGTAGTAGAACCTACATCTAAATAAACCCTAACATAAATGTTAGGGGAAATTTAGTTGAATACATACCAATCAATTGCATGAAAAAATTATATTCCTACCTATCCCACAAAAATGGTGGAGCACATCCTTAAAGGTGTTTTTTTTTTTGTCTGAGTGATCAATATGCCCATTTAGGATAAGGTAGTTTGAGTCATGATAAACCTAGGATAAATCTAATTTAAATTAAGTGAATATAATGAGTTGGTATAATTTAGAAAAAAAGTTATACAAAGATATGATTAAGTTATCCATACATTAAACATAAGTTGGTTTAGCTACATAAGGACATGAGACCAATATGAAACATTTAAGGACACCAATAAACACTAGAACTAATTTAATAAATGAAATATCGATATACATTGTGTGGTAATGGAAAGCATTAAGTGTTGGTTTTGACCTTATTATAATTTAAGAAGAGTCAATTTGATTTCTTTGGATAGTAAGAAATAATATACTTGTCTGGTTATGAAAAGTAACTAATTAAGATGAAATATTTTCATGACCAAATCAAATTGGCATGACACCAGAGGATAAAATGATTATAATATCTACTCAAATATATCAAAATAAAGAATGAATGAAAGTGTAATATTGGTATATTAAATCCCAATGATGGGTCTAATATTTACTTTGGCTGAATAAAAATGGTCAAATAAAAAAGAAAAGAAGTTCAATGTGCACTTAAAATAATTAAAATAGTGAAAAAGTATACTTTAATATCTTATTAACATCTCAACAAAATTAAAATAATAAAATGGGAATTAAAATGGCTAATATATCCATTATTTTAGAAATTAGGTAATTAATTAGGGTCTAATGCTTACTAATCACATTAGAATAGTGAGAAAAAAAATAAGAAGGTCTAAACTTCAGTTGACTTGATCGAAATAGCGAAGAAGGTTAGTTTGATTTATGCATGACCACTTTTAAAAAAAATGTAAAATAAAGAACCATAAGATGTGATGTACATTAGAAAATCAACCAAAATTTAATATCTTTCTAACCACATAAAACTATCAAAATACAAGTAAGAAAGCTTGTGACCTTCAACTTGAAAGGTGAGATAATGGGGAACACTTATTTTGAAATTGTAAACATCAATGGAGTGTTTAGGGGGAATACCATATATATTAGCAATGAGCTTTCTTGAAAAATTTCATTGAAAGGTAAGTCAAATTATGCCTAGAAAACATGATACATTTAATAGAAATGCCATAAGTTGGCAATAATACACATCAAGTTTTACACAATTCTCATGTCCACAACTTAATTAGAGTCGAACACTAGTAGAAGAACAAAAGGAGAAAAATGTTTTATACTTATCGAATAGTAATTATTGGAATCAATATGAAACCAAGATAAAATTCTAATGGTATTAAGTAGAATGATGAAAAGTTTAGGTTCCTTAACATGTGTGTATTTAGGAGGAACACCATACATGTTTGGGTATATTTGAAGTGTATTTTGAGGGAACACCATATATGGTTGAAATAACCTTGATAAAAAAAGGTCTTCTAAATAATTTGTTAAACAAAATCTATTTTAATATGATGTACTTGAGGGGGAAAAAACACATATTGGGAGAACCTACATTAATATCAACACATATGCTAGTATTAATAGCTTGGTTGGGGTTATTAACTAATAGAGAAACAAAAGAGAGAAGGGACAAGTGGCAGTTGAACAATAAGTGTTGGAAAAGATAAGATAAAAAAACATCAATGAAAGCTTAATTCCATGACAAATGATACTATTATTAATCCTTAATGAGTAAAGTAGATAACAAGAGGGTCAACAAAAGCCTATGATATTGTTGAGTTAACAAAAAAGATCCTTATGCTAACAACTTTAGCTTATTGAATGAATAGTAGTGAGACAAAACAGAATGACATGGTATAATTTATCAAATCAAAGGAATTTAGACCATTATTGATAATTTAGTGAATTCATATTTTATCAATTTGTACATTTGCATATCATTAACTTAATTGAAAGTTTTTTAAAGTTTTGCAATCACTTTTGACTTCACTTCTATTAGAAGATAGAAAAATTGTGCCATCATGCAATGTTAATAAGTACAAATTAGTGTAATGCATGTGATATCTAAACTTAAAAAGTCATCTCATTATAATAATAAAAGTACTTAGCATAATTATGTTAGTTATAAATCATTCTACAATATTGCAAAAGGGGTTTAAGGGCATTAAGTTACTTATAAACCATTTCACCACACCAATAAAGGTGCCTAAGAGCTTTGGAGTACCAATAATTAAAAACACAATTTATATTAAAGTATGAAATTCAATAAATATTTTAGCAGGGTTTTATGCTCTTTTTGAAGGGATAGTGGTAGCAAGTTATCATACCACATCAATAAATGTGCACTATATGGGATGCATATGGGATTGTGGTGTTTTAATTTTGAGTCATTATGGACACCATGTAGATCTTAGGGGGTCCTTATTGAAGTGTTTGGGTATGATATTATAGTATGATGTGCCATCTTGACAGATGAAAATATCTTACAATAGACCTAATCTCCCACTAAGGACTCCTAAGGCTGATATATCTTCGTATATGCCACAGATCTTTTCTCTACTTTACATGAAAAACTAAAGCAGAGTTTATTTTATACCTGGTTCTTTAGTTCCCTATAAAAGCAAGCTTCTATAGTTAATTACATCCTAGGAAGTTAGATTTCTTAAGAATACTCTCGATTAAAGTAGTCGATTAATATCTCCAAAAATTTTAAGTTTAGACTATCAAAGGATTGGGTATTTTCAAAAAATCAAGTGGTAATGCTCAATTTGGAAAGACTTATTTTTGGATTCCAAAGAAAGATAAGTAGGGAGCACTCATGATAATAGGAAGCCTAGTAAAAATTCCAATCTACCCTATGGTGAGGCTTTATATGTTTGAAAGAGAAAGTTTGTTTAAATTTGAGTTGAAATTTTTATTAGAATGCTAAAGCTTACAATCCATCAACACAAGATTGTGGAAATGCCTAAGAGGTGAGAATTTATACTCGTAGTCTAAAGAAAACAAGTAACCTTAGATCCTAAATATAAGAACCTTTATCACAAGCTAAAACCACGACCTAAATCTAAACAAAAAATAGGATATATTGATTTACCTCCACAAGAGAGGGCAAACCCATCTTGACTCCTCTGGCCGCCAGCTAACACCTCTTACGATTCAAGAACATGTAGGCTAGTCTTATCTAAGTGCAAGATAGTTAAGCTATTATTTAGTTAAGAAAAAAGATTAAAGTCCTAACTCACTCCCTAAGAGACTAGATCATGATTAGCATGAATTCATGACTTAGACTAAATGCAAAATTTTGTAAATTTTTATATCATTTTGACACATTGAATTAGACAAAGGCTTGGGACAATTATGCCTAAATGCATGATGAAATTGAATTATTAGCTAAATTAGCAGTAGGAGGTGTTCTCCACTACAAGGTATGCCATCACAGTTCAAGCATTTCCATATCGTGCAAGAGTGGAGACCCTCCCTATTTAAGAGTGAAGCAATATGGTATGCATAATATTGGAACATACATCTTGCAGCTAAGGGGTTACTAAATATTTAAATTATCTTGATTATAGCTTAAGCTTTAGAATGAGGTTATAAGTTATTTTAAAATTTAATTATAAGCTATTAATGGGGGTACAACAATAACAACAACAACAACAAGCCTTAATCCCACTAGGTGGGGTCGGCTACATGAATCCTTCATCTCCATTGTGTCCTATTATGTGTCAAATTCTCATCTAATTCAAGTATACTAAGATCATTTTTTATACATCTTAACCAAGTCTTTTTAGGTCTACCTCTACCTTTCTTAACATAAGGCAAATCTAATGCATCTACTCTCCTAATCGGGTCATCGGACTACCGACGCTTTATGTGGCCAAACCATCTAAGGCGACTCTCTCTAATCTTATCTGCCACCGGAGCTACTCCAACTTTTTCTCGAACATACTCATTTTGCATTTTATCTCTAAGAGTAAAGCCACTCATCCACCTAAGCATCCTCATCTCGTAACTTAACTTAGTCTTATGCTTCTCTTTTATTGGCCAACATTCTAGACCATAAGTCATTGCAGGTCTTACCACCATCTTATAAAATTTTCCCTTAAGTTTAAGTGGAACTTTTCTGCCAAATGCATTCCTCCACTTCAACCATCCAACTTGAATTCTACTAATAACATCTCCATCTATTTCACCATCATTTTGAACAATAGAGCCTAAATATCTGAATCGCTCACTCTTATTAATGACTTGATCACCTAAAGTCACAACACTATCACTAAAACTTCTACAACTAAAATTACACTCCATATATTCAGTTTTAGATCTACTTAAATGAAAACCTTTAGACTCTAAAGTTGACCTCCAAGTTTCATTGGACTCTCTCTAGTCTTATCAACAAGAAGAATGTCATTAAAAAAAAGCATACACCAAGGTACATCTTCTTGTAAATGCCTCGTAAGAACATCCATAACTAAAGTAAAAAGATAAGGGCTTAATGTTGATCCTTGATGTAATCTAACTAAAATAGGAAAATATTTTGTCAATCCTCCTTGTGTTTGGACACAAGTATTTCTAGTATACATATCCTTAATGACTTGAATATAACCAATATTAACTCCTTTCTGTTCTAGAACTCTCCAAAGAACATCTCTTGAGACTTTATCATAAGCTTTCTCTAAATCAATAAATATCATATGTAGATCCCAAGTCCGGATGCAAAAAGTGGAGGGTTGTGTTAGGTAGTCGACAGCCAGCGTAAAATTTGTCGAAATAATCATGACATGAATCCTTTAAATCATTGTGTAATGGGGGTAGAAAATTAATTTTTGTCCTAAAGTGCATACCGCATCCAGGCCACACATTCAATCATCAATCTTAAGAAACCTATGAAAATCATGTCATTTTTATTATTCAAATTAAACACAATAATCAAACATTTATATTTTATCATGAAAGAATAAGAGGCTACTATAGCCGGGCACTGCCGTATTCCTTAGAAAAGAGAAAATTTAGATAGCTGAGCTCTACCTTTAAACAACCCGGAGTAGAAAAGAATATTACTATTGAAATTGAATAGATGCTATGGGGGTCTTCATTCTTCATCTTTTTTTGCTTTCCTTAGATTTGATTGCATTCAAGGCTTAACAGGGCCTTCTAGGACTTTGCCTTCTAGCCACAGCTCATCCTAAACCCCATAGTACTAATCATAATTCCTATTATACAATTATATATTTATGGAATGTAAAATCTAATTATACATACAAGACAGATGTTAGCTAAACATACATACAAACCCATGCAGTTATATTCCATAAATTTAGACTTAGCACCCTGCACATGGGTAACCAAGCCCACATATCCTAATGCGAATTATGCAAAGGGGTATAAGAAACTTGCAAGTAAAAACATTTATATTTATTTTATTTTCAGCAACCTCTTTAGCATAATCCTCTATAAAAAACATCATTAGACTAACATTGACCTAACATCTAGTATACATACAAAAATCTTAACATCCAATCTAAAATACTACATCACAAAATAAAATAAAACATCATAACACATACCGACCTAACTTAGAGCTAGAAGTGGCGACTTAACATTCTAATATGTGTGCTCAGGCTTAGTGTGGTATGTCTTAGCTAGAATTTAGAATTATAATTATTTAAGTTTAGAATTGTTTAATTTAAACATGAAGGGTGGTTCCACTTTAAGTTATTTAGAGGATTTGTAAATTTTAATTTGTATTTTATTTTATTTCATTTGATGTTTGCTTAGCATCTAATTGTTATAAAGAAGGGAAGGAGATTTAACCTCTTTCATCCCTACACTAAGTTATTTCTAAAGAGTGTATTATTATAATTTTGGTTTCTTTTAGTGAATGGTTTACTAAGTATTTTTATTAATCCTATGTTTGAGTTAATCTTAAAGAATTTAATTCAACATGAAAGGCATCTTAAGATTAATGAAATTGAATTGCCATCACATAGATGATGTCGCAGAATTCCTTTTCATCATTAATAACATGCATTTGATTTTCAACTTAGAATAGCTATACATGCAATGTATTTTAACACACTTAAATGATTATGAATGCATATACTTTTGGTAAAAAAGAGGGAATTTCATTCTTTAGTTAAATTCACATACACATATATTAAATATTTAAGCAAGTATGTATCATTGTTTAAACCAAGGAAGTGAGATAATCTAAGACCTCCTTGGGGCTACTTAAAGCCTCATATTCCCAGGATGTCTAGATGATATACTTGCTATTTTAAATACATATGAATGTATACATAATCATGAGAATGAAAATCATGCAAAAGATTATGTTTTAGTGAGTCATTTACTCAAGTAAAGTAAAGTTATATCCAAATTCTAGTATTTTTACACACAAGAGTGAAATTAAATAAGTATGTGCCTTTGTTAACCAGGGAAGTGAGGTAATCTAAGACCTCCGTGGGGCTACTTGAAGCCTCGTATTCCTGGAATTTCTAGACTATATACTTATTAATATTCAAACATATGTAAAAATGCACATGAATCATTAAGATAAAATAATACTTCAAGATGATTAAGTTATAAATAAATGTAAATCATATAAAATATTAGTAACTAACATCAATTTAAATCTTCATTTATAATTTTGGAAATAATTTTGGAATTTATTAGTGATAATAGCCACACATATAATAAGATTAATCCAACACATGCAACTTACACATAATTAAATTCAATTGATTCTTTTATTTGAAAACATGAATGGATGATATTAAATTACATACAAAATTTATAATGATTGAAAAGGAATAATCAAACACTTCCACATAATCCATTCAACTACATTAATTCCTAAGGACAACTATATTAAATAACATTTAAGGTTAACCTTAAGCTTCTTATGAAATTTGATTTTTGGATTTGAATTATTAAACTTAGAGAGGAGAAATAATATTTGGTGTTTTTCTCTCATCCCACATTAGTGACTTAACATATTTAAGGAATATAATTAATTATCCTTTATGGAATGATTAAGTTCAAGTCTTTAAGAAAATTATTTATTATCCCTTTCTTAAGTCTTTTAAATTCAACTAAGCATTTAATTATGAGACTCCAATGATATGCAAATGAGAATTAAAATTGCAATGCACTTAGGGACCTAATGTAATGAGGCTCATAATTAAGGATTAATTAAATTAAAGAATAATCTAATTAAGTACTTATATGATTTTCCCCACACCCATGGGTTAACCAAGATTTCCTTAGGGGTCTTTATTTTTTTAAACACATAAAGAGGAACCCATAAATTCAATTTGAGTTATCTCATCTAATTACCATTTTAATTTGATTTAATTTCATCATTAGTTACTTAATTAAGTCTTAATTAATCCATGCATTAATTAGCCCTCTTAAATGAAATGGATTTGGGGAAACAATTAGGAAAGATGTCCTAATCATTCCACTTCATCGTTGCACTGTTAATAGTGATTAATCAAGTTTAATTAATTAATTTTTACTATTTGACATTTTTAATAATTATTAAATCATTTAATGAGAGCAATTAAGGTCTGAATTTCAAGTTTCCCAATTACCTAGCTAATAAATTAGAAGAAAATTATAAGAGGCACATAGCATCCCAAGTAATCAACACATTCAATTTGAGATCAATTGGCCAAGTAATTAAAGCTTAATTAAGGTAATTAGGAAAATTTTCAAACCTTAAGTAAGAATTATTCACTTTTTAAATACTGGGTTTTATTTTTATCAAATTCTCCTATGTTTACCCTTTCTAAAATGGATTTTCTCATATTTTTAAGATTTTTCTATAATTAGTTATGAATTTTCAAAGTTCTGAGAAATTAATGGCATTTTTAGAGCTTAATTAACCTCTAATCCTGTCAGGACCATGAGGGAGCTAACGTGGCTACACTTTCCATGTGGCGCCATGGCATATGCCATTTAAATCATCTGACACTATGTGCTGAGTTAGTGATGACAGACGCACTTTCATCCCTGCCGTTCGATCTCCAATTGGATGACGAAGATTAATCTCATGGATCTGAACAGATTAAATCAAGATTTCCAATGGATTAAATCATGATCGTCAGTTCTAATCATGCAAAATTGATGATGGATGATCCTTCATTCCCCGAGCGACATAAGACGGACATCGTCCGCCCTCTTATGCTCGATCTAAGCTCGCTGGAGCTCGTGATGCATCAGGATTGACTACTAAACATTTGGGGGAAGAGATCTAAGGAGATCCTAATGTAAAAATTGCATGAAATCAAAATTTCTTTCACAAAACACCAACACTTAAGAGGATTTCTATGGTTTGGTGGGAAATTATCTTGTCGAAGCACAAGATTGATAGTCTAATGACTGAGGTAGCTTCGTCTTGAAGAGACAAAGCCCTGTTGAGAAGCTCATGAGTTTCCTCATCGCTGGTAGCTCTGTAGTCATCGGTGTTGGTCTAAGAGTGGTCTTTGGTGCTCAAATTGACTGGGAATTGATTCATTTTAGCTCACTGGAGCTTGAAGAAGGTGTGAGAGAAGTTAATTAAAGTTTGGTGAGGTTTGAGTGAGTTTGGATGGATAGAGGGCTCAGTTTCACTTGGGTTTGGTCTCGTCGATGATGGGGAGCTCAAGAGGGATTGGGGATGCTCTAGGGGCACTCGCAATCACTCACTAAATCTCTTTGTGTGGTTTGAACTAGATGGGGAGGAGTATACCATCCTCTCGATTTGATCCAAAGGTTTGGATCAATTCAGCTTTTGGCAAACATCTGGCCGGTGCAGGCGGTCGAGGACATCCGTGTTGGGCTGAGGTGGAGAGTCTTAAGTGGCTGGAGGAATAGCAGGGGCTGAGGTGGTGAGTACCTCCTCCCCCAAGTCTTATAATGGGAAAGCTTAGGTTAACTCACCCTCTCTTGACCCATGGCTGACCTAATCAGCTTCGGGTCAAGTGAGCCAGTGGTTCATATGTCTAAAATATGCTAAAGGTGACTGTCAAGGGTTAGTGGGTAGGTATGACCATCTAAATAGAGATTTTGTCTCATTTGGATGGGTTTACCTTATAGGTTTTGGCCTAATTCGGGTCCAATATGGGTTGGGTTCATTTAGGTTAACCCATGGTAACCCAAGGATGAGTCATACCAAGTTTGGTTGGGTTTAGACTTAGTTTGGACTTAGTTTGGATGGGTTTGGCTTAATTTGACCCATATAGGTCAAAATTAGTTCAATTGGGTTAGGTTGACCAATTTGTCAAATTGGGTCAACCCAAGGATTCAAATGTGTTCTAGTAATGATTTGGGATGTTTAGGTTCAATTGGTTTAGCTTGATTAGAAGTGGATTTGATTTTGACTCATATGATTCATATGGGACAAATAGGCTAAGTTGACCAATTCGGTCAAATTGGCAAAATTGGTTTACGTGGAGTATTGGTTTAGGTTCAAATGATGATTTGAGAATGATTGTAGGTGTTGATTTGAATTGATTTGGATTTGAGAATGATTTCGCTCTATTGGATCCTTTATGTCAATTTGGGATAAATGGATCAATTGGGTTGGTTTGATCAAATTGAGTTCAATTGAAGGTTGGATCATATTCAACAATTAATTTTTGATGGATTTGAGTCATTGGTTTCAATTAATTTGATTTCAGATTTGATTTGGCCCAATTTCAGGCCCTTGATCAATTCAATGAATTTATGATTGATTAGATGTATTCATTTCAATCAATTGAGTTTTGAATGAAGTCTGGTTCAATTTGATTCATATAGGCTAATTAGGTCAACTTGGGTCAAGTAATCGAATTAGCTTGGTTTGATCCAATTGATTGTAATTTGTTAATCAAGGATGATCAACAATCATTATAGAAGAGATTGGATGGGTTGGATGAAGGTTTAGATCAAATTGGTCCTTTAGGTCACTTTGGGTCAAGTGAACTAAATGGGTCAATTGAGTTAAATTAGGTTGAATCAGGTTGAATTGAGTTTAATGATCGATTTAGGATTGATTGATGGCTTTGGTTGCAATTGATTTGGGTTTAATTAGATTTTGACTCATTTGGACCGTTTAGGTCAAATGGGCCAATTTGGGTTGATTGGATTGATTATGTTGATTGTAGTTATTGGAAGGGTTTGAAGTAGAGATTTGAATAGTTTGAGTGCTTTTGTGAAAATCAATTGGATTGGTTTAATTGAATGGGCTTTGGGTTGAATCCATAGAATGATGGTGGAATTGGTTTAGGTTAAGAGTATAAGTTAATTTGGCTTGGAGCTTGGATATGAAATGAAATTCGATTAAGTTTGATTTTGTTGGCTTGGGGTTTGGTTTTGGATAAGTGAATAAGCATGGGTTTTGGTTTAGGCCATAGGATAGGTAGGGCCTATCTACCTTAGGGTATGACCTAAGCTAGGAGTATGCCTTTTTAAGTCCTAGGCTTGGGTTCAGTGTTGCAGTAATCACTAGAAGTGTTCTATGACTAGAGAAATCTTTGTGCTTAGAAGACTCTTATGTCTAAGGAAGGATGAGTCAATCCTAACTCCAAAAGTGAGGTCAACAAAAGGATCCCCAATAGGTGTGGTGTAACTAACAAGGCACACCACACATATTGGCGTTGACCTAGATGATCAAACATCCAGGAAGATCACAAGCACCACGAATGGCCGTTCATACCTAAGTGATAAGGTAAATGGAACCATGAATCCTAACGTGATGCAATTCACTATCATGCCAAGGGCATGAGAGAGATGAGCGAAATTGGTTTAATTTGCCAAGAATTTATTTCGTGTCAAGGACACAAAGGGAGATCCGTTGGGGATTCACACACGATTTTGATTAGATAATAGATTGATTTATGACAAGGGCATAAAGGGGGATCTGTTAGGGATTGACATTTGATTGAATTTATTTGATTTAATTTGATTTGATTTATGCACAGGGTATAAAAGGAAATCCACTAGGGATTGAGATTTGATTTAATTTGTTCAATTTAATTGACTTGATTTAGAAAAGACGGATCCACTGAAGATATAGATTTGGTCGAGTATTGTTGAATTGTGTCGATTGGAATCCATTGGAAATATAGATTTGAATTTGTTTGATTTAGTTTGATCAGTTTGTTATTGATTAATTTTGAATTGGTTTGAATTTGGGTTTCATTTAAACTTGACTTCATTTTGATTATTTATTTTTTTGTTTAGATTGATTGATTTAACTTGGATCTCGTCAGTTTGCAAAAGGGGCTATGTGAGCCTGAACCTACCTTAGACTTACCAATTCAAAGGGGTAGTCTACAAGCCGAAGAGTAGAGAATATCCAACATAAGGGTTGCTTATTGGTTTGAAAAGGTTGTGCTAAGAAGAAAACTCAGGGCTCACATCTTTCAAAGTAGAATTAACAATTAGGGTGACTACAAAGTGAGTGCCTCTGGGGGTCTTATCTAAATTTAGAGTAGTCAAGAAAATTCCTATAGGGAGTTTTGCTGACACTGCCCAAAAGATAGGATGCCTACTTGGGAAGAGGTGCCTCTGTGGGTCTAATTTTAATCCACAAGAGATTTTATTTTATTTTATTTATTTATTTATTTAGCATGGACTTTATTGGTTTATGAGGAGCCACATTAAGAAGGAGCCACAGGGGCTTTGGCCTATCTCATATTTACTGGCCCATGGGATAGTCTATAGATCTGCAGTACAGAGCTTCCAACCACAAGGGTGGCTACTAGGAAAGGGGAACTATCCAATCTGGTAGTAGCTTCGGTCATCATGTCTAGATGGGGTCATGAAGATATAGTCTAAATAGAATGCCCACAAGGGAGGCACCTTTAGGGGTCTTATTCTAATCCTTGAAAAATAAAGCCTATAGGTATACTATGGCCAACTCAGGGAGAATGCACGGGGACTCACATCTGTCTGAGCGGTGTTATCTATTGGGTGGGTTACCGTCAGTAAGGAAAACACCATCCAACCTGAGGTGCCATCAGTTTGTGATGATCAATCTAGGAAGAAAGCAGTGGGGACTCACATCTTCTTAAGCAGAACTGATCATTAGGATAGTCTGTCATCGGCTAGAAAACTACTATCCCTAGCAAGTGCGGAGTCACAAAAAAGACTAAACCCAAACTTGAAGTAGTCAGAAGGAAGATGATCCACTGTGGGTCTTATCCTAATCTTTGAATATGAACTCAGACCTAGTTAGTGCACGGTGGCTAGTTCAAGAAGAAAGCTCGAGGACTCACATCTTTTTAAACAAAGCTAACATTGAGGTAGCTCATTTGTCATGCAATAAGACATACCACACTAACAAGGCACTCATTGGTTTGTAGTGGTCTAGTTATGAAGAAAGCATGAGGTCTTACATCCTTCTAAACAGGGATGACCACTGGGGAGACACACTAACTAGGTAGTGAATCAAGCCCGACATAGAGAAACTACTAAATGAGTATCGTTAGGGAACTTATCTCAACTCAAGGTAGGCCGAAGCAAATGGATTTGTGTTTATGTGAAATTTTGTATTTGTGACGTGCTTATAATGGATAGGATACTGGTTAGGTTCTATTATACCTACCTTAAACACACCGTGAAAATTTAGTAAATGAAAAGCTTTCAATTTGAAGAGATGTTTGATTTAAAATGGAATTTTATTGATGAAAAATTATTTTAAACATTATTTATGGATAGTATTTCTTAAGTTAAAGCTCATTAATAGGAAGCATTGGGCATTCTCCTTTATGGTTGATAAGTTGGTAAGATCCATCTTGGTAGGCCTTTTCTATGGTGAAAGAGCCTTCCTAAGTTGGTTCAAACTTGCCTCTCATCTTACGACGGGTAACAATTGGTCTCCTTAGAACTAAAATAAGCTCTCCTACTTGAAAGGCTCTTGGGTAGACCAACTTGTTAAAAGCTTGAATGATCTTCGCTATGTACAACTTGAGGCTCTAGCATGCTCGTAAGCATATCTCCTCTAAACCTTGAAGTTCTTCTAGCTGCAGTTTGGCATTCTATACAGCTATAAGTTTGCTACCCACAGCTATCCTTAGTGATGGGAGTTAGACTTCTAGTGGTAGAATGGCTTCAGACTCTTACACTAAGGAGAATAGGGTAGATTGAGTTGGAGTTTTGTAAGTAGTGTGGTACACCTACAAAGTTTCAACTAACTGCTCATGCCATTGTCGCTTGTTGTCATTGAGCATCTTCTTGAGTATTTGAATGAGAGTTTTGTTGAAAGATTCTGCTAAATCATTCACTCGTGGGTAGTAGATGGTAGAATATCTCCAATCTATGTTGTGTCTTTGGGCTAAGTTGTTAATTTAGTGCTCTTAAAAGTGACACCATTATCTGATATGATTTGGTAGGGTGCCCCAAATCTATAAATGATATGGTTCTTAAAGAACTGGAATACATGCTGAGCTTTGACCTCCCTGAGTGGAATTGCCTCCGCCCACTTGAAAAAGTAATTCGTAGGTATAAAGATTAGTCGGTGACCCTTGGATGAAGGTGGATCAATCAGACCCACTTTGTCAGTGCCCCAACACT
This sequence comes from Cymbidium sinense, assembly GCA_021442155.1. Taxonomy (NCBI): domain Eukaryota; kingdom Viridiplantae; phylum Streptophyta; class Magnoliopsida; order Asparagales; family Orchidaceae; genus Cymbidium; species Cymbidium sinense. Next base: position 178,761,614 of record CM038216.1, on the reverse strand, counting down.
CAAATGGTCATGAAGCCAAAGTTGGATATAGAATGTTGGGTGGTTGATGTAGAACCACTCCATGTACTTGGAATTGATGGTATCTCTTTGCTACATCCATGCAATGTGTGATCATAGTCGACCATTAGTGCCCAAGTCTCTTGATTTTGGCTTTCATCTTGGGATTGGCTTGATGAGCTCCACATAATCCTGAGTGTACCTTGGTCACGATCTTATGGGATTTGTGCTTTGGAGAGTGTAGGAGAGTGCCCTTTGCTTCACATGATGTGCTTGAGATTTCTCTTGAGGTAGTTTAGCTTTTTTAGGAAATCAATGAAGGGGTGTTTCCAATCTAGTTCCTCATCCTTTTTGGCAATGACAACCTCCCCTTCAAAAGAGTATTTGTTGATGAGTTCAACATCAATAAGAGGTAGGACTTGTTTATTGTGGACATCTATTAATATGATCTCATCTTCTAGACATGCTAACTACTTGGCAAGCTTGGCTACGACATCAGCTATGACATTTTCTCCTCAAGGGATCTTGTAGGTTGTGACCTCTAAAATTTGAGCTAATAACTCCATAGTGTACTTGTGATAGTGATGGAGTTTGGGCTTTAAGACCTTATAAGACTAAGCAATCTGGTTGACAACTAGTTGAGAATCCCCAAAGATGTTGATGTTCTGAATGCCTAGTGAGATGGCTAATTCTAGACCGATAATCAAACCCTTATATTCATCTTCGTTGTTGGTGTAAGGCTCGGATAGATGATATGAGAATCTCATCATATCATGGTCTAGTGTTAGGACTATTCCTACCTCTACCTTGCTTGGGAGAATAAATTATGGTTATTCTTCTCTTTGAGAGGAAGTCGCATCATCAAAATACATCTCACAACAGTGAATGCTTGTATCCCATAAGTTCATGATTTGTTCATCGAGGAGATCACCATTGAGTGGGGAATTCGCTGGAAGTGGATGTGCTGGTAAGAAATCTGTGAGTGCTTGTCCTTTCATAGGATGGAGGGGTACAAATGTGATGTCAAACTATGATAAAATCATGGACCATCGTGACAACCGTCTGTATAGTGTCTGCTATGTCATAAGATATTGTAGTGGATTGATTCTAGAAATAAAGTTCACTTTATGAGATAGCATATAGTGTTGTGATTTTTAGGCTACAAAGATTAAAGTTAGGCAATGCTTCTCAACGGGTGAATATTTTGCTTTAGCAGGTATCAGATGATGGCTGAGATAGTATAGTGCATTCTCTTTCCCTTCGTTGTTGGCTTGGGCCAACAAAGCATGAAGGGAGTTGTCCAAAGCAGTAGTGTAGAGTATCAGAGGTTTGCCTCGGATAGGGGCAGCTGAGATTGGAGGCATCATGAAGTACTGCTTGATGCTCTCAAAGGCATGCTGACACTTATCATCCCACTTGAACTTGGCGTTCTTCTAGACTAGCTCTAAAACTAGTTGACATCTGCCTGAGAGGTTGAATATAAAGCATCTTAGATACACCAACCTCCCTTGGAATGATCTGAGTTGGGTGAGGATTTTCAAGGGTGGAATTTTCAATATTATTTTAATCTTCTTTGGGTTAATTTCAATTATGTGGTGTTGAACAACAAAACTAAGAAACTTCCCTGAAGATGAAGTGGGTTCATTTTGAGGTTGTATTATCTTGACTACTTGAAAACTACTCTCAAGTAAAAAAGATGATCTTCCTTTCTTTACTTTTATCAGATTAGCTCCTAATGTCGCAGTTCATAAGCTAGCAAACCAATCCTTAAACTCAGTGAGTAGCCTAACTAAGTCATTAGTTTCATTTTAATTCAATAAGAAACTGATGTACGTCGGATGTGGGTTGTCTTCAGTCCCCAAGTTAATTTCTTCAAGTTCGTCAATGGTTGATTTGATTTCTTCTTCGAATTCTGGAGGTGCATCTTTGACTTGGAAATCATCTGAATCATCTAAAGTTTTAAAGCACAATTTTTCATATGAGTTAATGAGATTTGAAAAGAATCTATTAGATTCCAAATGATTGGTGATGACTAGGCAGTAGTCATCATCATCGACTGGGCTCACTATACCAAAGCTTAGTTTAGTCTTAATTGAGAGCTCTTGCATTTGTTATTCCATAGTCTTTTGAAGTACTCTAACCTATGCTTAGATCATGTATGTGGAATTAAACATTTTTTTGCTAAATCATGAACACAAGGTGAGTACCAATTAGAAGTCAATTATATTAATTCTTTATATAAATCAACCTCAAGTTCTACATCAACTTCTTGACTTGAGGATGCTGCTCCTGGATAGAACTTTGGATCTTTTTGCTTGTACATGCCTTGGGGGATTCCTTAGTTACCAAACCCTCAACTTTTTATGAGGAATGTGGGGTTAGAACTAAGGTTCCCATTTGATGCTTGACAGTTTCAAATAATAGAGACTTGGATACACTTATGCTTTGCTTAGGGACCCAGTCTTCATCACTATATGGCTTGAGTGTCACCTCCAACAAGATTTACTATCGAGATAAGCTGGCCAATGTGCTAACTACATAAGACTCATTCTCTGAAAAAGTCTATGTAGATAGCAAGTGTACTTCTGGATACTGGAATGAATCTTCTAGTAGGTGGTAAGTATGAAGGCCTTCCACCCCTGGGACTCCCTTTAGACTTACCTCTTTCTTGTCAGTGGAGGTCGGGTCATCCTCCCCTCTTGTTCGAGTGGAGTAACGAATTATGGGTGAAATCTAATCTCGAGCTCTACTTCCTCCCTAAGGTCTTCTTCTCGTTCCCTTTTCTTTTCTTGTTTGCTTTTCTTTTTCTTTTTCTTTTCTTTCCTTCTATTTATATTATTTTTTTTCTCATTTTAACTAAGGCCGTGAGAGAAGACATTTTATTTCTTAGGGAGGTAATAGGCCACAACCTCATATATTCTGATCCCATGAACTGCAAATGGTTTGATGTCTCTTTTGACACAATACTCGATTCCACCTCTTAAGAACTTGATGTAGTGATGTATAGAGGATAGAACCATGTTGCTCTAATGTATCCATGGTCACCCTAGCAAAGAATTGAAAGATGTATCTGAATTTATTATATGAAACTTAGCTTCAGTCTTTCAATCTTCTATCTACAAAGACAACACTATAAAGTCTAAGGCCCTCTCATCTTGTTCATTGAATCCTTTCAACATCATCCTCTCCGCTTGGAGTTTAGAGATGCTGATCCTCAAGTAGACAAGGGTTCTTAGACTCAGAATGTTCACTGATGCACTTAGATCAATCAACATTCTTGAAATCCTAAATCTGCCAACATCCACTATAATGTAGAGGGGTTGGTTATGCTCGATCATCCCTAGAAGTAGGTATTCATCTGCGAATGTAAATCCTATGACTTCTATGTCATTTTTTTTGGATGTGGGGTAGACACCATGCAGATCCTAGAGGATATTTATTGAAGTCATCGGGTATGACATTAAAATATGATTTATTATCTTAAAAGATAGAGCCATCACCATTCAATGGACGTAATCACCTAATAAGGACTCCTAAGGCATGCTGGGTCTTTGAATATATCAGAGATTTTTTTTCCTACTTTACATGAAAAAGTAAAGCAAGATTTATATTAATTCAAGTTCTTGAGTTACCTATGGAGGCAAGCCTCCATAGTTAATTACATCATAGGAAATGAGATTTTCTAAGAACACTCTTGATTAAAGTAGTAAATTATTATCTCCAAGGATTTCAAGGCTAGACTATCAACGAATTAGCTATTTCAGAAAATCAAGTGGGAGAGACCTAGTGGAAGTCTTATTTTTGGAATCCAAAGGGAGGAAGTAGGAAATGCTCATGATACTAGGAAACTTAGTGAGCATCCCAGTCTATCATTTGGTAGGGCTTTACATGTTTAAAAGTGAAGGGATTTATTTGATTTGAGTTGAAATTTTATTAAATTGCTAGGGCTTATAATCCATCAACATAAGGTTATGGAAATGTCTAAGAGGTGAGAGTTTATGCTTGTAGCCTGAAGGAAATAGCTATATTAGATCCTAAATCTATGGAGCTTTAGCACAAACCAAAGTATGACCTAAATCTAAGTGAAAGATGGACATAAAGGTTTATCTTCACAAGAGAGGATAAACCCATTTGACTTCTGGACTTACGACTGTCTGGACTGGCTGCCAACTACCACCTATTATGATTCAAAACCATATAGTTCAGTCTTATAAAATTGCAAGATAGTTAGGCTTATTATTTAATTTGGAAAGAAGCTAAAGTCTTAAACTCACTCCCTAAAAGACTAGAGCATGAGTGGTATGAGCATATGACTTAGTATAAAATGCAAATCTTTACAATTTTTTTGTTCATTTTGACTCATTACTTTGGAAAAAGGCTTTAGGATTCTTATGCCTAAATGCATAATGAAATAGGTTGTTGGCCAAATCAAAAGGGAGAGGATGAAGCTCCATCATAAGGGGTTGCTCTCATAGGTCAAGCGATCCATAAAGTACTAAAATGGAGGCCATCATTTTTTACAAGAGTGATAGAAGATGCATGCATGATGTGAGTCATAAAACATACAACTAAAGGGGTTGCTAAATCTTTTAATTATCTTGATTATATCCTTGGTTTTATGGTGAAGATGTGAGTTGTTTAAAACTTTAATTATGAGTTGTTAGTTGGGTAGAAAATTTATTTTATCTTAAGAGCCTACCGTATCCAAGCCACACATTAAAGCATCAATCATAAAAAAATTATGAAAAAGATGCTATCCTAATGCACAAGTTAAACATAACATTAAATAATTTTTATAGACTACCATAAAAGAATAAGAGGCCGGTGTGGTCGGGTATCATCATACATCCCGAAAAAGGAAAATATGGGTAGTCCAGCTCCACCCTTATACAACTAAGAATATGAAAGAATAATTTTACAATTAGGATGATATATGCTATGGGGGGTTTTCATACTTTACTCTTCCATCTTTATGTCTTCATTCTTTCATCCTTTGATTTGATTTGTTCCTTCTTTGATTTGATTGTATTTGCTTCAAAGGCATCATAAGGCACTGTAGGACAAAGCCTTCTAGCCACTGCTCATCCTAATCTCCCATAGCAATAATCCTAATATTTATTACAAAATTTACATTTTATGAAAAGTAAATCTAACTACACTTGCAAAATAGAGGTTAGCTAAACATACATACAATCTCAAGCAGTTATATTTCATAATTTGGACTTAGCACCCTGCACATGGGTAACCAAGCTCGCCTGTCTTAACTTAGATTATGCTTAGGGGTTTAAGCAACTTACAAAGAGAGCATTTATATTTATTTTTAGGCAACCCCTAAAGCACAATCTCCTACAGAAAATATGATTAGGCTAAGAGCGACCTAACATCCAATCTACGAAATATACACCCTAACATCCAATCTAAAATATCACATCACAAAACAAAACATACATCACTCATACATTGTCCTAACTTAGGACTAGAAGTGGTGGCTTAATTCTAATGTGTGTGTTAGGCTATGTTTAGTGTGTCTTACTAAATATTAGAGTTGTGATATTCTAAATATGGAGGAATTTAATTTAACATAAAAGTTGGTTTCATTTCAAGTTGTTTAGTTGATTTGTGAATTTTAATTTATGTTTTACTTGATTTCATTTGACTTACACATAGCATCTAAGTATTATAAAGAGAAGAAAGAGGATTACCCTTTTTCATCCCTACCTTAAGCCATTTTCTAAAGCATGTTAATTTAGTTTATTTTCCTTTAGTGAATGACTTATTAAATATTTTTTTATTAGTCTTAAGTTTATATTGACTTTAAGTAATCCTATTCAACATGAGAGGTATCTTAAAACTAATGTAGTTGAATTTCTATCATATGAAATACATTAGGCCATTTCTTTCCCTCACATGTAACATGCACATGATTTAATCCTTAACATATCTATATATACAACATATTTTGGAATACTTACTTGATGAATGGGTGCATATATCTGTGATGATTAAATTTTATTTAACTGAATTATTAATATGGATAAATTAAAGTTCTATCTAAATTATAATACAAATATACATAAGAATAAAATTAAATGAGTATGTGCCTTTGTTAACCAGGGAAGTGAGGTAATCAAATGTCCACCTTGGGGCTACCTAATGCCTCATATTCCTGGGATGTCCCGACTATATACCCATTATTATTCAAACATATGTAAATTGATATGTGAACAAAGTAAAAAGAGCAATAAATTTACATATATTAGACTTTGGTGACTTATATGATTGTTGATGCATGTATTTTGGTAGAAAAAAAGATTATCACCCTTTAATTAAATACACATATGCATGTATAAAAGATATCAGCAAGTATGTGCCGTTGTTGAACCAGGCAAGTGAGGTAATCAAATGACCTCCTTGGGACTACCTAATGCCTCGTATTCCTGGGATGTCAGGCTATATACTTTTCATCTTAAATACATACACATGTATTCATAATTAGATGCAAAAGATCATATTTTATTTAGTTGAATTATTTATGTATATGATTTAAAGCTCCATCAAAATTCTAATATAAAATATACATAGGAATGAAATCAAATGAGTACGTGCCTTTGTTAACCAGGGAAGTGAGGTAATCAAATGACCTCCTTGGGCCTACCTAAAGCCTCATATTCTTGGGATGTCTGGACTATATACTCATTATTATTCAAATACATGTAAATTCATATATAAATAAAGCAAAGAGAGCCACATTTCATACACTTAAGTTATAAACATATGAAAATCCTATATATATATATATATATATTCATAACTACTATCATTCCAATAGTTGTTATTAATTTATAAACTTTGGAAAATAGTTTTGGATTTAATAGTGATAATAACCACACATATATTGGGATTAAATCAACACATGCAAGCTTTACATAAAAAAATTTCATTTGATTTAATTACTTTTGAAAGACATGAATGCATGAAATCATATGACATACAACATTTAAAGTGATAAGAGAGAAATGGCCAAACATAAACATGTAAATCATTCAACCACACTAATTCCTAAGGACAATCACATCAAATAAAATTATTTAAGGAGAATAAAAGCTTCTTATTAATTTAAATTTTATATTTTAGTTAAGTTTTAAGATGAGAGGAATTACTTGTGTTTTAATCCCATTCCCATTTTGGTAATTTGAATTGGTTTAAGAAAAAGTAATTAGATAGATTTTATGAATTGATTAGGTTAAATCATTAAGCAAATCATTTAATTACCCTTTCCTATGCTTCTTTAATTTGATTAATCATTTAATTATGAGCCTCAAGTGATATGAACATGTGAGGAAATAAAATTTGCAATGCTCCTAAAGGACCTAATGCAATTGGCTCATAATTAAAGATTAAGTAAATCAAAGAATCTAATTAAGTATATTTATGATTTTTTCACACTTATGGGCTAATCATAATTTTCTTAAAAGGTCTTTATGTTATTAAACACATAAGAGGAACCCTTAATTTCATTATTAATTATTTGATGTGATTTGTATTTCAATTTGATTTGATTAAACCATCTAATTGATTAATTGAACACTTAATTAATTATCATCTTAACTAATCCTCTTAAAATGAAATGGACTCGAGAAAAAAAGACTAGGAAAGGGGTCCTAATCCCACTCCCTCATCCATTCACTGTTAAGCAGTGATTAACATTTTTTAATTAATTAATTCTTACTATTTTGAAAGTTAATTAATCACTTATATAATTAAAGAGGGTAATTAAGGTTTGAATTATCAATTTTACCTAATTACCTGGCAATAAATTCTAATAAAATCATGGGAGGTAGAGGTCATCCTATTAAATCAACACACAGAGTTTGAAATTAATTGCCCAAGTATGTAGGGCTTGATTTAGCTAATTAAGTTTATTTTTAAATCTTAATTACTATTCAAAATTAGATCAAAATAACTTTAATTAATTCTCCTCTGATTTACCTTTAAAATGAGTATTTATTTATATTTTTCTGATTTGTTTATAATTTATTTTGATTTTCCAAAGTTTTAGTAATTAAATCCAATTATTAATCCCTAATTAAGCCTAATCTTGTTGGTGCCATGCGAAGCACTGATGTGGCACGCTTTCCATGTGGCACAATGGGATTTGTTATTTAAACCCATTTGATTCGAAGACTACATGGTGGTGGTGAACGTGATTTTGTCCCCGCTGTCCGATCTCAGATCGGACGATGAAGATTAAACCCGCAGTTCTTAAGGGAATATATCGAATTAATTTAATCATAAAATCATGGCCATCTATTTCAATCATGCGTAACAAATTTTGGATGATCTATCATCCCCCGAGCGATGGAAGACAGACACCGTCTGCCTTCCTTCGCCCAATTTGAGTTCGTTGATTGGCTCGGGGTTGATCCCACACCTTCATAAGGACGATCTTAAAAGATCTAATGTCTAGATCCACATGACATTCATATTTTCTTTGAAAAGGCCAAACAAAAATTGAAAAATCTTAGTTTAATGGAATATTACCTCCCCGGAGCTCAGGACCGGTGACGAACCAACCGAGGTAGCTTCGCTTTAAGGAGGCGAAGCTTTGTTGAGAAGATGGCATTCTAGCTCCTCACCGATGGCTTTGTTGACCAAGCACCATCGAAAAACTCTCTAGAGTTGATCTAGAAGGGGTCTCTGATGGTCGAATCAATCGGGGGAAGGTTCATTTCACCTCGCTGGAGTTTAGTGAACATGTGGGTAAAGTTAATTTGAGTGGGGTTGAATGTTGGTGGAGTTGGATCGAATGGGGTCTTGTGATGGCTCGAGTTGGTGCTTTTTGGCAATGGGGAGGCTTGGAGAAATGCTCAACGAGTTTGTCTCATTATGCTCGAGCTCTCTGAGAGTTTAATTATTGGTTGGATCAAAAAGGGGGGGGGGGTATACCCCCCTCATCCCTCAAGATGGATGGCCTTGATTCATTTGGCCGCGTTCTACTGTCTGGCCACCACAGGCTATTAGAGGGGACAAGAATCTCATGAAGTGGCTCAGTTTGCTTGGAGGAGAGTCTGTGGCGGCTGCCTTTAGTGGTCTCTTCTCATTTGAGATGAGCCAATGAGAGGAGGTGGGTTGACTCAGCTCCCCTTGACCAAGGGTTGACCTAACCCCTTTAGGTCAGGTTATCAACTTAGCTAGGAGTCTGCTTTTGGCTTTAGGTGGCTGCTAAGTGCAAAAGAGGGTGGTTGACCCCCCATATTTTGATTTTATCTGATATGGGAGGCTTTACTTATTGGGTAATGGGTCAATCCAGGTCTAAATTGGGTTGGGTTTGATTTGGTCTTACCTAATGTGAGCCAAGGATGGGTCATGCCAAATTCCATTGGGTTTGGGCTTGATTTGAGTGGGTTTGGCTCAATTTAACCCATGTAGGTCAAATTAGGCTAAGTTGGGTCAAGTTGACCAATTGGTCAAATTGGGTCGAACCAAGCTTGGGTCAAGTTCAAATAAGTATTTAGAATATTTTGGTGTAATTGGTTTGGTTCAATTTGGTTTGGATTTTGATTTGACCAATTTGAGTTCATATTGGGTCAAATTGGTCACGTTAACCAATTTGACTAAATTAGCCAAATTTGCTTGGGTTAAGCGTTGGTTCATGTTCAATTGATCAATTGAAGATGATTGTAGGCTTTGGTTTGAATCAATTTGGATTAGGTTTGATTTAGTCCAAATTGACCATTTAGGTCAATTTGGGCTAAATAGGTCAATTAGGTTCAATCAAGGCTTTAATCAAGTTCAATGATTAATTTAGAATGAACTTGAGCCATTAGTTGTAATTAATTTGGGTTAGATCTTGATTTGACCCAATTTTGTCTTTTAGGTCAAATTGGGTCAAAGGACCAATTCGGTTAGGTTTGGTTCAATTGATGATCAAGTCATGTTCAATGATTGATCTTATATTGATGTGAATCATTCGTTTTAATTATTTTGGCTTAGAATAAAATTTGTCTAATTTGGCTCATGTAGGTTAAGTGGGTTAACTTGATCAAATAACCAAATTGACTTGGTTTGTCCCAATTGATTACAATTGATCAATCAAAGATGATCAACAATCATTATAGGAGGTTTTTTTTGTTTGATTCAATCCAATTTGTGTTAGATTAAAAATTGGCTCAAATGGGTCATTTAGGTCACTTTGGATCAAGTGAGCCTAAACGGGTCAATTGGCTTGATTGAGATTTGATTTGAGTTTAGTTGAGTTTGAACATTGATTTGGAATTGGTCTATAGCTTTAGTTGTAATTGATTTGGGTTAGATCTTGATTTAGGTCATTTGGGTATTTTGGGTTAAGTGAGTTAACTTGGTTTGAATTGTATTAGTTTTGGTTTGATTGGATGTGATTGTGATTGTAGATTTTGGTTTGGAATGGTGATTGAAAGAATGAATTGACTCATTAGAGAATTAATTAAGCTTGATTTGGATTGAAGGGATTTGGGTTAGTCCATAGGATTAAATCATATTGCTTAGGCTTAGGTTATTTGAATTTGATTTGAGGACTTGAATTTGATTGTAGATTTGATTTGGAAGGATGATTAGGGGATTGATTGATTTATGAGAAAACCAGTTGAGTTTGATTCATATTGAAAAGATTTGGCTAAGTCTATAGGATTAAATCATATGGCTTAAGCTTAGATTTGGGTTATGAATTTGATTTGAAATTGGTTTGGAGGCTTGAATTTGATTGTTGATCTTGGTATGTTGATTGAAGGGTTGAACTAGTTTTGAAAAAATTAATTCAGTTTGGTTTGGATTGGAGAGGTTGATTTGATTTGAGATTCAATTGTATTTGATTGTGTGGATTTGAGGTTGGTTTGAATTTAGGTGAATTGAATTTGAGGTTTGGTTTAAGCTAAGAAGGTAGACATAAGTTAGGTTTAGGCTATAGACTAAGTAGGTTACCCTAATCCCTAAGGCATGTTCTAGACCTTATGGCTAATCCTTCAAAGTCTTTAGGTTTATGTTAAGTGTTCACTTAGCTACTAGATATGTCCTATGACTAAGGATCTCTTAGTGTCTAGAAGACCCCTAGACCTATGATGGAAAGATTGAATCTTCACTCCAAAAGTGAGCTCAACAACTTGTTTTAAGAAACATGCCTCCTTTTTAGTAGTGGTCAACTGAGTTGAGTATATTTTTGGATTAAACAAAACTCTTAGCTGTCAATTTTCTAAGGTGTGCGAGGACATTGTAGTTGGCTTTGGGCTGATCCTCCATAAGCATATCCAAGGTGGAGCATCTTGTGGAGGGGTTATTTACTCATTGGAACCAATAACCTGTTTACCCTTTTCTTGAAGTGCTACCCAAGGAGGTAGTACTTTTCCACTACCGAGGTTGACTTCAGTGACTTCTTATGATGAGAGCTTCTGAAAAGTTCTACCTACTCATCGGGTATACCAACAGCTTCTCCTAAAGGATCATCAGAGTCGGATGACTCCAAATCAATCTCAAGAGTTGAACCCTAATGATTTAGAAAAGGAAATCCATTTCTAAATCAGAGTGGGATTGATTAGAATTATTTAAGTTATTATTGCTATGACTTGGAGAGCTATCAATTAGAATAAAGTTGATGAGATCATCAAAGGTAGACATAATGTAAGTGGAATCAATCTTATTCATTGATTATCTTAATTTTGGAGGTGGTACATGGTAGAAATTAAATAAATTAAGCATTATAAGGGGTTTGTTGCCCTCATTTGTAGATATAATGCTCCTGTTGGTGGTGGTGGAGCCGGTAGATGTGGTAGCTATAACGGTGGAAGGACCTGGACTTGGATGCTGGTTGTGCTATGGATTTATCTTGGGTAAGTAATGGTTGCTGCTGCTACTCGACTTACACCATCCCTGAGTTGTCCCTCATAATTGGCAGACCTTCCTTGATGTTGGAGGTTTGAGCTGAGTCAGGCACCTGTAGAGAAAGTTTTTTAATTTTAGAAATAATTTTTTAGAAGTATAGGATAAAGAGATATCTCAACCTTCTTTTATCTTAAGAGGATCAGATGTATCCCTAAAGATTACTTTAATAAAAGTAGAGGGTTGTTCTACTAAGTATTCTTTAGGGATGACTATGGCTCCTGACTTGTAGCTACGCTCAAGCCAATCCTTAAAAGTGAAACGATCCTCTAAGACATGGCCTAGTATGTGGTGGTAGGGGTAGTAGTTAGGATCATCATGCCTACCCACTTCCTCCGGCTTTCTAGGCTCGGGTAGCTAAAAATCAGGCTTCTTAAGAAGGTTCTTAAAGATCTTCTTGACTACCTCTCTCTTGAATGTGTATGGTTTGTTGAGCTTATCAGCAAGAGTAGCTGGAAAGTAGCTACCTGGCAGTGGTTACTGGTATTACATCTGTGTAGGCTGCTGTGGTGGTGGCCGTTGTAGCGGCTCATATAGTGGAAGAGGAGGTAGTAGTGGAGGCTACTGGACTCAAGGTCTCTCAAACTATGTTCTCACTGGCTACTTCTCCTTGTCAACTTCCACTACGATCTATGTCTTCTTCTCAAATTCCTTCTGAGGTTTGGGCTTGGATGATTGGTCTGAGAAGGGTAACTATTTGGCTTCCTCTTGTGGGTTAGCTGCCTTGCCGATTAATTTCTCAAATATCTTAATGATAAAACCTTTAAGAATGAAGGTGACTGATCCATGAATATTCTTGAGCAAAATTTCAATGGCATGCTACTCTTGCAGTTGTGCTTCACATTTCATGCTTAGGTTGCACCATCTGAGAATGTAATCAACAAGGGACTCATTAGGCTTTTGCTTCTCTACAACAAGGTCGCCTACAGTTACCCTTTGATGAGCTCCTAGAAATCTCTTGATGAAGAGAAGCTCTAACTCTACAAAGGACTTCACTGAATCATTGGCAAGTTTGACATACCAATCATATGCGACCCCTGAAAGGATACTGACAAACTATCATAAAAGTAATACTTCACTGCCACCGGTGTTGCAACAACTAGCTTGAAAGTGTGCTATGTGCTACCTTGGGTTCCCACTATCATCAAAAACCTTGAAGGATGGTGGTACAAAACCCTTGGGGTATTGAACTACATTACATTCTTCTGGGTAGAGTCTACCCTTTGGAACATATGAGCTCCCTTGGGCTTGCACCAATGCTTCCTTCACCTACTGTTCCACCATTTGCATGATATCCTCTTCATGCTTGGAGGTGCTATCGGCCACCTTCCTATGCAAACTACCAGCATCCTCATCCATAGGAGTGCACCTTTGGATGATCTAGGTGGTGTGCTAGCTTAGGCCGATCGGCTTCCATGGGAGTAGGTTGTGAAACTATGACTTGGTTCTGCAAGGCTAAGACCACTGCCATGAACTCCTCTACCATTCTCTCCATCCTATCAATTCGATCATATTTTTTTTTGATTTGTTGGAGGAGGCATTGAGTTGAGTCTGATGTCTCACCTTCCTTAACTACAATGCCTTCTTGGTTAGGTTGCTCCTTATGCAAGGATCTTCGGGTATCTACCATATGAATTTTAACGATATCATCAAAAAGGTCATTGTTGACCTCACTTTTGGAGTAAAGATTCAATCTTCTCATCCTAGATCTAGGAGTCCTCTAGACACTAAGAGCTCCTTAGTCATAAGACACTTCTAGTGGCTAAGTAAACACTTAATATAAACCTAGAGACTTAGAATGATTAGCCTTAGGTTATGCTATTCCTTAGGACATAGGGAAACCTACCTAGCCTATAGCCTAACCAAACTCATGCCCATTTCCTTAGCCAAAATCCAACCTCAACTCAATATAACCATTTCTAATTGAATCTCAATTCATATTCAAACCCTCAAACCAAAATCAAATCTACCATAACCCAAACTTAAGCCTATGATTTCATCCTATGGGCTTAGCCAAAATTCCCTTCAATCCAAACCTAATTTAATTAATTTTCTCATAAACCAATCAATCCTTCAATCACCATTCCAAATCATACCAAAAACTACAATCAAACCAGTCAAGCCAAAACTAATTCAATCAACCTAACCTAACCCATTTAACCCAAAATATACAAATGAGCCAAAATCCAATTGAACCCAAATCAATTACAACCAATGCTATCAATCAATCCCAAATCTAATATCAAACTCAACTTAATTCAATTCAACCCAAAATCAAGCCAATTGACCCATTCAGGTCCACTTGACCCAAAGTGACCTAAAGGACCCATTTGAGCCAAATTTCAATCCAACCCAAATTGGATTGAACTAAATCATCCAAAACCTCCTATGATGATTGTTGATCATTCTTGATTGATCAATTGCAATCAATTGGGTCAACCAAAGTTAATTTGGTCATTTGACCAAATTAACCCACTTAACTTATATGAGCCATATGAACCAAATCTCATCCAATCAATTGAAACCAATGATTTATACCAACCTAAAATCAATCCTTGAACATGACTTAACCATTAATTGAGCTAAACCAAACCTAATTGGCCCATTGACCCAAGTTGACCTAACTTGATGTAAAAGAGCCAAATTGGTTCAAATAAAAATGAAATCAAAATTGATTCAAACCAATGACTCAAATTCATTCCAAATTGATTATTGAACATGATCAAAGCCTTGATTGAACTCAATTGACCCATTTAGCCCAAATTGAGCTAAAGGGTCAATTTGGCTTAAATCATCCATAATTATAAATTGATTGAAATCAAAGCCTACAATCATCTTGAAATGATCAATTGAACATGAGCCAATGCTTAACCCAAGCCAATTGACCAATTTGTCCAAATCGGTCAACTTGACCTATTTGATCTATATAAACTCAAATGGGTCAAATCCAAATCCAATCCAAATTAAACAAAACCAATTGAACGAAAATATTCCAATAGTCAACTTACCCAACCTAGCGAAATATGACTTACATTGATCAAATTGAGCCAAACCCATCCAAACCAAGCCCAAAACTATTAAAACCTACCATGACCCATCCTTGGCTTACCTTGAGTCAGTCCAAATCAAACCCAGCCCAATTTGAACCTGAATTAACACATTACCCAATGGGTAAAGCCTCCTACATAAGATAAAATCCAAATTTAGGTGGTCAACAACCCTCCTTTGCATTTGACAGCCACCCAAAGCTTATTTTGAACTCCTGGCTATGTGGCTAACCTAAACCAAAGGGGTTAGGTTAGCCCTTGGTCAAGGGGAGGTGAGTTAACCCACCTCCCTTCATTGACTTATACAAAGAAGATGGAGACAAGCCAAGACAACCAACTTAGACCTTCCTCCACTCAACAATTTTCAAATTAATTCTCCCTACACATTCACCAAGCTCTGACAAGGTGAAATAAATCTTCTTCCAAGCAATTTGAGCACCGGAGATCACACCAAGCCCAACTCCTTTGAGTTTTCTAGCGACATTTGGTCCCCAGAGCTGCCAGTGAGGAGTCAAGGTTCCATCTTCTTAGCAGGGATTCATCTCTTTAAGATGAAGCTACCTTAGTTGGTTAGTCGCCAGTTCGAAGCTTCGATGAGATAAATTCTGGCAAACTGTGCTTTTTGTAAATTTTTGTGGGTCTTTGTGAAGAAAAGTGTGATGTCATGCGAAATCCACCATCAGATCCCTTTAGATTCCCATTGTGAAGCTTTTGGAGTCAGTCTCGTGCCTCTCCGAGCTCTAGGGAGCTCAAATTTGGCGGAGAAAGGAAGACAGTGTCCATCTTTCATCGCTCAGGGGATGAAGGATCATCCGCCGTTAGCTTTGCATGATTGGAATGGATGACCATGATTATTTGATAGATTAAATACGATTTAACTCCATTAGGAATCACAAGATTAATCCCTATTGGATGGACCGTGAGGAGGAAAGCGCATTCATCCCTGCCACATCGGTGCCTCGTCGGACGATTTAAATAGCCAATCTCATAACGCTACATGGAAAGCACATGGCGTTAATGGGATTAGGCTTAATTAAGTGTTAATAATCCATTTTAATAGATGAAACTTTGAAAAATAATAACGAATTGTAGAGAAATCCAAAAAAATATAAATAAATACTCATTGGAAAGGTAAAATAGAGGAGAATTTAATAAACATAATTTCATTTAATTTTGAATAGTAATTATGGTTTAATTAGGGTTTGAATGTTCACTTAATTAGTTTAATTAAGCCTTAATTATTGGGGTTATTAATTCTAAACTTTGTGTGTTGATTCATTGGGATGATATCTACCCTGATGATTTTCTTGGAATTTATTGCCTAGGTAATTAGGAGAATTGATAATTAAAATCTTAATTACTCTCTTATCTAAATTAATGATTAATTAATACTTTAAATAGTAAAAATTAATCAATTAAAGCTAATTAATTACTAATTAATAGTAAGGTCATGAGGGAGAGTGATTAAGACTTCTTTCCTAATTACTTTTCCAAATGCATTTCATTAAAGAGAGTTAATTTCATTTCAAATAAATGTTCAAATTAACTCAAATTAAAATGTTAATCACTTTAGATAATTAAAAATAAAATTAAGAGTTCCTTTTTATGTGTTTAATAACATAAAGATCTTTAAAAAAATTATGATTAACCCATAAGTCTAGGAAAATCATAAAAGTACTTAATTAGATTTTTTAACTTTATTAATCTTTGATTATAAACCAATTGCATTAGTTCCTTTAGGAGCATTGAAAATTTATTTTCATCCATTTTCATATCATTTATGGCTCATGGTTAAGTGATTTATCAAATTAAAGAAGCATAGAAAAAAATAATTAAATGATTTGATTAATGATCCAACTTAATTAATGAATAAAATTCATCTAATTATCTTTCCTTAAACCAATTATGATTACCAACTTGGGAATGGGATGAAAATAGAAAATGACTTCTCTCCTCTT
This sequence comes from Cymbidium sinense, assembly GCA_021442155.1. Taxonomy (NCBI): domain Eukaryota; kingdom Viridiplantae; phylum Streptophyta; class Magnoliopsida; order Asparagales; family Orchidaceae; genus Cymbidium; species Cymbidium sinense. Next base: position 178,744,705 of record CM038216.1, on the reverse strand, counting down.
TAGGCCTAAACAAAATCCAAAAGTTAAATTAATAAGAAGCTTTGGTTTCCTTTAAATAATTTTATTTGATGTGATTGTGTTTAGGAATTAGTATAGTTGAATGAATCACATGTTTATGTTTGTCTATTCCTTTCCAATCACTTTAAATATTGTATGTCACATGATCCTGTGCATTCATCTTTTCAAATCTAAATGAATCAATTGAATTTTTTTTAGGCAAGCTTGCATGTGTTGACTTAATTTAATTATATGTCTAGCTATTATCACTAATAAATCTAAATCTATTTTTCAAAGTTTAGAAATTGATAACAATGTTTGGAATGATAGTAGTTATGAATATATATAGGATTTGTATGTGTTTATAGCGTAATCATATGAATATGAAGTTCTCTTTCCTAAGTTCTTATATAGATTTGCATAGGTTTGAATGCCAATAAGTATATAGTCTGGACATCTTAGGAATACAAGACTTTAAGTAGCTCCAAGGAGATCATTTGATTATCTCACTTCCATGGTTAACAAAGGAACGTACTTATTTAATTTCATTCATATGTATTTTGGTACTAGAATTTGGATAACGCTTTAATTCATATGCATAAATAACTCAACTAAAGAAATTACAATCTTTGCATGGTTTTCACTCCTATAATTATATGTATATATATATATAGTGTGGACATCTCGGGAATACGAGGCTTTAAGTAGCCCCAAAGAGGTCATTTGATTATCTCATTTCCCTGGTTAACAATGACACATATTTTCTTACATCTTTTGTACATATGTATGTATATTGATTAATGAATAAAAATCCTCTTTTATATTAAAAATGCATGCATCCATGACCATTTCAATATGTTAAAATACATAACATGTAAAAATAGTGCTTTATTTATAACATTCATGTATGGATTTGCATATGTTTAAATGATAATAAATATATAGTATGAATATCCCAAGAATATGAGATTTTAAGTAGCCCCAAGGATGTCATTTGATTACCTCCCCTGGTTTAATAATATCACATACTTATTTAATTTCAATCCTATGTATATTTGTATTAGAATTTAGATAGAGCTTTAATGTATAAATAATTCAATTAAATAAAAATACAATATCTTTCATGATTTTCATCTTCATAATTATATATAGATTTATATGTATTTAAAATAGCAAATATATAATCTGGACATCACGGGAATACGTGACTTTAAGTAGCCCCAAGGAGGTCATTTGATTATCTCACTTCTCTGGTTAACAATGACACGTACTTCCCTACATCTTTTATACATATGTATGTGTATTTGATTAATGAATGAAAATCTCTCTTTTTTCCTTTAAGTATGTCTGCATTCATGATCATCTAAGTGTGCAAAAATGTATTGTGTTTATAGGTATGCTAAGTGTCAAATCATATGCATGTTATGGGTGATGGTAAGGAATGGTTCAATATACTCTATGTGATAGTAATTCAACCACATTAATCTTAAGATGCCTTTCATATTGGATAGGATTATTTAAAGTTAACCTAAACTTAGGATTAATAAAAATATTTAATAAACCATTCACTAAAGAAAACTATATCAAATTAATGTGCTTTAGAAAGTAGCTTAAGGTAGAGATGAAAGAGGGTAAACCTCTTTCTTCTCTTTATAATACTTAGATGCTAAGTGTAAATCAAATGAAAGAAAGAAAAACATAAACTAAAATTCATAAATCAATTAAATAACTCAAAATGAAACCAACCATCATGTTAACTTAAACATTTCCAAATTTAGACTAGTTACAACTCTAATGCTTAGTAAGGCTTACGACATAAAGCATTAACACATGCATTAGAATTAAGCCACAACTTCTAGTCCTAAGTTAGGATGGTGTATGTGTGATGTTATGCTTCATTTTGTGATGTAATATTTTAGACTAGAAGTTAGAGTGTATATTTTGTAGACTAGATGTTAGGCCACTCCTAGTTTAATGTTATTTTCTACAGGGGATTGTGCTTAATGGGTTGCTTAAAAATAAGTATAAATGCTTTGCTTGCAGTTTGCTTGAACCCCTAAGCATAATCCAAGTTAGGATAGGTGGGCTTGATTACCCATGTGTAGGGTGCTAAGTCTAAATTATGAAATATAACTGCTTGATATTGTATGTTTATTTAGCTAACCACTATTTTATAGGTGCAGTTAGATTTACTTTTTTTATAATAATGTAATTTTGTAATAGGAATTATGATTAGTGCTATGGGGGTTAGGATGTGCAGTGGTCAGAAGGCTTAATCCTGGGGTGCCCTGTGTTGCCCTGAAGAAAACCAAATCTAAAGAAAGAGAAGAAAGATTAGGAAGAAGTGAAGAAAAGAAGGTCCCATAGCATGTATTCAATTTTAATTGTAAATATTATTTTGTAATTTAGGGTTGTATAAGGGTAGAGCTTGACTACCCATACTTTCTCTTTTCTAGGGTGTACGACGGTACCCGACCGCACTAGCCTCTAATTCTTTTATGGAATCTACACATGTTTTATTGTTGTTATGTTTAGATTATGTAATAGGATTGCATCTTTTCATAGTCTCTTCATGTTTGATGTATTAACGTGTGGCCTAGATGCGGTAGGCTCTTAGGATAAAACTAATTTTTCTACCATAACTAACAACTCATAACTAAATTTTAAAATAATTTATAACCTCATTTTAAAGCTTAGGATGTAAATAAGATAATTAACAGATTTATCAACCCATTCACTGAATGTTGTATGTCTCACATCATACATATCATACTGAATCACTCTTGTAAAATGAGGGCCTCCATTTCAGCACTTTAGGGAATGCTTGCCCTATGAGAGCAACCCTTTATGATGGAGCTTCACACTCTTTCTCTCTTGATTTGGCTAATAACCAAATTCATCATGCATTTAGGCATATAAAATCCTAAAACCTTTGTCCAAATGAATGTGCCAGAATGAAATAAAAAATTTAAAATGTTGCATCTTTAGATTAAGTCATATGCTCATACTACTCATGCTCTAGTCTCTTAGGGAATGGGTTTAGGACTTTAGTTTCTTTCTAATTAAATAATAATCCTAACCATCTTGCAATTTTATAAGACCATACTACATAGTCTTAAATCGTAGGAGGTGTTAGTTGACAGCTACTCTAGGCAGTTGTAAGTCCAGAAGAGTCGGACGAGTCTATCTTCTTTTGTGGAGTAGACCCTTATGTCTTGTTTTTCAATTAGATTTAGGTCATGCTTTTAGCTTGTACTTAAGTTCCCTAGATTTAAGATCCAAGGTTATTATTTTTCTTGGGCTATAAGCATAAATCCTCACCTCTTAGGCATTTTCACAATCTTATGTTGATGGATTATAAGCCCTAGAAATCTAGTAAAATTCCAACTCAAATAAAATAAATCCTCATTTTCAAACATATAAAGCCTCACCATAGGATTGGTTGGAATACTCACTGCATTTCTTAGTATCATAAGCATTTCCTACTTATCTTCCTTTGGATTCCAAAATAAGTTTTTTTTTCTAATTGAACAATCCCATTTGATTGATCAAAATAACCAATCTTTTGATAGTCTTAACCTTGAAATATTTGGAGTCAACAATTGCCTACTTAATTGAGAATTTTCTTAGGAAATTTCATTTCCTAGGATGTAATTAACTATGAAGGCTTGCCTCCATAGGAAACTTAAGACCCGACTTAAAATAAATCCTAGTTTTTTTTCCATGTAAAGTAGGGGAAAGATCTCTGGTACATATGAAGACCCATAATGCCTTAGGAGTCCTTATTAGGTGATTAGGTTGATTATAGGATGATGTTTTTATCTTCTGAGATATTACATCATACATTAATGTCATACCCAATCACTTTAATAGGTATCCCCTATGATCTGTGTGGTGTCCACCCGAGACATCCGAAAATAAACACCACAGTCGTCTTCATCGATGTTGAAATCAACCCACCCTCCTCTTGGTTAGACTAATCATCCCCAACTATCCGCATCACCATAGTATGATAATCTTCCAAAATATCCTCTAAAGGTCGGTCATCCACCCGACCCAGTGCTACTGGAACATAGGCTAAACGATGTTTGTCAACTGGATTGAGCTTTGAAGAAGAAATACACTGAATGCTTTGGACGGGCAGATTGCTCTCCCTAACTGACTCAACAATCATGGGGGTCCCCTCAGTCTCCCCTCCTTCTTTCTCCTCCAATTTTGTTGGTGGAGCAGCCATGACACTCTCGGGCTACCACTCATTCTTAACTATCGTTGGGATGGAAGGTTACACAAGGGAGCTCAGGTTCACCTCAATGAGTGGAGTAGATGAAATGGGGTCCTTGGGATGTAGCCGTATCACCAAGGGATATGCTCTCTCTCCAGATATGGACTTATGGAACTTGGTAGGAACCTTAGATGGTGGGACATGAATGGGTGATGGTGGTCGATGATTAGAGCGGTGTAATGGGGGTGACACCGGCTACCTCTCCACCGGAGATCTCCTTTAACAGATGTAACTGGTGAGTACAATCTTGTCTAAATGATCGGCTCTAGCAGTCTACCGATCATAATGATCAATCAAAGTGGAGGCCACATACTACCCGGTGAACCTCCTTCTGTCCCTATTGCCTACTTGGGCTGCAACTTTGGCCTTTGTGGGACTTTCTCTATGAATCTGATCCCTAATGCTCCTAAGGATCAACCTCCTCAAATCATGTAAAGTACCAAACTCCGAGCATCTGTGGGTTCTCATAACTCTCCTAAGCATGGACCATAGACCAACATAAGGCCTCCTCCTCTCCTTAGCTAGTGTCTCATACTTTGTGGATGGTAGGGGTGATGCAGCAATCTTTTTGAAGTCTCTCTTGCCTCTAAAGCTGAGAGGGGGGTGAAACCTACTTCCACTAAGAAGGGGAGAAGTCTCACGAGGGGATCCATCATTAATCACATGGGAGGATTCCTCAATATCCTTTTCCATGCGCACGTAATGTTTTTTAATCTTTCTATTCTTATTACGATGCTGGGTCTTGGTCAATGGAGCAGGGCAGGAGTTAGAACTGACCTCAAATATGGGGGATACTATCTCAAAGGCTAAGATAGACTTCCCCTTAAAACTAGGGCAACTGCAAAGGCGGTACTAGTCCAGATCGATACTACGGTAGGCATAATTGGCATAACTGGCACTCATGGTAGGGGAACCTCTACAGCCTTCCTCTTTAGTGAGGGGAACTCATAATCAGAGTGCAAGTCAAACTTTAGAAGTGGCTTCTTATCTGCCACCTCCTCCCCACTGACTATGGTGAGGGTAGGTCCCTCGCAGGTGAACTTGAAATGCTCGAAGCCAAGGCCAAACTTGATGATAGGGGTGGTGGTGAGTATGACCAGATCCAGGGCCAAATCCACACCAGAGGAAAAGGAGAAGTTGAGCTTGTCGGACGACATGGTGCTGACTAATTGAAAGAAGAAAGGGCTAGGATTTCTACTTCACTGTTGAAAGAGATATGGAATTAGACTCTTGATTTGTTGTTGTTGACTTTGATGTGGTTTTGAATTGGAATCCTCATTTAACAAATTTGATTATGTTAAAATTTGTATGTTAGAGAAATTTAAAATTTTTTGGAGAAGGATCACTTGCTTTTGAACTTCATTGAAATTTTGGAGGATGTTGGTTGAACCTTGCTTTACCAAGCTAGTGGTAAGAGGTTCTTAATTTTATTTGGTTTATATTTTGGGTAATTTGTTTAGTTGATTTTGTTTTACCTATTAGGGGTCTAATAAGGATTTTAAGACCCACTTAGAGTGATGTCCTAAAACCTAAAGGATGTTGGCTACCTTTGCTTAAGGATGAAATGAGCAAAGTGTCCAACAGATAAAATGATAGTCTTGAGATTATATAAAATATAAGTCTACTATCAATGCTTAGAGATAATACTTGACTACTAAAGAGGGAGAGAAGAACTATCCCCAAAAGAGTCGCCAGAAAAATTTGTGGTGTTTTAATTTGGAGCCGTTGTGGACACCATGTAGATCTTAGGGGGTACTTATTGAAGTGATCGGGTATGACATTAAGGTATGATGTATAATCTTGAAAGATGAAAACATCACCATACAGTGGACATAATCACCTAATAAGGACTCCTAAGGCTGATAGGTCTTCGTATATACTAGAGATCTTTCCCCTACTTTACATGAAAAAGTAAAGCATGGTTTATTTTATATCAAGTTCGTTAGTTCCCTATGGAAGTAAGCTTTTATAGCTAATTACATTCTAGGAAGTTAGAATTTCTAAGAATACTCTCTATTAAAGTACCCAATCAATATCTCTAAAGATTTCAAGGTTAGACTATCAAAAGATTGGGTACTTTTGGAAAATCAAGTGGGAATGCTCAATTTGGAAAGACTTATTTTTGGATTCCAAAGAAATATAAGTACAGAGCACTCATGATACTAGTAATCCCAGTGAGCATTCCAATCTACCCTATGGTGAGGCTTTATATGTTTGAAAGAGAAAGTTTGTTTAAATTTAAGTTGGAATTTTCATTGGAATGCTAGGGCTTATAATCCATCAACACAAAATTATGAAAATGCCTAAGAGATGAGAATTTATACTCATAGCCTAAAGAAAATAAGCAACCTCAGATCATAAATCTAGAAAGCTTTAACACAAGCTAAAAGCACGACCTAAATCTAAATGAAAAATAGGATATTGTGGTTTACCTCCATAAGAGAGGGTAAACCTATCCCGACTCCTTTGGATTTACAACTGCTTAGAGTGGATACCATTTAACACCTCCTACAATTCAAAATCATGTAGGACAATCTTATATAAGTGCAAGATAGTTAGACTATTATTTAGTTAAGGAGACTAAAGTCCTAACTCACTCCCTAAGAGATTAGATCATGATTAGCATGAATTCATGACTTTGACTAAATGAAAAGTTTTGCAAATTTTTATATCATTTTGATACATTAGTTTTGACAAAGGCTTGGGATAATTATGCCTAAATGCATGATAAAATTAAATTATTAGTTAAATTAGTAGTAGGAGGTCTTCTCCACTACAAGGGATGCCCTCATAGATCAAGCATTCTTTTATCGTGCAAGAGTGGAGACCCTCCATATTCAAGAGTGAAGCAATATGTTATGCTTGATGTGAAAACATGCATCATTCAACTAAGGGGTTGCTAAGTCTTTTAATTATCTTGATTATAGCCTAAGCTTTAGAATGAGATTATGAGTTATTTTAAAATTTAATTACGAGTTATTAATGGGGTTAAAAAATTTATTTTTGTCTTAAAGAGCCTACCTCATCTAGGCCACACATTCAATCATCAATCTTAAGAAACTTATGGAAATAATGTCATTTCTATTATGAAAATTAAACATAATAATCAAATATTTATAGATTATCTTGAAAGAATAAGAGCTCGATGCAGCCGGGTACCGACGTACACTTAGGAAAAAAGAAAATTTGGATAGCCAAGTTCTACCCTTATACAACCTGGAGCACAAAAGAATATTACAATTGAAATTGAATAGATGCTATGGGGGGTCTTCATTCTTCATATTTTATCTTTCTTTAGATTTGATTGCACTCGAAGGCTTCATAGGGCCTCCCAAGACTTTTCCTTCTAACCATTGCTCATCGTAAACCCCATAGCACTAATCGTAATTCTTATTGTAAAATTACATATTTATGGAAAGTAAAATCTAACTACACCTGTAAGACAGATATTAGCTAAACATACATACAAACCCAAGAAGTTATATTCCATAAATTTATACTTAGCACCGTGCACATGGGTAACTAAGTCTACTTGTCCTAATGTGAATTATGCAAAGGGGTATAAGCAACCTGTAAACAAAAACATTTATATTTATTTTATTTTTAGCAACCCCTTTAGTATAATCCCTTGCAAAAAATATCATTAGGCTAACATCAACTTAACATCCAGTCTACGTACAACAATCTTAACATATAATCTAAAATATTATATCATAAAATAAAATGCAACATTATAACATACACCATCCTAACTTAGAGCTAGAAGTGGTGACTTAGCATTCTAATATGTGTACTTAAGTTAGTGTGGTATGTCTTAGCTAGGCCTTATAATCAAAATTATCTAAGTTTGGAATTATTTAATTTAAACATGAAGGGTGGTTCCACTTGAAGTTATTTATAGGATATGGAAATTTTAATTTATATTTTATTTTATTTCATTTCATGTTTTTTTGGGGAACCCCATATAGGGGAATTTTATTACCATAGTAAAAGGGTTACAAGGTCCTTAGGAGGGGATAAACTCAAGAACTACTGCTCAAAGTACTACATTCAGCCTAAAGAGTAAATACCCTAGCTAAGTACAACCAAAACATAAGAAAAAGGAAAAGAAAGCAAAAGGTACAAATGATCAAAAGGAAAAAGCCATTGGCCAGCCATCAGCAGATGCTCTTGAGGATGAGAGAAGTCTATGCCTCTAATAGAGAAGGAACCTGCAAGAGAACAACACATAATCTTCAAACATCTCGAAGAAAGAATTAGCACAGTTAAAGTGATACATGCTAAATTGAAACTAAAAATAGAATAACTTGAGAGAGATATAGAGAAATGTGTGGAGAAAGGCTCAGGCTCAGTCACACCAAATTGGGGCAGCCATAAGCATGAGTATCCAAACTTCAAAGGAAGGGTTACATCAGACGTGCTACCACTAGCCAAAGAATGGGTGAAATCATCCCAGCCATCATAGCCTACAAACCTGGGGGAAAACAACAGCCATTGGATGAAAGTCGAGTGATCATTAATACCTGCATACCAAAGTATAACCACATACACTATGGAAGAGAAGTCAACATAAATCCGAATGGTAAAGGGATGACACCAATCCTTACTAAAATAATAAACACCAGACAATGCCAACATAATAGCAGAAATCATCCAACAACACCCAAACCAGAAAACACCCCATATTGATGAAAGTTAATCAGAGTTACCTGCTTACCAAGGCACAACCACATACATATGGGAGAGAAGGCAATACAAATCAGAATGGTAAAGGGAAGACACCATTCTCTTATACAAAGAGAAAACCAAAATAATGCCAACATAATATCAAAATGCACAGCCCACAATAGCCCTACCCAGAGGTCACCCCATGGTGAGGGAAACCAAACAGGGTCAGCAGTACAGATGTTAACATCCATCATATTAATAGCATGATTATAATAATATATATATACAGTTTGAAAAGAACTAAGCATAACTGGAATAGTGGATAATTCCATACAACCAATGCACAGTTAATAAGGTTAAAACATGGCGAGAATATAAGTCAGGCGTAAACCATCGGTGAGCCATAAAGGCTCCAAAAATAAGGTTAACCACGCAGCAGTCAACCAAACAAAAAACCATTCAAAAATCAGCCATAATAGTTTCCTTGCTAAACAAAAGAAATCTGATAGACCATTCAGCCAAAAGCCAAAACCGCAAACCAAATACTGAGCCCTACAGAGAGTTATGTAGGTAGTACTATTACATCAAACAAACCACAGGGAGAAGGGAAATTTAATAACAGTTAAGAAAACATCACCAGTAAAGACAGTAGGGAAGGGAGGCAAGAGACAATCCCAAATGTTCAAGGAAACATCACTGATGGCAAGCAAAATAAACATTCTAACCCAAATAGCTGGACAACTACCAGCTATCCAGTAGCTGGCGCTACAGAGGTAGGATCCACCATTACATGATAACCAGAAAAATGCTACAGGGAAAAGCATTAGAAACTAAGAAGCACAGAAAAGGAAATAGAAAGAGCAGCATAACCCAACTAGCCCAGAGACACAAGCAGGCCACAGCTATGCAGCAGCACCCAATGGCCAACTAGAAAGGAAGAGGGACAAAATAGTAAACAAGCATAAAAAGGAAGACTAGCCCCATCCCATACATAAAAGGTGAAGCATCCATGCAATAAAATAAATTATGGCTCCCAAATCTCCTCCTGAAAAAAAGAAGGTAGAAATTGCTAAGTACTTCTAACATAAGGCAATCCAGTTTTATCAAGATTCACAAGCCCCCTTAAGAGGGAAGGGATATCATCATTGGAGAACAGATTCAAAGGGGAGGACTTTGCTCCCCAATTAGCAAGAAAATTAGCACAGAAATTACCTTCCCGATAGATATGAGAAATATGATAATCTAGGTTGGCAAGAAGTCTCCTCATATGGTTAAGTAAATAAAACACTTCAGGATTGCCATGAGCCCCCGAATTTAATAATTTAAGAAGAAGGAGAGCATCAACTCCAAACCAAATTTTTTGAAATCCTTTCTAAAGGCAGACAAAAATCCCATAGTGCATACCATTAAGCTCAACAAATAATACAAAAGGGTTGTAGAGGAGTAGCAAAAGTAGATATCACTTGTCCACTATCATCTAATTATTATAAAGAGATAAAGGAGATTTAACCTCTTTCATCCCTACACTAAGTTATTTTCTAAAGAGTGTATTATTACAATTTTGGTTTCTTTTAGTGAATGGTTTACTAAGTATTTTATTAATCCTACATTTGGCTTAATCTTAAAGGATTTTATTCAACATGAAAGGCATCTTAAGGTTAATAAAATTGAATTGTCACCATATAGATGATGTCACACAATTCCTTTTCATCATTAATAAGGTGCATATAATTTTGAACTTAAAATACCTATACATGCAATGTATTTTGACACACTTAAATGATTATGAATGCATTGTGGTGTTTATTTTTGGATTTCATTTATGTGTGTATATGTGAGGGGACACCATGCAGATTTGAGGATGTAATTATTGAGGTGATCAGGTATGACATCAAGGAATGGTGCACTATCTTGAAAGATAGAAATCACTACCCTACGATGGACCTAATCATCTAATAAGAACTCCTAAGGCATGATGGGTCTTTGAATATACCAGAGATTTTCCCCTACTTTACATAGAAAAGTAAAGCCGAGTTTATTTAAATTGGGTTCATTAAGTTTCCTATGGAGGAAAGACTCCATAGTTAATTACATCTTAAGAAAAGTGAATCCCTTAAGAATACTCTTGATTAAAGTAGGCGATTGTTATCTCCAAAGAATTCAAAGATAGGACTATCAATAAATTGATTATGTTTTAAAAAATCAAGTGGGATGGATCAAAAGGGGAGAGTTATTATCAAAATCAAAAGGGATGAGTAGAGAGTGCTCATGATACTAGGAAGCCTAGTGAGCACTCCAATCTATCCTATGGTTGAGCTTTATATATTAAAAATTGAGGATATTTATTTATTTGAGTTGAAATTTTTTTAGAAATCTCAGACTTATAATTCCATAATACAATATTATGGAAATTCCTAAGAGGTGAGAATTTATGCTTATAGCCTGCAAAGGAAAACAACAACCTCATATCCTAAATCTAGGGAGCTTTGGCGAGGGTCAAAGAATGACCTAAATCTAAAGCGAAAGTGTGCATATGGTTTACCTCCACAACAGAGAGTAGACCACTTGACTGCTGAGCTTATTACCACCTAGAGTGGTAGCCAACTAACTCCTCTTACACTTTAAATCTATGTAGGCAAGTCATATGATTTTGTAAGATGGCTAGGTTGTTATTATTTAGAAAAGAAACTATGTCCTTAAACTCACTCCCTAAGAGACTAGAGCATGAAGGGTATGAATAATGACTTAAATCTAATGCAAATTTTTTATCAAATTTTATTTAATTTAGGACTCTTTATTTTGACACAAGCTTAGGGGATTTTGTATGCATAAATGCATGAGAAGTTGATTATGGGCCAAATCAAAAGGGAAAGAGGTGTTCTTCCATCATAGGCGCTGAAAGGTTAAGCCCTTTCTTAACAAGAGTGCGACAAGATGGTTATTGATGATATTCCAACATACAACATCCAACTAAGAGGTTATTAAATATTTTATTATCTTGGTTTAACACCTAAGCTTTTATGTGGGATTATGAGTTATTTTAAAATTTTAGTTATGAGATGTTAATGGGATAGAAATTTTTTTTCCTAAGAGCCTAATCGCATCCAGGCCATACAATAATCTCCAATCATAAATAAACTATGAAAAGGCATACTTTTTTTAATGCACAAGCTAAACAAATCATCAAATAATTTTATAAAGCTATCGCAAAAGAATAAAAGGCCGATGCGGTCGGGTACCGCCACACAACTAAAAAAAAATGTGGGTAGTCGAGCTATTCCCTTATACAACCCGAATTACAAGAAAATAATTACAATTACAAATGATAAATATTATGGGGGTCTTCATTCTTTATTCTTTCTTCTTCATTTCTTCATCTTCCATTTCTTCATTTGATTTACTCCATTTTTTTCTTTCTTTTGGTTTGATTTGGATCTGCTTGCTCCAAAGGCATCACATGGTACATAAGACTTGGTCTTATAACCAATGCTCATACTAACCCCCCCCTCCCCCCATAATATTCATCTTAATCCTAATGCAAAATTACATTAAAAGAAGGAAAGTAAATCTAGCTATACCTGTAAAATATATGTTAGCTAAACACACCATACAACCCAAGCAGTTATATAAATAAATTGGACTTAGCACCCCCACATTAAGTCACCTATCTAACTTGGGTTATACTTAGGGCTAAGCAACTTTGCAAAAAATATTTATATTTTATCATACTTAGATCCCTCACAACACCTGTAGAAAAATATAGACTAATATCGGCCTAATATCAAGACTATGGACATATATCCTAACATCTAGTCTATAATAATACATAACAAAATAAGCATACATCAAACCATACACCGCTCTAATATAAAACTAGAAATGGTGACTTAGTCTAATGTGTGTGAATTAAAGCTTGTGTGGTATGTCCTAACTAAGCTTTAAAGTTGTAATTTGCTAAGTGTGAGAGATTTAATTTATAAAAGGGTTGATTTCTCTTTAAGTGATTTAATTGATTTGAAAATTTTTATTTATAAATCTTAGGATACTTGAATTAAATGAGAATTTGACACATAATAAGACACAATGGAGACGAAGATTCATGTAGCCGACCCCACCTAGTGGGATTAAGACTTGTTGTTGTTGTTGTTGTAGTGTTTTCTTTTGTTTCATATGGCCTACACTTAACAACTAAGTGTTATAAAGAGGGAAAAGAGGGAGAATCGCTCTTTCCTCCCTACCTTAAATCTCTTCTAAAATAAATTAATTAACCAATTTCATTTAGTGAATGGATTATTATATATTTTAATCAATCATAAGTTTTCGTTCACTCTAAATGACTTTATTCAATAAGAAAGACATCTTACGATTAATTAGGATGAATTACTATCACATAACACTTATTCATTCATTTATTTCCATCATGTATATCATGCATATAAATAAATCATAAGCATACCTATACATGCAATTTATATTTTTAGCATACTTGAATGATAAATGAAAAGAAGTGTATTTAGAATTTAAATATTTCATTTGATTGAATTATGAATGCATGCCTTTTGATAGAAAAGAGGGATTTTTAATCCATTAGCTAGATACACATTCATATGTATAAAAGTTTTAAGTGAGTATGTCACCATTGTTTTGCACTAGGGGCATAAGGTACAAGACCTACTTAGGGCTACTTAAAGCCTCACAGCCCCGGAGTGTCCAGACTAATATACCACTTTTCTTAGATACATGTAGATGTATAAGAAACTATAAGGATAGTAAAACTCATGCAAAAGTTGTATTTGATTTATGATTCTTATTCATTGGCCATATCATACATACATATGTATAAGAGTTTTAAATGAGTACGTCATCATTATTTTCTGCACTAGGGGCGTAAGGTACAAGACCTACTTAGGGCTACTAAAGCCTCACAGCCATGGGGTGTCCAGACTAATATACCACTTTTCTCAAATACATATGAATGTACAAAAAGAACCTTAAGAATAAGAATTCATGCAATAAGTCATATTTGATTTGATTATATGATTTACATATGTGATATGAAATTCTTCCAAAGTCTTAACATGGAGATGCATAGGAAAAGATTTAGGCAAATGTTGTGTTCTTTTAAAATGAACTATACATTTGTAAATCCTATATGAATTCATGTAAGATAAGGAAAGAGAAGTTCATATTGCATATCTTATATTATCAACATATGCAAACTTATAGATATTTATAATTAACATCACTTCATTTATGATAATTTATTTATAGACTTTTGAAAATAATATTTGATTTAATAGTGATAATAGCCACACCATTCTAATTTAAATTAGTACATGCAATTAGACATAAAGGAAACCATTTCATTTAGCTAATTTCAAAAGAAATGAATGCATGATTATACATGGCAAACAACATTTATCACAATTGAAAAAAAATAAAGGAACATAAGCACATGATCTCATTCATTCCAATTAATTCATAAGGATAATCATACTAAATAAGGCTATTTAAAACAAACCAAAGTTTTTAAGTGTTATTTCATCTTTAAGTTTGATTTGAGTTAAGGAAAGTGAAAGAGATTTGTTGGTCCTAATCCCATTCCCTCATGTGTGAGTTAATTTTCGTTCAAGGAAGAAATAATTAAGTTTATATTATGGTTTAATTAGGTTAGGGTATGAATTATGCCAATTAATTAACCCTTACCTACATCACCTTAAGTTAATTAAGTAATTAATAATGAGCCAATATGATATACAACCACATGGAAAGTAAATTTGCAATGCTCCTAAGAAATCAAAGGGGCCTAATACAATTGACTCATGATTAATAGTTAATTAAGCTTAAGGGATCTCACTTAACTACTTTTATGATTTTCTCACACATGTGGGCTAACCATAATTTCATTATCTCCCCCTTTGGGTTATTGAACAGCCAAAGAGCTACCTAAGATTAAATTAGAGAAATAGATTCAATTGAGTTAATTAAGTTCATTAATTAACTAGTTAAACCTTAATTAACCTTAACCAACCAAAATGATATGGGCTTAGAGAAAGAGACAAAGAAGAGAGCCCAAGTCTCAATCACTAAGTCCTTTCAATTAGCTAATTAAGGTTCAAGTATGATTTAGATTCTTGATTAATCTTATTAATTATTTAATTAAAGAGTGTTAATTAATTAATTATTTAAGAGGGATTAAAGAAGACTTAAATAAAAGGTTGGAAGAGGGAGTCCCAATCAATTTTCTTAGACTTCATCATCAATAACAGAGGTTAATAAGCTTAATTGATTGATTAATTTATTATTCATTTGCTTAATTATCACTAATTATATTAAAAAAGTGATTAAGGCTTAATCAATTGGTTTCCCTAATTAAGCAACCAATAAATTCTCAGAAAATAGGGGAGGTAGAGGTCATCCCCTTAAACATGCATAGAAAGTTTGAGATTAATTGGATAATTAATTAAGGAGTAATTAGACTAATCATATTTCTAATTAAAACTTAATTAAGCTAAATTCACTGTTCAAAATCAATTAATAATAATTTTCCTGTATTCTGCTCTGAAATATCTTTGAAATGAGTCTAAGTTTATATTTTTTGAATTTTTCTACAATTAATTATGAATTTATGAAGTTTCAGGATTAAAAACTAATTAATTAGCCCTATTTAGGGCCTTAATCCCGTCGGACCACATGGCAGCTGATGCGACACTCTTTTCATGTGGCGTGATGGGAATCACTATTTAAGTTATCATATCGAGTCATTTCGGATGGGTGCACGGTAACTCCTGGGCGTCTTTAAGATCGACAACCGATCAAACCCGTGGTTCCGAGGGATTCATCAGGGGCTCTAAGCGTGATCTGATCGGGATCATCCATCTTGATCATGCAGGATGGATGGTCCATGACTTATCTCCTTCTGAGCATCGAACAATGGCTACCGTCTATCGATCATCGCTCGATCCAAGCTCACCTGAGCTCGGGTGGAGATGAAAATAATCCCACACCTTCGGGGAAGCACACTAATCAAATCTAAAGGAGGAAATCATATGACATGAAAATTTCTTTCACAAAAGACCAAGCTATTTTAATTCAAGGATCGGTTTCAATGGAATACTCACTAGAGCTTATGACCGGCAGTTCCAATGATTGAGGAAGCTTCATTTGGTAGAACCAAGCTCTGTTGAGCGACACGAGCCTTGATTTGGTGTAGTTTGCTCTGAAGACCAAAGCACTAAACGTAGGTGGTCGGGCTTGATCGAACTCTACCCTACGGCCATCAAGAAGCTCAGGAAAGGATTTGTTCTTGCCTATTTAGCTCTAAGGAAGGTGAATGCAAAGTTAATTGCACTTTGGTGGAGATTTGAGCAAATGGGAATCGAGGGTCCCCTCCCCTATTTTGGTTTTGCATAAAATTAAGAATGAGAATTTTGGGGAGCTTGGGAAACCTTAGAAATGGCTTTGAATTCCTCTCCTTAACTGCTAGGATTGAATCAAGTGTGAATGTGTGAGTTTGAGATAATGAGGGGGGTATACCTCCTCATTCCTTGGATCGAATGGTCACGATTTGTTTGGCTTTTCCTTAATCAATTGGCCACCTTAGAGGCTAATGGAGGTCCTTGGGTGTATGATGTGGCTTGGTTTGGTTGGGTGAGAGTGTGGAGGTGGCTGCCAAGGGAGTAGTGGGTGACCTATGGATGTTTGGGAAGCTTCAATAGGGATGGGGAGGTGATTTCACCTCCCCATGGATCATGGCTGACCCAACCACCTTTGGGTCAGGTCAGCCATGGTCTAAGGTGCCTAAGTGGACCTGTGAATAAGTGCTAAGTGGCAAGGGGGAGAGAATGACACAATGAGCATGTGTTTCATCTCATAGGATGACCTAAACCCATAAGCAAAATGGTCATTTAGCTATGGGTTTGAGTTGGGCAGATTTGGGATGGGTCAAAAGCGGGTTAGCCCAAATTTCAAGTGGTTTGGAGTTTATTTGATTTAACCTATTTAGGTCAAATTGGGTTAGGTAGTCAAGTTGACCAATTGATCAAATTAGGTCAAACCAAGAGTTGGGTCAAGTTCACATGACCAATTTGAGTGTAATGGTGTCATTGATTTGATTCAATTTGCTTTGGATTTGATTATGACTCATTGGGGTTCATATAGGTCAAATGGGTCAAGTTGACCAATTTGATCAAATTGGATTAGGTTATGTGTTGAGTCAAGTTCAGTTGGCTAATTGAAAATAATTGTAGGCTTTGGTTTGGTTTAATTTGAAATTAATTTAAATTTTAGCTAACTTGACCCTTTAGGATAATTTGGGCTAAGTTAGGTCAAGTTGACCAATTGATCAACTTGGGCATAATCATGGCTTTGGCCAAGTTCAATAAGTGATTTTGAATGAACTTGAGACATTGGTTACAATCAATTTGGGTTGGATTATGATTTGACTTATTTTGGATTTTTTGGCTAATTTGGGTCAACCTAGGACAAATGGCCAATTAGACTTGGTTTGGATCAATTAAGGGTTTGGTCATGTTCAATCATAGATTATGAATGAGTTTGAATCAATGGTTTTAATCAATTTGGCCTATGGTGGATTTTGGCTAGTTTGGGTTTCATTTGGGTTAGGTGTTGACTTGGTCAATGGGCTAGGTTGACTTTGTTTGACCCAATTCAAGATAATTGATTAACTTAGGATGATTGTTGATCATGACATAGAGTTTGGATGTGCTTAGTTCAATCCAATTTGGGTTGAATTAGAACTTCGCTCAAAAAGGTCTTTTAGATCACTTTGGGTCAAGTGAATCTAAATAAGTTAATTTGCTTGATCATGGATTGATTCAAGTTTAGTTATATTGATTAGTAGGTTTGAGATGGAAATATGAATCCAATTGCAAGTGATTTGGATCTATATGGATTCTGGTTCACATGATAATTTCAAGTCAAAAAGGGCTAACTTGAGTTTGATTTGGGTTAGCTTGGATTTGGTTTAAAAATTATAGTTTATGTTTATATTTAGGTCAATGTTTGAAGGAGTGATTGAATCATGAAGAAATCCATGTGTTTTGATTTGGTTTAGATAGGATTTGACCAAGTTCAAGGGTTTGGCTTCGAAGGGTATAAATTGGATTTTGGTTTGATTTTGGATTTAGTTTTGACTATTTGAATTTATACTCCATTTATATTCAGAAATATAAATGAAGATATAAATGATTCATGAGAAATCACTTAGGTTTGAAGTGATTTGGATATGGTTAAGGCTAAGTCCATAAGATGAAATCAAAGGGCTTAGGAAAGATTTTAGAATTTGAATTCAATCATGGGTTTCAATCATTTGATTTGAAATTGATTTATGATTTGGATTTGAAATTTGAATTTGAATTTGAAGTTTGATTTGAAAGAAGGAAGCAAGGATTAGGTTTAATGCTATAGGGTATGCAAGTATTCCTAAATCTCTAAGGCATAACCTATCCCTATGGCCAACTCTTCTAAGTCTCTAGAATTAGGATAAGTGTTCACCTAATGATTAGAAGTGTCTTAAGACTAAGGAGCTCTTAGTGTCTATAAGAGTCATAGATCTATGATAAAGAAGTTGAGAGCTCACTCCAAAAGTGAGGTCAACATGCATATAATTTTTTGTTGAAAAGAGAGATTTTTGATTCTTTAGTTAAACACACATATACATATATTAAAGATTTAAGCAAGTACGTGCCGTTGTTTAAACCAGGGAAGTGAGATAATCCAATACCTCATTGGGGCTACTTAAAGTCTCATATTTTCGAGATATCTAGATGATATACTTGCTATCTTAAATACATATGAATGTATACACAACCATGAGAAAGAAAATCATGCAAAAGATTATGTTTTAGTGTGTCATTTACTCATGTAAAGTAAAGTTATCCAAATTCGAGTATATGTACACATAAGAGTGAAATTAAATAAGTACGTGCCTTTGTTAACCAGAGAAGTTAGGTAATCTAAGATCTCTATGGGGCTACTTAAAACTTCGTATTCCGTGAATGTCTAGACTATATACTTATTAATATTCAAATATATGTAAACACACACATGAATCATAAGTAAAATAACACTTCAACATCATTAAGTTATAAGTAAATGTAAATCATATAGAATATTCATAACTAACATCAATTAAAATCTTCATTTGTAATTTTGAAAATAATTTTAGAATTTTTTAGTGATAATAGTCACACATATAATAAGATTAATTAAACACATGTAACTGTTGACCCTGCATTTAAATCCAAGACTCAAGTTAAGTGAACACGGCCAAAATCGATGAGCTATAAATGAGATATCATACGAATTAAGTTAATAGTAACTTGGATACTTTTAAATTTGCTCGAATATCATTTACGCATAAAACAAACATTGCAAATTAATTCAAAATTTCAAATTCATCCAAAAAATAAACACTAATAATATTATTTGAGTCATGACATAAAATAAAATTAAAAAAAAATGTTTAGACAAAGATGTGAGTTTGATTGAGTGACCAACAAAAAATAATGAGTGAGGATTAAAATATAGGTTATTCATCTTGAAGTTTAAGATCAGATTGAAAGTGAGTATATATATATATATTCATTATTACAAAAGAAAAGAGTTTCATCTAAATGAGATAACAAACTGCATTTTAGTTCATGATATCACCAAGACGAAAATTATATTTGTAATTTCTGCTTCATCTCTTTTAATAAAATCAAGAAACATTAAAAAATGATGATAATGATCTAATTTGAACTCATTCAAACATTTTTTACAATCAATTATGTTAGTCATTTTATCATTAAAAAATAATAATAGAAAATAAATTTTATTTTATGTTAATAATTTAAAGATATAAGTAATTTATTTTAAAATTATGTAAATACATATATTTAAAAAAAATCATACGATAAATATTAACAAGTTTGTATATATTAAATAAACACTTTTATAAGTACAAAGTAAATAAATAAATGCATTTGATATCATCATCTGCCCAAATTTTTTTAAAATAAAAGATAATATTTTTCTTCTTATCCTTGCTAAGCAATTAGTGCCTGTACCTCTCACCTCCTCCTTAGCCAATAGAAATGCTCCATACCATTTCCCCCATACTTCCTTCACGTGAGGATTATAAGATAAAATAATTTTGATTTATAAAATAATGATTTTAACTTATTATTTTAATCTATTCTAAATCGGTCAGCTAAAACAATTTTTTAGGCTAAATTTTTAAAATAAGCACATTTAACATCTTAATTATTTAAATTTTTTTTAAATAGGCACAGTCGCCTATTTAATATGACACTGTAAGATAGATGTAGCCGTCGTCTTAAAGGCGACTGGCCTAAATTTTTTTTTTAAATTTTTGACCAGATGTATTTTGATCGTCGACACCAAATGGTCTGTTGTAATCGACACCAAATTCACGACTTTGATAAAATGCAATTGTGTCTCATTGCACATTTCATGTTTTCTAGAAAAGTAAAAATTTTGAATATTCACCGCGTATTATGGACGATCGAGTCGTCGTTAGAATTTAGTGCGCTTGATATCGTTAGAATCGGCACAAAATTTTCCACGACTTTTATGTTGGCCCAAAAACACGATTGTGGCTCCTTGCATAGAAGATTTCGCCAAAGTTTGAAAAATCTTAGGTGCAGTTTTGAATAGTGCGACCACCAACGGTATTTTGGCTGTTCTGGAGCCATCTGTTGTCAGAATTTAGCGAGCTTAGTATCGTTGGAATCGGCATAAAATTCCACACGACTTTTATGTTGACATAGAGATGTGATTTTGGACCGTTGCATAGCAATTTTTGTAAAAAATTATGAATTCAAAATAGCAATAGTGGATAGATCATTACATAATTTGCAAAAAAAATTTACAAGCATAATAAATTCATAGCCGTTATCTACATCTCCAAAATTTCTAAAGTCTGACAGTTCAATACCAATAAGATAAACAGTGTAACATAGATAAACTAGAAAGAATGTAATTTACTTAAACTGAAAATATGTAACATAGATAAATGGTGTCCTAATATGCAGTGTACATAGGAAATATAAAAAAAATGACAGAACAGTGTACATCAAGCTATCAAATGATTTACAACTACAGACGATAACTGAGGACATCTAACGACGGTGGTGCCTGTGTGGTGGAAGTGCGTCACTCCCTCGAGTATAGAAGGTGCCGAGGACAATCAATAGATGCGCGATGTCGCACTTCGCCTGGTCACCGCTGACATCATCGAGGGTGTAACATCGCCTATCTCTGGTGGTCTGGTGAAAGGGGACAAGTGGGTACACGGCATGCGTATGTAGATCGGTGGGTGAGGATACAGGAGAGCATCCCGCCATGACCGAAATGGAGAACATGGCTTCCTCGATGGGTACGAGTGTGCCATATGGGTAATGTATGGACCGACATCATATGATGGACTGCCAAATCCCTGATGTGGTGAGAAGACAGTCGATAGGCGCTAGCGCCATATGTATCTATGTATCTGCTATCAGATATGTGCACGTCCTTATGTAGTTTCCTGCATAACTCCTCATAGGTATTGATGATATGCTAAAAATCAGTGTCCAAGTCTCTCCCAAAATAAGGTTAGAAAATATCTTGTGTGTCCAAGATATGCTCCCGCTGCAGAGTCAAGTATATAATTTAGTTCGCACAACATATAAATATTTGATTAGCAAATATTTTTTCAGTACTTACCATCAATCTCTCTCCAGGAGCTCGAGGATAGTAGGTGATAGGTGGAATGGTAGGAGCCCTAAGCATATACAAGGAGGCCCAAGACCGATACCACCTCATGTACCGACTAATCGCTGGGTCAACTGGAAGTGGAACCGCATCTACAGCAACAATTGAAGAATGTCTGACCTCCCACTGTCATATGTAACCCTGGTGGTACTCAACCTAGTCAAGGTCAGCCTTCCCCCGACCATCGACCCGATGAAATGAAGGATCTATAGGCTCCAAATCGACCCTAGGTGAAAGACCAAACTGTCTAAGGACACTATCTAGGAGGTACCACTCCATTCTCTTCCAGCTAATCAATGGTACTCGAGCGAGCCAAATTTTGCGCCCAACCAAACAGACATCTGCCACTCTGGTACGTATCTACTGCCCGTAAAGCTTCCATATCACCTACAACATCATATTAAAAAATATATGCCATACATAAGATTAGAGCAGTAAAAATATAAATCAAATGTGCACTTACTCATACCTGACTCTGTAGCAAACCATCTAGCTCATCTCTGTACACTCTAACATGAGTAGGTGTCATCTCCCTCAGGTAACCCTCATTTCACTTGCAACCAACGCTCAGACCCTCCAACTCTGCTAGAAAAGGTACCTCCAATGTGGGTCGGCCAATATGTATATGCTCCCACGACCAGACCAGGAGTAGATGCAGACATCCTGCCATGTTTGTCCGCTTTGGCCTAGTTGTCTCATTCAACTCTCTATATAGGTGTGCTAACACAGCTGCTCCAATGGAGTACCTACTAAACAAGCTCAAATCATCTAGTAGATGTATCTCGACTGACGACTGGGATGAGGAAGTAGCCAATAGTGAACAGTATGTACGCTTTAAGGTTCATCAGAAAGTCAGCATCTGATAGATCCAAATATGAATTCCTATAAAATGTCCATCGCAAAGAAGGCAAGGTCCGTGTCGCCCCATGAAATATCGATGTAACATGTGGCTATCTAGGATCATGGTATACCACATCAAGCTCTGGATGTGTCCCGATAAGCTCATCGCAACAATCAGGCCAAGATAGCTATCGTCTCCCCTCCTCAATCACTGTCGATCCTATAATAGGAGGTCCATCAATCCGTAAACCTAGAGTCATAGCCACGTCTCTAGTAAGCAGCTACTCAGCAGCCTTTGGTTTAATATTCCTTATGTTTGTAATGTAACGTGTGAATATGTGAATGTCAGTTGTATTACCTACCATATATATCTTCTGGCACACAAACTCAACATCTAAAATTCCCATAGTTCTGCAAGCATTTTTGAAATTTTTTCTAAGATGACATAAACAGTGGCAGTGTTTTGCCCAAGGGAAAATTTCGCAACATCCACGCACTAAGCCAGAATGTCGGTCAAATATAATGCATAAATCGGGCCTAGTGCATATAAATGTAATCAAGTCCTGCAATGTCATGATAAACCAACTCCAGGACCCATTGCATTTTTCTTCAACAATTGCAAATGCTAGAGGGTACAAACCATTGTTGGCATCAATACCAACAGTAGTTAGTAGAGTACCTCTATACTTTACCAAGAGAAAAGTTCCATCAAGACTTAGAACTGGTCGACAAAATTTCCAACCTGCAATAGAAGGTCCAAATGACCAAAAAATGCACTGAAAATGGCCAGATTCGCTTGAGTGAATGTGATACATCTAGGCATAGCGCACACTAAATGAAGTGATCTAGTAAACGGTATGACTCTTCCCAACTGCCAAATATAGCTTGTATAGCCTTTCTGCGTGCATCCCAGGCTTTCATGTAAGACACTCTAATGTTAAATTTTGATTCCATACGACCTATAATTTCCCTGTGTTTCAAATCCAACTAGTATCTAATTACAGGTTGGATGTAGTGGCTAATAAAATGCGAGGTGCACTGCCTATGTCCGCTGCTCAATATCGAATGAGAATATGTGTGTGGCCCTGTCATACTGGAAATCACCCAGGCACCACCAAGCCTCTTGCTCGCTCGAGCATGTAGACACCACAAACATGGCCTACTGGAATGACTGCTATGAATGCATAGTATAGTGAACCATGTCTTATTAGAATCAGAAGTTATATATTCCACATTGTTTGTTACTGACCAATCATAAATAGTAAATTTAAGGTGTCTTTTATCATAGAAACACATTCCTTCATTTAGGCCTGCTGGAATGAAATTGTCCTGTAGGAAAATAGAATCTGTTGGGAGGCCATCAAAGTTCAGTTCTTCATCCCATTCTTGTCGGACAACCAATGTAGTCATTGACGAACATGTGTTCTTCAACAGTGATTATTTTATTTGAGTAATCTCTCAGTAACCGACTGTTTCTAGTGTTTGGATATTGTTGTTCTCCAATATCACATTCACTGTCATCTGTGTTTGAACTCGTTACACTAGGCAATATTTCATAGCCGTCATCTTCGGTTTGTAGAGGAGCAACCTGATCGCTACAATATTCGTCTATACTTGCAAAAGTCGAGGGAATATGATGAGCATGAATAGGAGATGCATATACATCTCGATCATCAGTGCTGCACATTTGAATATAGTGTGTAAGACTAAAATGATAAATATTACTCAGATAAGCAGTTTAAGGAACTTACCAACGATATGCTTGGGCTAAAATTCGATGTAATTTTGAACTGGTATCATCCACGTTTCAACTTTCCATTATACAACTACAGGTTGTACATCCACTGCATTAATGACTGACTCACATACTTCGTCATCATTTAATGGTGTAGCAATGAAACTGTCACCAACAGGAAATATACATATGAGATTAATCCTAAACCGTGTCGAATCAACTTTTAGTGACCGCATGATTCGATTTTGTACGCTGCTAAAATCTGCCCGGCGTGAAATTAATATAGGACGATTCTTTCCGCCAGTATACATAGAGAAGAAATCGTCACTAATACTAAGTTGGCTGCCATAATATAGTACCAAGCATACAATGTCTGAACTCATATTTGAATCAAATATGTATAGGCAGAATGTCAAGACACACTTGTTTAAATTAGCTAGATTCATGAGTACTACATGAATTGGTTAGAATGACGAAAATAATTCGTTGCAGGAGCGCAATCTAGATAGTTGTACCGATGAACTGAAAGAATGGTACTTACCAGCATCATAGGTCAAACAAATGTTTACTTAATCAGCCTATTACAATTTGCCTAAAATCAACCCTAAAATAACTATTCACATAATACATATGATAACACACAAAAATCGACCCTAAAACTAACCAATCACATAATACATATGATAACACACAACAATCAATATCATATTTTCATAATCTTCATTTTACAAAAAAAAAAAAAACTAAGAATATACCTCAAATACCCAAAATCCAGATTCCATTAGCCTGAAATCAACCTAAAACTAGTTAATCATATAATACACTCAATGATAACTTAATAACACACAAGTTATCAAAATCACATTAGCATATTTCTCATTTTACAAAAAAAAAAAGTCAAAAAACACCAAAAATACCTACATTACCTAAAATACCTAAAATCCACATTACAATTGACTGATAACATCATAAAATACAATAAATACAAATCATATTCACATATTGTTCATTTATTTTTAAAGAAAAAATAGCAAAAAATCTTAAACATTCACATACAAATACCTAAAATACCTCAAAAGAACCTAAAATACCTAAAACAATACCTAAAATACCTAAAATTCATATTACATTTGCCTAATAATATCATAAAATACAACAAATACAAATCACATTTACATATTATTCATTAATTCAAAAAAAAAGCAAAATACCTTACTTTCATGCGATCGGGCGGTCAGATCTGGACGGCGTTTGGACATTTTGGATGCATGGGTGTGAGTAGAGGCGGCGGTTCGAGTGGCTTCGGTGCTGCCCTAATGCAGGAAAATGAATGAGATCGGGCTCTGTCCCGATCTCGATTTTCACTTTTTTTTTAAAAAAAAAATTCAGGGCCTGTCGCCCATTTAACGGGCGATTGACGCTGAGTGTACATTTAAATGGGTGACTGTGCCTATTTTAAAATTTTTTTTAAGCCTAATCCACTAATTAAAGTTTTAAAGGTGCTTATTTTAAAAATTTAGACTTTTTTTTAAAGGAGAAGCTTTGAGTCTCTTTCCAACCGTTGTTTTTCTTTCTGCTCTCGACGGAACACAGGGGCATTTTCCCTTTTTTCCTCTTTCGCTCATTTCGCTCTAGCCAACCACCCCGCCACCCTTCCTCTCCCACATGCAGCTAAATCGAGCATCCTTCCTCTGTTTGTCTCTATTTCTCGTAGAGTTTGCACGAGCCAAAGGTGGCCTTCGTTCGTTTGCTCCTTTTATTTCTCTTTTCTCTCTTCCTCTCCGTCTATGGCCGACGAGAATCTAGAAATGCCTCCCTCACCTGCTCCTTTATAGCCTGTCGCCGACTTCAGCAAGCTCGCACAACCATTCCACCTCTTCCTCTTATTTTCCTTGCAAGCCCTCTGCTCTCCACCTTTGGTACAAGCAGCAAGCACACCCTCCTATTGCTATCTGAATCTCCTCACTAGAGTTTGTCGTTCTCTTTCCTCGTCAACACCACCTACCCCTGTCCCTCTCACTCATGCTACATATCTTTGGTGAGCTCAGAGCAGTCTCCATGCAAGCTTCCAATTCAAGCATATGTCTTCTTATTGCTTTTACATTCCTTGCTCTTACATATATATCCCAACCATTTGATCCCCTCCTTAACATCAACCACAAATCAACAAGGTGAATCACAACTGTAGTCCACTAGCGAAGGCATTGAAGGAATTATCAGCTTTCCACTACATCCTGCCGACTTCACTTAGCCTTCTTCATGTCTTCCTTATCAATAGTTTATTTATTATTTATCCAAGCAGACCAATGTTGTAGCTACATTCACTTTCTTCTCAAGCTTCCTCCAAATATCACTTTAGAGCTACCCCCTTCATTCTTTTATTCTTCCAAATAGCCACTACATGCCTCCATCTATTCCTCTCCTCAGGGCACTACCAAAACAACCCAAATATTCAATCTAACAATCCACTCTCTCTCTCTCTCTCTCTCTCTCTCTCTCTCTCTATCTATCTATCTCTTTCTCTCTCTACCTGAGTCACTTCGACAAATCCCGATAGCAAAATTTTATTTAAATCTATTCAAAAAGAAAATTGTCATGTTTCATTGTCTTGTGTTACCCTTTGGAAAAGTATAAAGTGATGTGTATATACAAGAGTATATGTGTGTATGTGTTTCATATTGTGCAGGTATATTTGAAGAGCCCACTACACTTAGAAGAGCATGGTGAGATTGAAGACTACGACTGCGATGTCACAAGACATTGACCGCTACATTTAGAATAGCATGGCGGGTAGGTCAAGGCAGTCCCCGATGCAGCCCCCTATGCGGGGACGATGCCGGGAGGCTACCAGAATTCAAACTGATATGAGACTTAAAGATAATTAATTAGATTTAAACTGAACATAAATTTGAACCAAACATTAAATAAATGGTTAAAGCTAAAATATAAGTAGTTTGAGTATATAAAGTAAAATTGCTAAATTTAAATTCAAAGTACTTACTTAAACACCTAGTGATTTAAAAGAATCTCCTCTCAAACTACAAGAAGAATCATCTCGCAACTACAACTTTCAAATCACCTAGAGGAATTGAATAAATCTGAATGAAAATGAATTGAACCTGCCCCATATTTATAGATGAACATGGAATCCTTGTGGGGCCAATCGGGTAATATTTAAAGCATACGAAAACAAAAATTGCCGCCTACATGTATATTTAAAATATACAAAAACAAAAATTGCCACCTATGAGCATTAAACAAATGCGGGATAAGGTGTGGTGGATAGATTTATTATTGAAATCGTCCACCTACCCATGTGCATCTGCAAGGAGGAATTATTCTAAAAATTTCAAAGCATGATCTTCATAAAGTGGCACTATCCTTAATTTAAACATTTGGTATTTTTCTACGATTACCCTAAGAGAAGAGTCACACTTATTTCAAAATGATTTCAAACTCAAAATTACTTCATCAAGATGTGTATAATGAATTCATAAATTTGAATTCCTACACTCATCGTAGGATGTTAATCCAAGGAAATTATTCTATACCAATATTTTACAAAACATTTAGGGATGTTGTTAAGTTGCATTGGAGGACATATTTGTGTAGTCCTACTACTAAATTCTTAATCAAACTTTGCACTACGATCTCTACAAAGGGATACAAAAGATTAATGAATTATCGAATATGTAATTTCTGCCGAAGAATCAAGACGACCTTGGGAGAAGATGCAATTTGAAATGATGTTTCAAAATAGACAATTGTGACATTGATCTTATATTATAAAAATTCAAAATTCATGTTAACATCAATGTTACATAAGTCAATGATCATATTTTATCAATCTTTCATAAATTAAGAGTTAAACTAGTGAAGATTTCTCAAAAAAAAGGGGTCAACAAAACTTCAACATTAAGAAACTAAAATGAATTGCAAGTTTTCTAAAAAAACCTGCATGGGCCCCGACACTTTGCTGAATGCTTAAACTTAGTGTCTGAGGATGTTGCGCGGGTTAATTTCAAGTTTAGTCTTAGGACTGGGTCGGGGTTAACAAAATCTGAAAATCTATTATAAGAATTTTAACTTAATAAAATATCTGAGAAGCTAATTTTGTCATGTGATAGTAGATCTGATCCTCTATTAGGAGCTAAACAGAGTTGACAGAATCTAAAGTTTGAAAATATATTTGATTCAATCAATTAACTACCCCGATGATGGCTGTGTTGAATGAAGATTTCAACCGAAGGGGATACTTCCATCAAAAAATAATTGTAATTTTAAATAAAATTAAATCAAATTCAATATCAATCCAAATGCAGAATTTAAAGTATCATTAAGCTATAAATGATTAAATAAAATTCAATCTCTAAAAAAAAATTTAAAGCTAAAATTTAATCTGCCTTCTACAATTATTTGTTGAATGAGACAAATTAAGAAAACTCTAGCTCACAAAAGAGCCAAAGTCAAATCAAGTACACAACTATGTTTCCTCTCAAATAATCTCATGCTAGTAAGGACATGACCCGTATCCTTTGACTGCATGATTTGGATAGTAGGCTTCACACATGATGCAATTACGACCAAAGTCCTTTGACCGGGTGATTGTCGTCAAATGACACCATTATATTACGATCACGACTGTAGCCCGTATGCTCCCCAATGACTCTATACTTTGAGTTGTGAACCATAGGGTGCACTTGATAAGGAAAAGTGCCCTCTGTTAGCTCAGGTAGACTTAAGCCTGTCTCCTTAGACAAATACCACCCTAAGTCTACAAGAATTTCTTAGATGATGCAACCCATGGCTGCTAACAAGGATCCTTCTATCAAGTTAGGTTGACTACCTCGTCTAACTAAGTAGACTAGGGATAATGATAGCCCGAGATGTAGAACCATGGGATCTAGATCAAACACATTATTGTTCCCCCAACCATCCGCTTTAAGTTAAATAATGATGAATTTCATAAATCCCAAATTTCAAAACTCCACATGCTGCTACTATAAGCTACACATTTAGCAATCTAACGACTAGCCTTAATCAAAAGTTCTCTCTTAGCATTGAGAGGGGTAATTAACTATTAGTACTTGCGCCTATAGAAAACCTGGAACTAGATCTAAAGTCCTCACAAAATGAAGGTGAAATCTCTAGGTAGTGTTTTATCTACTATTCATCTGCCTTCTAAAAATTTCACTGACACTTTAAATCACTCTCTTCATCGAAAGGTTGGTGGCGAATTTTTGGAGCACATAGATTTCTGGCAACTCCGCTAGAGATAGGTTTCTCTTTCCATCTTTGGCTAGTTGAATCTAAGCTATAATAGCAGCGGAGTATAATAAATTAAAATCTAAAAGTTATTTATAAAATGAAATTGTTTGAAATTTAAAATTATTTATATAACGAACATAATTAAGAAGTTCTTAAAATCTTTTTATATACATAATTTATTCCTATATTCTACCATGTTTATTTTTGTTGTATCTCTGCAATTTGAAAGTCTGGGATAAAATATTAATTGTTGATTACTAATCCTCATCTTTCATTTATGTAGAATGGATCTCCGGAATATCTTGTTCACTTTACAGCTAGGCAGTGGAGCTAACATTTTTTTAGCTAATGCCATCATCAATAATGAAAATGCTGGAGCTACCATACAATTTGGTAGTGTAGATTTTCCATTAATCACTGCTAGAACTACTATTATACCTGTACGAGGCAGCCATGCACAACTCGTACATCAATCGGCTAAACAGGTTAAGTCTCTTAAAGCTCCTATTGCTGTTGAGGCTCCTTGAAAAAGGGCCTCGGTATTTGAAAGGTTGTGATATACCGAAGCTCTGGCCATGAAAAGAATTATCAATGGGCAGACCATTTCAGTGGTGCATGAGAATGCTACTTCCCTGCCGACCTTGCCCTTTGCGCAAGGCTGACATGATGCTAAAGCTTTCTCATATGAAGGAAAGCTAACTAGAAGGCAGAGGAGAAGAAGGAATGCTGAGCTACGAGCCCAACAGCTCTCACCTAGCTCCTCTGTTACACAGCCAGCCTTACAACGAGAAGTGAGTGTTCTCACTCACAATTAGTTTAAAAATCTTAGTGAGTAAAGAAGAACAGCTCTACTGGTGATATTAAGCAATCATTCTGGGAGTAATGGTACCAAGCTCCAATCCCACAAAGGAGGCATCTCGGGACTCTATCTTCTAGAGTGCGCAGAGTACTAAAAGTTGTCAAAGCAAAAATTCTTATGATAAAGAGTTATCAGAGGCAAATTATTCGAGAAGCTAATAATGCTCCACTACATAAACTGCCATCAGTGGTAGTAAGAACTCAAGAGCGTTACAAACAAGCCTTACATGGTGAGCATTGGGGCGTAACACTTGGACACATGTCCCAGAATCCACCATCGAAATGTCCCGGTATAAAGGAAAACAAATCTGGAGGCCGAAGCCTCAAGAGGAAATCACTGTGGAGAAGAACAAAGGCGTAACATCCAGCTTGTATTCCTGAAGATTCGCTAGTGATAGGGCCTGATAGGAATGGGTCCAAAAAAGAAGATTACCATTAATGAGCCAATGGATGGTCGACACCTTGGAGAATCCTCCAGGGAATCTCATCACCAAATAACTCCATCTCCTCAGGATATAGTCGACTTCGATCAAAGCCCTCTAATTAAAGAAATGTTCATTCCGCAATCTAAGCTTGAGATCCATTAGAGATGATGCTTAGAAGTGAGGCTACAAGAAGAAGAAGGTAATGATGATGATGTAATCATGGGAATTAAAGTGGTCTATTCTTTTTCTTAACTAGGACGACACTGGCCAACCAGGTAGGATATTTTTTTTCTCAGATGAAACCAGCATTAATTAGTTTCTTGACTTTAGAAATGACTTATTATTCATTATCTAATCGCATGCATCTAGGGGCTTACTTGATTGGGTTAACATTAGGCTCTATTGCTAGTTTGTGGACTGTTATGTCTGGAGATAAGCTGGACATCTCTTCATAATTCCATGTGAATCAGTCCTTAAACTTAGTCAATAGAATAACTAAGTCATTTGTTTTAGTTTCATTCAATAAGGAACTAATGTATGTAGAGCATGGATCTCCTTCAGTTCCTAAATTGATTTTCTTGAGCTCAGTGATGGTTAACTTGATCTCTTCTTTAAACTCTAGCGGTGCATCATTGACTTCAAAATCATCTAGACCATCTGAAGTTTCTAAGCACACCTCCTCATATGAGTTACTGTGATTTGAAAAGAACCTATCAGATTTCAAATGATTGGTGATGACTAGGTAGTAATCATCATCATTGATTGGACCCACTGTTCTGAATCCTAGTCCTAGTCTTGATTGAGAGCTTTTGCATTTATTCTTCCATATTTTTTTGAAATAGTCTAAACTGTGCTTTGACCAAGTATGTGGGATCAACCCTTTCTTTGCTAAATTATGAACACATAGTGAGTACCAATCTAAAGGTAATTCTATTAAATCTTTATATGAATCATCATCAAGTTATACATTGACTTCTTGACTTGAGGATGATGCTCCCAAAAAAATCACGATGACTTCTTCAACTTTTGTGAGAAAACTGGGGTTAGAGCTAAGGTTCACATATGTTCAAATGGAGCAATGAATTGTGGGTGGAATCTAATGTTAGGCTCCACTTTCTACTCCAAGTCTATTTCTCGCTCCCTTTTATTTTATTTTTTTCTTTTCTTTTTATTTTTTTATTTATTTTCTTTTTCTTTTTCTTTTTATTTATTTATTTTTGAACTTTGTCCAAGCTCGCAAGAATAGACTTATTAGTTTTGAGAGAGGTAGTAGGCCTCATCCTGGTATATGCCAATCTCGTGAACTGCAAATAGCTTGAGATCTCCTTTGACACAATAAGCGATGACACCTCTCAAAAACTTCATACATTAATGTAGAGAGGATGAAACCATATTGTTCTCATGTACCCATGGCCTCCCAAGCAAAACATTGAAAGATGTATCTGAGTCTATAATGTGAAACTTGACTTCAATTTTCCAATCATCTATCTACAAGGGTAACACTATGGAGCCTAAGGCCCTCTCACTTTGTTCTTTGAATCCTCTCAACATCATCCTTTCTTTTTGGAGTTTGGAGATGTTGATCCTCAAGTAAGCAAGGATTCTTAGACTCATAATATTGATTGATGCACCTGGGTCAACCAACACTTTTGATAGCCTGTATCTGCCAACATCTATTATAATGTAAAGAGGGTGGTTGTGCTCGATCATCCCTAGAAGTAAGTCTTCATCACTGAATGTAACTCTTAAGGTGTCCTTCGAGTAGTGTGCCTCCTCTCCGGTAGAGATCAGCTGAGTTAAGCATATCTCAAGATCAAGTAAAGCCTTGATTAGAGATTCCCTCATTTCTTTAGATAAGACAAGGGCATCATATATGCTTAACTTAGCTGAAAACTTTTTAAGATGAGTGAGGATATTGTAATCAACTCTGGGCTGAACCTCCACAAGCATATCCATGGGTGGACCATTCTATGGAAGGGTTATCTACTCACTGGAACCAATGACTTGCTTACCCTTATCTTGAGGTGCTACCCTAGGAGGTAGAACTTTGCCACTACGTAGGTTGACTTCGGGGACTTGATGTGGTAGATTGGTGGAAAGTTCTACCTACTCGTCGGGCATACCTATAACTTCTTCTATGGGTCCCTTAGAGTTGGATGACTCCAAGTCAATCTCAATTGGTGAATCTGATTGATTCAGAAAGTAACATCTGATTCTGAATCATAAGAGAAAGGATCAGAATTATTTGTGTTATTATTATTAGTTAGACTTGGGAGCTTTTAATAGGAATGAGATCATCAAGACTATCAAAATTAGAGAAGATATAAGTGAAATCATCTTTCTTCATTGATTTTTGTTTAGGTGGAGGTACATGATAAAAATTAAGTAAAGCAAATGTAGCAAAGGGTTTAGTGCCCTCGTCCACAGATACAATATTTCTACTAGCAGAAGAACAGCTATAGGAAGTAGTAACTACAACGGTGGAAGGAATGGTTAGCTTGGATGGTGGTTACACTACTAGACTATCCTGGGCAAGTATGGACTACTATTGCTACTACTGAGCTCACACCTTCCTTGAGTTATCTTTGGCAACTTGGTGTTGGAGGTTTGAGCTACCTCAGGCACCTACAAGGAAAGTTTCTTGATCTTAGAGATGATCTTCTTAGAGGTTCAAGATAGATAAATATCCTAACCTTCTTTTGCCTTAAGAGGATCACAAGTATCCCCGAGGATTACCCTAACAGAACTAGATTATTATTTTAACAAGTATTCCGTAGGAATAACTATGACAACTGACTTGTAGCTATGCTCAAGCTAGTCTTTGAAAGTGATGCAATCCTTTAAGACATGACCTAACATGCGGTGGTTGGGGCAAAAGTTAGGATCATCACTGTGCACTTCCTCTAGTCTCTTAGGCTCTAGTAGCTAGAAATCAGGTTTCTTTAGGAGATTTTTAAAGATCTTCCTGACTACCTCCCTCTTGAATGAATAGGGCTTATTTAATTTGTCCAAGAGAGTAGATGGATAATAGCTACCTGACAGTAGATATGAGTATTATTGCCGAGTGTACTACTATGAAAGTGGTGGTGGCAGCCTCTATGGTAGCTGTGATAGTTGTGGTGGCCGGTATGATGGTTGAGGTGGTGGAAGAGGAGGTGGAAAAGAAGACTACAGAGTTCGTGGCCTCTCAAACTGAACCCTTGCCGGTTGCTTTCCTTTATCTACTGATGCCACTATCCCTGACCTCTTCTCAAACACTTTTTACAGCTTGGGTTTAGATGATTGGTCTTAGAAAGGTAATTATTTGGCTTCCTCTTGTAGATTGGCTGCCTTGTTGATTAATTTTTCAAATGTTTTAATTATAAAACACTTAAGCATGAAGGTGACTGGACCATGGATATTCTTAAGAAGAATCTCAATGGCATGTTGTTCAGCCTGCTGTGGTTTATATTTTATACTCAGATTATGCCACCTGAGAACGTAATCAATAAGGGACTCATTGGAATTTTTCTCGCTATAATAAGGTCACTCACAGTTACCCTTTGCTGGGCTCCAGCAAATCTCTTGATAAAGAGTTGCTCCAACCCAATAAAAGTCTTCACTGAAATGTTGGGCAATTTGGTGTACCAATCAATTACAACACCTAATAGACTGCTAATGGAGATGCAAAAAAAGAGCGCGTCGCTACCACCGGTATTACAATAGCTGACTATGAAATGTGCCATATGTTGCTGTGGGTTCCCACAGCTATCAAAACTTTTGAAGGATGGTGGCACAAATCTCTTGGGGTATTGGACTACATCAAATTCCTTCAGGTAAGGTATATCCTTTGGAATAGATGAGCTCACTCGTGCTTGTGCCAATGTGTCCCTCGCTTGTTATTCCACCATCTGCTTGAAGTCTTTCTCATGCATGGAGGTACTGTCTATGACCTTTCTATGCAAAATACCACTGTCCTAGTCCATGAGAGAGGCACTCTTGGGAGGATCTAAGACATGTAAGAGCTTGGGCCAATTGGCCTCCATGGGACTGGGCTGCAAAACTAGAGCTTAGTTTTGGAGTGTTAGAATTGCTGCTAATAAATCCTCAACCCTCCTCTCCATCCTGTTGATGTGCTCATCCTTGTACCTGAGCTGCTAAAGGAGGTGCTGGATCAGTGAGAGGTGTCACCTTTCTCGATCATGACACCTTCCTAGCTTTGATGGTCTCTATGGAGGGATCCTCGAGTATCGACAATACAGACTTCTGCTGAGTCCTCTAATAGGTCATCCTCTTTGGGGTTGAAATATACTCTACACTCTTCTTGCTTTGAATGACTACTCCCATCCATCTGCCTGATCTCAACGAAGTAACTATTTAGGATGTCATCTAATGAATGATCAATTACTTTGTCTGGCTGTACTAGGACATAGACAAGCTGATGACTGGCTATAGAGATGTGCTCATCTGAAGCTATGTGTCATACATTGTATATTGATGGAGTACCCTCCCTAGGGAGATCAACTGCCATGGGTACTACACTGACTTCCCCTTCTTCCTCTACTGCTGGCTGCGGTGGTGGAGCGACTATGATGCTTTTGGGTCGCCACTCCCTCTTTATCATGACTGAGGTGCAAGATCAAATGGGAGAGCTCAACCTCACCTCAACAGGTGGAATAGGTGGAGTGAGATCGTTAGGCCATAGCTAGATCATCAATGGAGATGTCCTCTCTCCAGATGTAGACTTCTATACCTTGGCGAGGACTGTAGAAGGAGGGACTTAGATAGGTGATGGCGAGCGATGAGTGGATCGGTGTGATAGTGGTGACACTGACTGCCTCTTCACCAGAGCTCTCCTCATGCGGTTGGTAGTGCTTGTAAGGACTATGCTATCGATATGATCAGCTCGGGTAGCCCGCCAATCGGGGAAATTCATCAATGTTGTGGTCATCGAATATCTGGCATACCTCCTTCTCTCCTTCTTGCCCGCTTGGGCTGTAACTTTAGCCTCTGAGGCTTTTTCTCTGTGTATTTGATCCCTAACAATTCTATGGATCAGTGTCCTTAAATCAAATAATGTACTAGAATTCGAGAGTCCGTGGGCTCTGCTGACTTGGAAAAGAACTGATCATAGGCTAGCGTAGGGCTTCCTCCTCTCCCTAGCTGGCATCTCAAATTGTGCTAGTGGTGAAGATAATGCAACAATCCTTCTATAGTCTTCCTCTTCATCTGAAGCTGAGAGAAGGTAAAATCTACTACCACTCAAGAGTGGAGAGGTCTCACGAGGGAAACCCTCATCAGCAATGCGAGAGGCCTCATCGACCTACCTAACCTCATGCTCATAGTGCCGCTTAACCTTTCAGTTCTTAATGCGACGTTGCATCCTGGTAAGTGGGGTGGAGCGGGAGCTAGAACCTACCTCAAAGATAGGGGAGACTATCTCGGAGGCAAAAATAGCTTTCCCCTTTAGAATGAGGGAAACCAGTGAGGAGGTGCCAGCCCTCACTAGGACCGTAGTGGGGGTGACAATAAACTGAATGATGGGCATGGTAATAACTAGCACTAAAACCAAAATAGACGGAACTGATACTGGCACCATCATGGGAACCTCAACGGCCTTCCTCTTCAGCAAGGCGAACTCAAAATCTGACGAGATGCCAAAATGAAGGAGTGGATTCTACCCTGCCACCTCATCTCTGCTGACGATCGTGAGGGTTGGCCCCTTACAGGTGACTCGAACGACCTCGAAGCCATGTCCAAATTGAATGACATGTGTGGTGGTGTTGGTGAGTATGGCCCGATCTAAGGCCAAATCCACACCAGACGGGGAGGGGAAGATCATCTTTCTAGAAGACATGATGGAAGACTGACTGAAGAAGCGAATGAAAGACTGAACTGATATATCAGCATTTGTTAGAAAAAGAACTGAATCAGGCCCTTGCTTTAATAGCTACCTTCAATCATTGATTCTTTATTTTAGAATTTAAACCCACACTTAATAAATTTATGTATGCTAAGTGGAGCTCATTGAATTGGAGAGATTTTGATATTTGAGGAGAGACTTTTCCATAGGATTTGATTTTGGTTTGGAACCCACATTCAACAAATTTAGGTATGTTGAGTGGGGTTCATTCATTTGGAGAGACTTTAGAGATAAATTTGTTTTGTTTAATCCTTTGTATGAAAATTTAATTTTGGAATCTTCACTTAGCAAATTTAGGTATGCTAAATGAGATTCAAATGTTTGTTTGAAAATAATTTTTGAAAGCATTTTTGTTTGCGATGATGTTTATCATATGTTTGATTTGTTTGGATTGATTTTGAAATTTGGATCCTTACTTAACAAATTTAGGTATGCTAAGTAAAGCCCAAATGTGTTTGATATTTTTTTTGATTTTGAAAAATGAAACCCTTACTTAACAAATTTAGGTAAGTTAAGTACGGTTCAAGTGTGTTTGATATTTTTATTTTAATTTGAAAAAGGGAAACTCTTATTTAACAAATGTGGGTATGTTAAATAGAGTTTAATTTATTTTCTGTGTTATTTAATGATGGAATTCTTATTTGACAGATTTGGGTATGTCAAATGGAATTCAAATGTATTTTGATTTTTCATGATTTTGAAAAAGGGGAACTCAACTTAACAAATGTAGGTATGCTAAATAAAATTCAATTTATTTTGATTTTCAAAAATGGAACTCTCATTTGACAAATTTGGGTATGTCAAATGGAATTCAAATGTGTTTTGATTTTCATGATTTTGTAAAAAGGAAAACCTATTTAACAAATTTAGGTATATTAAATAGAGTTCAATTTGTTTTGATTTTGAAAAATAGAACTCTCATTTGATAAATTTGGGTATGTCAAATGGAGTTTAAATATGTTTTGATTTTGTGTATGATGTTGCTTTTGAAAAGAGGGAACTCTCACTTAACAAATTTAGGTATGTTGAGCAAAGTTCAACGATATGTTGATTTTTGATTTTGTTTTGATTTTGAAAATGGAACTCCATTTAACAAATTTACATATGTTAAGTAAAGTTGGTTAATTTTTGAAAAATGTGTTTGAAATATTTTGAAGAACTCTGATTTAACAAATTTGGATATGTTAAATGGAGTTGGTTGATTGATTGATTTTATTTTGGAAAAATGTGATTTTTGATAATTCATTAAAAAGGATTTTGATGATGCACATTTGATTTTGATTTTTGAAAAGGATCCTAATTATCTTTATTATTTAAAAAGAGGCTTGAAAGTTTTATATTTTGCAAACTTTATGTTATGTGAAGTGAATTTCAAAATGATTTTATTTAGGCAGAGTGATTTTGGAAAATTTGGAAAAGACTTTACTTGTTTAGTTTGAATTTTATTGAAACTTTCTTGAATATGGGATGAACCTTACCTCACCAAGCTAGTGGTAAA
Source organism: Cymbidium sinense (assembly GCA_021442155.1). NCBI lineage: Eukaryota > Viridiplantae > Streptophyta > Magnoliopsida > Asparagales > Orchidaceae > Cymbidium > Cymbidium sinense. Next base: position 178,706,452 of record CM038216.1, on the reverse strand, counting down.
GAGGTTCTAAATTTAGTCATTTTCTTTCATTAGTTAATTTATTTTTACCTATTGGGGGACCCAATAAGGGTTTCAGGACCTACATGGAGTGAGGTCCTAAAACTTAAAGGATGTTGGCTAGCTTTGCTTAAGAATGAAATAAGCTGAGTGCCAATAGAAAGAAAGATAGTATTGGACTAATATAAAATATAAGTCCACCATCGATGCTTGGAGATAATAATTATCTATTAAAGATGAGAGAGGAACCTTCACCAGTGGAGTTGCCAGAAAAATCTGTGATGTTTATATTCGGATGTGTAAGGGGACACCATGCAGATCTTAGGGGGTACTTATTAAAGTGATTGGATATGATATTGATGTATGATGCACTATCTAGAGAGATGGAGGCATTACCCTTCAATGGACCTAATCACATAATAAGGACTCCTAAGGCATAATGGGTCTTCGAATATACCAAAGATTTTTCCTTTGCTTTACATGGATATTAAACTGGGTTCTAAAGTTTTCTATGAAGGCAAGCCTTCAGAGTTAATTATATTTTAGGGAATGAAATTCTCTAAAAATACTCTTGATTAAAGTACACAATTATTATCTCCAAAGATTTTAAAGTTAGACTTTCTTAGGGAAAGCTCAAGGAGAAGACTTATTTTTGGAATCTAAAGAGAGAAAGCAGGAAATGCTCATGATATTAGGAAGCCTAGTGAACAATCCAATTGATCCTATAATTGGGCTTTATTTATTTGAAATTGAAAAGAATTATATGTTTGAGTTGAATTTTATTAGATTACTTGGTATTTATTTTCAATTCATGTGTATGGGTGGGGGGGGGGAGGAGGACACCATACATCTAAGGCGTGCTTATTGAGGTGATTAAGTATGACATTGATGAATAGTATACTATCTCAAAAGATAGAAGTAACTACCCTACAATGGACCTAATCACCTAGTAAGGAATCTTAGGCATGATGGGTCTTCGAATATAACAGAGATTTTTCCCCTACTTATATGGATGAATAAAATAAGGTTTCTTTAAACCAAGTTCTAAAGTTCCCTATGGGGGCAAGTCCCCATAGTTAATTACATCTTAAGGAAAGTGAATCCCTTAAGAATACTCTCGATTAAAGTAGGCGATTATTGTCTCCAAAGAATTTAAAGATAGGACTATCAATAAATTGGTTGTGTTTTAAAAAAATCAAGTGGGATGGATAAAAAAAGAGAGTTATTATCGAAACCAAAGGAGATGAGTAGGGAGTGCTCGTGATACTAAGAAGCCTAGTGAGCACTCAAATATATCATATGGTTGGGCTTTATATTTTTAAAATTTAAGAGATTTTATATGTTTGAGTTGATATTTCATTAGAAAGCTAGGAATTATACCCTAATAACATGATATTATTAGGATGCCTAAGTGGTGAGGATTTATACCTGTAGCCCAAAGGGAAACAACAACCTAATATCTTAAATCTAGGGAGCTTTGGCGAAGGGCTAAAGCATGACCTAAATCTGAGGCAAAAGTGGCATATGATTTACCTCCATAAGAGAGAGTAAACCACCTGGCTACTGGACTTATTATGGCTTGGAGTGGCAGCCAGCTAACTCCTCCTACGCTTTAAAACCATGTTATCAAGTCTTATGAATTGCAATATAGTTAGGTTGTTATTATTTAGAAAAGAAACTAAGCCCTTAAACCCACTCTTTAAGAGACTAGAGCATGAGGGGTATGAATAATGATGTAATCTATCTGGGACTTTGACAGGTATGGGTAAATGCATGAGAAATTGATTATAGGCCAAATCAAAAGGGAAAGAGGTATTTTTCCATCATAGGCTCACAAAGGTTGAGCCCTTAATATTTGGCAAAGATGGAAGCTCTCTCTTAACAAGAGTGAAATAAGATGATTATGCATGATATTAAACATACAACATTCAGGTAAGAGATTGCTAAATCTTTTATTATCTTGATTTAATGCCTAGGCCTTATACGAGGTTATGAGTTATTTTAGAGGTTTAGTTATGAGTTGTTAGTTTGGGTAGCAAAATTACTTTTTATCCTAGGAACCTAATCGCATCCAGGCCATACAATAATCACCAATCATTAATAAACTATGAAAAGGCATGCTTTTTCTAATGCACAAGCTAAACAAAACATCAAATAATTTTATGAAGCTATCACAAAAGAATAAGAGGCGGTCGCATCGTGCATTTCTAACGAAAAGAAATATGGGTAGCCGATCTCTACCATTATACATCCCGAATTATAAGAGAATAGGTACAATTACAAATGATGAATGCTATGGGGGTGTTCATTCATCATTCTTCATTCTTCATTTCTTCATCTTTCTTTTCTTCATCTTTCATTTCTTCATTTGATTTGGTCCATTTCTTTCTTCCTTTTGACTTGATTTAGATGTGCTTGCTTCAAAGGAATCACATGGTACATAAGACTTGATCTTGTAGCCAATGCCCATCTTAATTTCCCATAACACTTATCCTAATCCTAATACAAAATTACATTAAAAGAAGGAAAGTAAATCTAGCTACACATGTAAAATAAATGTTAGCTAAACACACCATACAACCCAAGCAGTTATGTGAATAATTTAGACTTAGCACTCCGCACATGGGTAACCCAGCCCACCTATCATTTCTTGGATTACGCTTAGGGGCTAAGCAACCTATACAGTAAAAAAAATATTTATATTTTTATTACAGTGGCCCCTTAAGCATAACCCCTTGCAGATAACATGATTAGGCTAATATCAGCCTAACATCCAGAGTGCGTACATACACCTTAACATCCAACCTAAAATAATACATCACAAAATAAAATATACATCAAACCATACACCGCCCTAACATAAATCTAGAAGTGGTGACTTAATATAATGTGTGTGCATTAAGGTTTGTGTGTTATGTCCTAACTAGGCTTTAGAGTTGTAATTTGCTAAGTGTGAGGGATTTAATTTATAAAGGGTTGATTTCTCTTTAGGTGATTTAATTGATTTAATGATTCTACCTAGTATTTTCTTTTATTTCATATGGCCTACACTTAACAACTAAGTGTTATAAAGAGAAGAAAGAGAGGGAACCTCTATTTCATCCCTACTTTAAGTCACTTCTAAAATAAGTTAATTAATCAATTTTCTTTAGTGAATGACTTATTATATGTTTTAATCAATCCTAAGTTTAGGTTCACTCTAAATGGTCTCATTCAATAAGAAAGGCATCTTAAGATTAATTAGAATGAATTATTATCACATAACACATATTTATTTATTTCTTTTCATCACGTATTATGCATATGATTAAATCCTAAGCATACCTATATATACAATGTATGACTTACGAGACTTAAGTGATGAATGCAAACAAGTGTATTTAGAATTTAAATATTTCATTTGATTTAATTATGAATGCATGTCTTTTTTAATGGAAAAAAGAATTTTCATCCATTAGCTAAGTACACATTCACATATATAAGAATTTTAAGTGAGTACGTCACCATTATTCTACACCAAGGACGTAAGGTGCAAGACCTGTATAGGGCTACTTAAAGCCTTGCAGCCTCAAGATGTCCAGACTAATATACCACTTTTCTTATATACATATTGGTGTATAAGCAACTATAAGAATAGGAAAGCCCATGCAAAAGTTGTATTTGATTTATTTGACTTATGCTTCTTATTCATTGGTTATATCATACTTATATATGTATAAGAGTTTTAAGTGAGTATGACACTATTGTTCTGCACCAGGGGCGTAAGGTACAAGACCTACTTGGGGCTACTTAAAGCGTCGCAGCCCCGGGATGTCCAGAATAATATACCACTTTTCTTATATACATATGAATGTACAAAAAGAACCACAAGAATGAGAAGTCATGCAAGAAGTTATATTTGATTTGATTATATGATTTACATATGTGATATGAAATTCTTCCTAAGCCTTAGCATGGAGATGCATAGGAGTAGATTTAGACAAATGTTGTGTTCTTTTCAAATGAACTATGCATTTGTAAATCCCATACAAATCCATATAAGGTAAGGAAAGAGAGCTTCATATTGCATATCTTATATTATAAATACATGAGAACTTATAGATATTTGTAATTAACATCACTCCATATATTATAATTGATTTATGAGCTTTTGAAGATAACTTTTGATTTAATAGTAATAATAGACACACTTATTTTTAATTTAAATCAACACATGCAATTTGGCATAAAAGAAACCATTTTATTTAGTTAATTTTAAAAGAAATGAATGCATGATTACACATGACAAGCAATATTTAACATGATTGGAAATAAATAAAGGAACATAAGCACATGATCTCATTCATTCCAATTAATTCTTAAGGACAATCATACTAAATAAGGATATTTAAAATAAAACAAAGTTCTTTAATGACACTTTTAATTTTGAGTTTGATTTGATTCAAGAAATGAAAGAGGTTTGCTAATCCTAATCCCATTCACCATGTGTGAGTTAATTTGCTTAATGAGGAATATTTAGGTTGATTTTATTTTTTAATTAGGTTAAGGTATGAATTAAGTGAATTAATTAACTTTTACTTACATCACTTTAAGTTAATTAATTAATTAATAATGAGCCAATTGATATGCAACCATATGAAAAGTAAATTAGCAATGCTCCTGAGAAATGAAAGGGACCTAATGCAATTAGTTTATGATTAATAGTTAATTAGATGTAAGGGATCTAACTTAACTACTTTTATGATTTTCTCACACATGTGAGCTAATCACAATTTCTCTAACTCCCACTTTGGGTGATTGAACACCCAAAGAGCTACCCAAGGTTAATTAAAGGTTGCTTAGGTGTGAATTGAATTTTAGATTGAGTTAATCAAGCTTATTAATTAATTGATTGAATTCTTTGATTATATTTTGATTAGAATGATGAAATTAACTTAGGGAAAGGGATCAAAGATAAGGCCTCAATCCTAACCCCTAAGTCATTTCAAACACTCAATTAGGCTCTGATTTTTATCTTGAAGATTAATTAATTAATTAAGCAATTAATTACCTCATTAATCATTAACTTATCAAATTCTAAAAAGTGAAGAAAACTTAAGAAATGAATTAGGAAAAGTATCCCAACCACATTCCCTAAGCTCCCTTACTATTCAATAAAGGTAATTAGGCTTAAATAATAAATTAAACTACTGTTCATTCACTAATTAAATTAAGAAAGTGATTAAGGCTTAGTCGATTGATTTCCCTAATTAAGCAACCAATAAAATTCCCAAAAAATAGGGGAGGCAGAGGTCATCCCCCTAAACATCCACAAAAACTTGGAGATAAATTGAGTGATTAATTAAAGAATAATTAAGCTAATTATATTTATAATTAAACTTTAATTAAACTAAAATCACTATTTAAAATAAAATAATAATATTTTTTCTAGATTCTACTTTGAAATATCTTTAAAATGAGCCCAAGTTTATATTTTTTTGGATTTTTCTAGGATTAGTTATGATTTTTAAAAGTTTCAGCATTAAAAATAGATTAATTAACCTAATTAACCTTCCCAATCCCGTCGGTGCCACATGGTGGCTGACACGATGCACTTTCCACATGGTGCAACGGGATTAGTTATTTAAGTTATCATGTCAAAGGCTGATGCGGACGGCGGTGGAATGCACTTTCTGCATGGGCTGTCCAATCTAAGATCAGATGGCCACGATTAAATGCATAATTTTGAAGAGGAAAATAGAGGTTCTATGTGCGATCAGATTAGGACCGTTCATTTTGATCACATAGAATGGACAGTCTATGATCTATCTCCTTTTGAGCGGCAAGCGATGGATACTGTCTGTCAATTGTCGCTTGATCCAAGCTCACCTGAGCTCGGATGGAGATAAAATTGATCCCATAGCTTCAAGGAAGCATAACAAACACATCTAATGGTGGAAATCACATCAGACACAAGTTTTCTTCACAAAGGATCAAACTATTTTGAGCTAATTTTTGATTTTAATGGCATACCTCATCGGAGCTTGTGATTAGCGGTTCCAATGATTGAGGAAACTTTGTTAGGTAGAAATGAAGACCTGTTGAGCCACACGAGCCTTAATTTGGTGTAGTTTTCTCATAAGACAAACCCACGACATGTAAGCAATCATTCTTGGTTTGAACTCCACCCTCTGGCCATTGAGAAGCTTGGAAAATGATTCATTTCGACTCCTCTAGGTCCAAGGATGGTGTGTGCAAAATTAATTGCACTTTTGTTGCAAAATGAGAAAAATGGAATTTTCTCTGATTTCACATAAATAAATTTTGGGAGCTTTTAAATGCAAGGGAGGTTGGATCTCTTTCTTGGTGTTTGTGAGGGAATGGGAAAGAATAGGGGATCTCAATTGGCCTGGTGAGTGGTAGAATCACTCCCATGGGAGTAGTGGGTCCTTGGTGGTTGTCAATGAGGGTGATTTCACCTCCCATGAGTCCTGAACCTAACCACCCTTTTGTCATGGTCCTAGGTGGACCTATGAATAGCTGCTAAGTGACCAAGGGGAGGGAATTACCAAATATACATATGTCTTATCTCATGGGGTGCCCTAGACCCAAGAGCAAAGTGGTCATTTGGCTATGGGTTTTGTTGGGCAAGATTTAAAATGGGTCAAAAGTGGGTTAGCCCAAATTTCAAGTGGTTTGTAGTTTATTTGATTTGACCTATTCAGGTCAAATTGGGTTAGGTTGGGCCAGGTTGACCAATTGGTCAATTTGGGTCAAACAAGGGTTGGGTCAAGTTCACATGACTATTTGGAGTATATCAGTGTCATTGGTTTGGTTCAATTTACTTTGGATTTGATTATGACTCATTTGGGTTCATATAGGTCAAATGGGTCATGTTAACAGATTTAACAAATTTGACCAAATTGGGTTGGGTTAGGTGTTGATTCATGTTTAATTATCTAATCAAAAAAGATTGTAGGTTTTGGTTAGGTTTAATTTGGATTTTGGCTAATTTGACCCTTTAAGTCAATTTGGGCTAGGTTAGGTTAGGTTGATCAATTGGTCAAATTGGGCTTAATAATGGCTTTGGTCAAGTTCAATAATCAATTTGGAATGAATTTGAACCATTAATTGCAATCAATTTGGGTTGGATTGTGATTTGAACTATTTTAGCTTTTTAGGCCAATTTTGGTCAACTTGGGTCAAATGGCCAATTGGACTTGGTTTGGCTCAAATAATGGTTTGGTCATGTTCAATCATTGATTATGAATTAGTTTGAATCAAAGGTTTCAGTTAATTTGGCATATGGTAGATTTTGGCTAGTTTGGGTTTCATGTAAGCTAAATGTCGACTTGGTCAAAGGCTAGATTTGACTTGATTTGACCCAATTCAAGGTGGTTGGTCACCCTAGGGTGATTGTTAGTTATGTTGTGAGGTTTGGATGGGCTTAGTTCAATCCAATTTGGGTTGAATTGAAACTTGGCTCAAGAAGGTCTTTCAGGTCACTTTAGGTAAAGTGGACCTAAATGGGCCAATTGGCTTGATCATGGCTTGATTCAAGTTTAGTTGAACTCGCATATGAGCCCAGGATTGGAATATAAATCCAATTACAATTGGTTTGGAGCCAAATGGGTTTTGGTTCATATGATAATTTCAAGTCAAGAGAGGTCAACATGGACTTGACATGGGTTGACTTGGGTTTGGTTTAATAATGGTGGTTTATGTTTATATTTGGATCAATGATTGTAGGAATGATTGAATCATGAAGGAATCCATGAGTTTTGAATTGATTTGTATATCAATTAGCCAAGTTCAAGAATTTGGCTAAAAGGGATAAAATTGAGAATTTGATTTGATTTGGGTTTGGTTTTTGCCATTTGAATTTATATTCTATTTATATTTGTAAATATAAATGAAGATATAAATGGGTTATGAGAAAACCACTTGAGTTTGGAGTGATTTGAAAGCAAATTTGACCAAATCTATAGATGTTGATAAAAAAGGCTTGACTTGGGAATTGATTTGATTTGATTTATTTTTGATCATTGGAGGGTGGGTTTCATTCATATTTGTGGATATAAATAAAGGAATAGTTGATTTATAAAGAAATCAATCAAGCTCGGGTTGATTTGGATCAAGATTTGATTAAGCTTATGGAGGTGGGTCTATATGGCTTAAGAAGGGTTTTGATTTGGTTTGATTTATTTTGATTTGATTTGAATGGTTTGAATTTAGATTTCATTTACATTTATGAACATAAATGAAGGAATGATTGATTTATGAAGAAATCAACTAAATTTTGGTTGGCTAAGCATATGAAGATGGTTCATATAACTTAAGAAGAGATTTTAGAGTTTGGATCTAATCATGGGTTTCAATCATTTGATAGTTGGAGTTGATTTGGAATTTGGATTGGGATTTAATTTGAGATTGAATTTGATAATTAATAAAATTAATTGGATTAGGGTTGATTTGAATTTGGTTAAAGCTAAGTCCATAAGATAAAATCAAAGGGCTTAGGAAGGGATTTGGAGTTCGGATTTAATCATGGGTTTCAATCATTTGATAGTTGGATTTGATTTGGAATTTAGATTGGGATTTAATTTGAGTTAGAAGAAGGAAGCAAGGATTGGGTTTAGAATATAGGATAGACAAGTCCTCCTAAATCTCTAAGGCATAACCTATTCCTATGGCTAACTCTTCTAAGTCTCTAGGGTTAGGTTAAGTGTTCACCTAATCACTAGAAGTGTCTTAAGACTAAAGAACTCTTAGTGTCTATAAGAGTCCTAGATCTATGATGAGGAAGTTGAGAGCTCCCTCCAAAAATGAGGTCAATATTGGGCGCATAATCCATCAACACAAGGTTATGAAAATGCCTAAGAGGTGAGGATTTATGCTTATAGTCTGAAGGAAATAGCAACCTCGAATCCTAAATCTTGGGATTTTTAGCATAAGTTAAAGCATGACCTATATCTAAGCGAAGATGAGCATAAGGTTTATCTCCACAAGAGAGCATAAACCACCTGGAGTGGCCGCCAAATAACTCCTCCTACAATTCAAATCCATGTGGTCTGACCATATGAAATTGTAAGATTGTTGGGTTGTTATTTATTTAGAAAAGAGACTAAAGTCCTTAAAATGACTCCCTACGAGACTAGAGCATGAGTGGTATGAGTAATGACTTGATCTATTGCAAAAATCTTTTTTAATTTTATTTAATTTTTGACACTTCATTTGGACAAAGGCTTTAGGATTTTGATTCCTACATGCATAATGAAATAAAGTTGTTTGCTAAATCAACGAGAAACGAGTGTTTTCCAATACAAGGGATGCCCTCATAGGTCAAGCATTCCCCTATTTTCAAGAGCGAAATAATACACATGCATGATGTGAGACATACAATATTCAGCTAAGAGGTTGTTAAATCTTTTAATTATCTTGATTTACATCCTAGGCTTTATGGTGAGGTTATGAGTGATTAGTTGGGTAGAAAATTTATTTTATCTTAAGAGCCTACCACGTCCAGGCCACACATTAAAATATCAGTCATAAGAAACCATGAAAAGCATGTCATTTCTAATGCACAAACTAAACAAACCATCAAACATTTTATGAAATAGCACAAAAGAATAAGAGGCTGGTGCGATCGGGTACCACCATACAACCCGAAAAGAAAAGATGGGTAGCCGAGCTCTACCCTTACACAACTCAAAATATGAAAGAATAATTACAACTTTATTTAAATGCTATGGGGGATCTTCATTTCTTCATTCTCATGTCTTCAAGTCTTCATGTATCTTCCTTCCCCTTTGATTTTGTAGACTTCAAGGCATCACATGGCACCCAAGAACAAAGCCTTCTAGCCAATACTCATCCTCATCCCCCCATAGCATTAATCCAAATTCCTAATAAAAAATTACAGTAAAAATAAGAAAAATAAATCTAACTACACCTACAAAATAAGTGTTAGCTAAACACTTATATAATCCCAAGCAGTTATATATATAGTTTGAGCTTAACACCCTGTACATGGGTAACCAAGTCCACCTGTCCTAACTTGGATTATGCTTAGGGTTTGAGCAGCCTGCAAAGAGAGAATTTATATTTATTTTTAAGCATCTCTTAAGCATAATCCCCTATGAAAAACATGATTAGGCTAATATCAACCTACCATCAAGTCTACAAAACAAACATCCTAACATCTAATCTAAAATATTATATCATAAAAAAAATATACATCATATCATACACTGCCCTAACTTAGAGCTAGAGTAGTGACTTAGTTCTAATATGTGTGCTAAGGTTTGTGTGGTGTGTCTTGCTAGGCATTAGAGTTGAATTTTTTAAGTTTTGAAATGTTTAATTTAACCTAAAAGGTTGGTTTCATTTGAAGTTATTTAATTGATTTGAGAATTTTAATTTGTGTTTTATTTTGTTTCATATGATTACACTTAGCAACTAAGTGTTATAAAGATAAGAAAGGGGATTGCCCTCTTTCATGCTTACCTTAAGCCACTTTCTAAACCATGTTAATTTGATTTAGTTCTCTTTAATGAATGGCTTATTACACATTTTAAAATTAATTCTAAGTTTATGCTCACTTTAAATAACTCTATTGAATGTGAACGACTTCTTAAGATTAATTTAGTTGAATTACTACTACATGACATACATTAAATCTTTCCTTTCCATCACATGTAAGATGCGTATGATTTAATCCTAAGTGTATCTATACATGCAACACATTTTAGCATACTTATATGATTAATATAGATATGTATTTGAAGTTTATATTTTCATTTCTAATTGAATTATTTAATCATATTAATTTAAAGCTCTATCTAAATTCTTATACAAAAATACATAGGGATGAGATTAAATGGGTAAATCTCATTATTAACCAAGGAAGTGAGGTAATCAAATGACTTCCTTTGGGCAAGCTAAAGCCTCGTGTTCCTGGGATGTCCAAACTATATACCCATTTGCATTCAAACATATGTAAATTTGCGTACATGATTATTAGAAAGAGAGCTCCAAATTACATGATCAATTAATTCAATAACTTAAATAATTATGGATGCATGCAATGTTTTTAGTAGAAAGAGGAATTCTCATCCTTTAGCCACACATACATAAACATGTAAAGGGAAATGAGCAAGTATGTGCTTTTGTTAACTAAGGAAGTGAGGTAATCAAATGACCTCCTTAAGGCTAGCTAAAGCCTTGTATTCCCAGGATGTCTAGACTATATACTTTGTTATCTCACAACACATGAATGTATATGAAAGTAAGAAGAAGAAAATCATGAAAAAATTATATTTCTATTTGATTAAAATATTTATATATATGTTAAACAAAGTTCCATCCAAGTTCTAATGTAGAAACACATGTAAATGAAATCAAATAAGTACATGTCATTATTAACCAAGTAAGTGAGGTAATCAAATGTTCTCCTTGGAGCTAGCTAAATCCTCGTATTCCCGGGATGTCGACACTATATACTTATTAACATTCAAATACATGTAAAACTATATATGAATTAAGGAAAAGAAATCTTTGCTTCACATATCCAAGCTATAGGCACATGAAAACTTATAAGTATTCATAACTACTATCACTCTAATCAATGTAATTAATTTATAAACTTTGGAAAATAATTTAAATTTATTAGTGATAATAGCCACACGTATTATAAATTAATCCAACACATGCAGGCTCACATAAAAGAAAACCATTTGATTTAATTAACTTTGAAAAAATGAATGCATGATTTCAAATGCCATATAACATTTAACATGATTAGAAAGGAATAAATAAACATAAACACATGATTTCATTTAATTAAATTAATTCTTATGGACAATCATATCAAATAAAACCATTTAAAGCAAACAAAGCTTCTTTAATGCCATTTTTAATTTATGTTTTGATTTGGTTTAAAAATGTGAGAGAAGATTTGCTGATCCTAACCCATTCCTATGTTGTTAATTGAAATAGTTTAATGAAATATAATTAAGTTGATTTTATGAGTTAATTAGGTTATAACATGCATTAAATACATTAATTAACCCTTTCCTATGTTACCTTAACATAATTACCCAAATAATAATGAGCCAACATGATATGCACATGCATTGGAAATAAAATTAGCAATGACCTTAAGAAAGGAAAGGGACCTAATGCAATTGGCTCACAAATAATGGTTAATTAAGCTAAGAAACTTAATTAAGTACTCTTATAATTCTCCCACACATGTGGGCTAATTATGATATCTTTAGGATTTTCTTAGGTTATTGAACACCTAAGGGTCTACCCAAGATTTACTTAATTAAAATTTGATATGATTATGATTTTAGTTTAACTAATTAAATAGCATAATTAATTAATTAAACCTTGAATGATTTAATTAATTAAATGAACTTAGGAAAATAGATTAGGAAGGAGGCCCTAACCTTATCCCATGGGTTCATTCACTATTGAACAATGATTAACCACTTAATTAATTGATTTTTTTAATGTTCATGGGATTAATTAATAGTTAATTAACTTAAGAGAGTAATTAAAGCTTAATTAGTCAATTTTCCTAATTAATTAAGCAATAAATCCCAAGAAAATTATGGGAGGCAGAGGTCATCCTATTAAATTAACCCAAAAAGTTTGGGGTTAATTACTTAAATAATTAAGGAATTACTAAGTACTTAAGCTTTAATTACTATTCTAAATTTGTTAAGAACATTTTTAATTAATTCTTCTCTGAAATACTTTTAAAATGATTATTTATTTATATTTTTTTATTTTTCTACAAGTAGTTATGCTTTTTATAAATTTTAGCCATTACAATACATTAATTAGTCCTAATTAACCTTTAACCCCTCAGCGCCACATGGCGCATTGACGTTGTGTGCTTTCCACATGGTGCCGTTGGATTGGTTATTAAAAATAATCCTAGTCAGCGCTTAAGTGGCAGCGGTGGAATGCGCTTTCTCATGCACCATCCGATCTAAGATCGGATGGCCACGATTAATCTCACAGCTTAAAAAGATTAAATTAGATCTATCTATTGGATCTAATCATGACCGTCCATTCCAATTATGCAGAATGGATGGTGCATGATCAATCGTCATGCGAGCGAGGGAGAATGGAGTCTGTCCACCATTACAAGCATGATCCGAGCTCACCCGAGCTTGGATCAACTCTAAACGGATCCCACACCTTTGCGCGAAGGATCCTAGGGGATCCAACAGCTAAGATCACATGGTGTGCAAGTTTTCTTCAAAAAGTTCTAACTCATTTTTCACCCAAGGTCGATTTTAATGGAATACCTCATAGGAGCTTAAGACTGGTAGTTAATTCGATTGAGGAAGCTTCGTCTAGTAGAGATGAAGCTCTATTGATTATGACAAGCTCCAATTTGAGGTGGATGACTCGGAAGATCAATACTTGAAGCTTTGGTGGTTGGCATCGATCAAAATCAATCTTTTTGTCATTGGGAAGCTTGAGAATTGATTCGTTCTTGCTCGACTAGCTCCAAGGATGGTCTGTGCAAAGTTAATTACACTTTGGTTGCGATTAAGCAAATGGGAGTGAGAGGAAGATTCCCCTATTTTGGTTTTGTAGGAAACCGACAATGGGGATTGTGGGGAGCTCAGGAAATGCTTTAAGAAGTTTTAGGGGACTCTCCTTAGGGTTCTCTAGCTCTGAGGGAGTATAAGTGATCGTTTGGAGTTGGAATGAGGAAGGGGGGGGGGTATACCCATCCTCCTCTTGATTGGATGTCTTGGCTTGATTTGGTTTGTTGTGATCGTTCGGCCACCAGTGGAAGACAGGGATGGTAGTGAATCATCTTAGGTGGCTTAGTTTAATTGGGGCGGTGGGTATACCCATCCTCCTCTTTATTGGATGGCTTGGCTTGATTTGGTTTGTTGAGATCGTTCGACCACCGGTGGAAGATAGGGATGGTAGTGAATCATCCTAGGTGGCTCAGCTTAATTGGCTAAGGCTTGGGAGGTGGTTGTCAAAGAGGATTAGTGGGTGTCCTTGGTGTTTCAAGTGCACCAATGGGGGAAGTGTGGTAATTTCACCTCCCCTTAGGTCATGGCTAACCCAACCACCCTTGGGTCAGGTTGGGCAATGTCCTAAGTGTCCATGTGGACTAATATGAGGATGCCAAGTAGCCAAGGAAGGGAAATAATCACTTATATGGGTGATTTGTCTCATGTGATATGCTTGAACCAAGAGTAGAATAATCATTTGGCATTGGATTTGATTTGGATAGATTTAGAATGAGCCAAAAGTGGGTTGGACCAAATTTTAAGTCATTTGGAGTTGATTTGGTTCCATTTGGCTCAGTTTGACCCATTTAGGTCAAATTAGGTCAAATCGAGTTAGGTTGACCAATTAGTCAAATTGGGTCAAACCAAGAGTTTGGTTAAGTTTATATGACCATTTGGGATGTATTAGTGCCATTGGTTTGGTTTGATTTGGCTTATATTTGATTTTGACTCATTTGAGTTCATTTGGATCTAGTGGGTCAATTGGACTCAATTGATGCTTTGGTCAAGTTCAACAATCAATTTGGAATGAACTTGAGCCATAGGTTGCAATCAATTTGGATTATATTAAGATTTTACCCATTTTGGCCAAGTATGCCAAATTAGGTCAACTTGGGTCAAGAGGGCCAATTTGGTTAAGTTCGGCTCAATTGAAGGTGAAATCATGTTCAAATGTTATTTTTGGATGGGTATGGGCCATTGGTTTCAATGGATTTGGCTTAGGTTGCAATTTGGCTAGTTTAGATTCATATGGGTTAAGAGAGTTGACTGGGTCAAAAGACCAAGTTGACTAATTTATCCCAATTTATGACAATTGATCAACCTAGGGTGATCAACAATCATGATAGTATGTCTTGGTGGCTTGGTTCAATCCAATTTGGGTAGATTTAAAACTTGGCTCAAATAGGTCAAATTGGCCACTTTGGGTTAAGTGGACCAATTTGATTTAGTTGGCTTGATTTTAGGTTGAGTTGATTTAGTTGATTTTATATATGAGCTTAGTATTAATTTTTAAATTCAACTACAATCAATTTGGGTTCAAATGAGTTTTAGTTCATTTGGAAATCTCAAGTTAAAAGGGTTAGGTTGGTTTTGACTTGAGTTTATTTTGATTTGGCTTGATGATTGTAGATTTTATTTATTTGGAGAGGTGATTGAAGTAATGATTGATTTATGAGAAAATCAATTGACTTTGACTTTTGGAATGAAGGAATTTGGCTAAGTCCATGGAGTTGGGTCATGTGACTTAGGTTTGAATTTTGATTTAGTTTGATTTAGTTTTGATGATTTAAATACATATTTTATTTATATTTGTGAAGATGATTGAAGATATGAATTGATTATGAGAAAATCAATTGAGTTTGGATTGATTTGGGTTAAGATTTGGCTAAGCTCATGAAGGTAGGTCATAGGGCTTAGATTTGGATCTTGATTTAATTTTATTTAGTTTGATTTAGTTTTGATCATTTGAATGTAGATTTGATTTATATTTAGGAATATGATTAAAGATATAAATTGATTATGATAAAATCAATTGATTTTTGGATTTATTTGGATGGGATTTTGGCTAAGTTCATGAAATTGATTCAAAGGTCATAGGAAAGATTTCAAGTTTGGATTTGATCATAAGCTTCAATGATTTGGCTTGGAATTTAGATTTGGATTTGGTATTTGAATTAAATTTGAGGTTTGGTTATGGCTTAAGAAGGTGAACATGGATTGGGTTTAGGCTATAGGGTGGGTGAATTTCTCTAAGTCCGAAGGCATAGCTTAATCCTATGGTTAACCCTTCTAAGTATCTAGGCTTAGGTTAAGTGTTCACCTAAGTGCTAGAAGTGTCTTATGACTAAGGAAGTCTTAATGTCAGACTCCTGGGCCTAAGAAGAGGATGAGAACTCACTCTAAAAGTGAGGTCAACATGTAGTTATTTAATTGGAAAGAAACTAAAGTCCTAAACCCACTCCCTAAGAGACTAGAGCATGAGTGGTATGAGCATATGACTTAATCTAAAAATACATAATATATGCAATTTTTATTTCATTTTGACACATTTATTTGGATAAAGGCTTGGGATTTTTATGCCTAAATGCATAATGAACTAAAGTTATTGTCTAAATCAGTGAGAGCTCTCCACCACAAGGTAAGCCCTCACAGGTCAAGAATTCCCCTATCGTGTAAGGATGGAGATCCCCCATATTCAAGGAAGAAAGAATATGATATGCATAATGTGAGACATACAACTATACAACTAAAGGGTTGCTAATTCTTTTAATTATCTTATTTAACGCCTAAGCTTTATGATGAGGTTGTGAGTTGATTAAAATTTAATTATGAGTGATTAATTGGGGGCAAAAAAAATTAATTTTATCCTAAGAGCCTACCGTATCCAGGCCACACATTAAGGCATAAAACATTAAGAAACTATGAAAAAGATGCAACCCTAATGCACAATTTAAATAAATCATCAATCAATTTTATAAACTATCATAAAAGAATAAATGGCCGGTGCGGTCGGGTACTGCCGTTCAACCCAAAAAGGGAAAAAATGGGTAGCCGAGCTCTACCCTTATACAACCTGGAATATAAAAGAATAATTATAATTATATATAAATACATGCTATAGGGGGTCTTCATTCGTCAGTCTTCCATCTTTCTCCTTTTTCCTCTTGATTTGGTTTGCTCCTTCTTTGGTTTGGATGGTGCTTGCTACAAAGGCATCATAGGGCATCCCATGACAAAGCCTTCTGGCCACTGCGCATCCTAATCCCCCATAACACTAATCCTAATTCATATTGTGTGGTATGTCTTCAATAAGCATTAGAGTTGTATTTTTCTAAGTTTGGAAATTGTTCAAGTTAACATGATGGTGGGTTTCATTTGAAGTGGTTTAATAGATTTGTGAATTTTAATTTGTATTTTATTTTGTTTCATGTGGTTTACACTTAGCATCTAAGTGTTATAAAGAGAAGAAAGAGAATTTCCATCTTTCATCCCTACCTTATGCCACTTCTTAAAGTATGCTAATTTGAATTAGTTCTCTTTAGTGAATGGCTTATTAAATGATTCAATTAATCCAAAGTTTAGGTTCACTTTAAATAATCCTATTCAAGATGAAAGGCATCTTAAGATTAATTGAATTGAATTACCACCTCATGACATATATTAAATCATTCCTTTCCATCACGTGTAACATGCATATGATTTAATCCTAAGTGTATCTATACATGCAACATATTTTAGCACACTTAAATGATGAATGTATGCATGCATTTAGAATTTATATTTTTATTTGATTGAATTAATTAAACATATTAATTTGAAGCTTTATCCAAATTCTTATATAAAAAGATATAAGAATAAAATTAAATAGGTACGTGCCATTGTTAAACCAGGAAAGTGAGGAAATAAAATGACCTCCTTGGGGCTAGCTAAAATCTCATATTCCCGGGATGTCCAGACTATATACCCAATTGCATTCAAACATATGTAAATTCGTATACATGAACATAGGAAGTAAACTCCAAATCATATGGCTAATTAATTCAACCACTTAGTCAATTATGGATGCATGCAAATTTAATATAAAAGGGGATTTTTATTCACTAATCACATATACATATACGTGTATGTGTCATTGTTAAACTAGAAAAGTGAGGTAATCGAATGACCTCCTTGAGGCTAACTAAAGCCTCATATTCTTAGGATGTCTAGACTATATACTTGCTTTTCTTAGAC
This sequence comes from Cymbidium sinense, assembly GCA_021442155.1. Classification (NCBI taxonomy): domain Eukaryota; kingdom Viridiplantae; phylum Streptophyta; class Magnoliopsida; order Asparagales; family Orchidaceae; genus Cymbidium; species Cymbidium sinense. The sequence goes on along the minus strand of CM038216.1, from coordinate 178,688,690 downwards.
ACACATGAATGTATACATAAATGAGGGAAAGAAAACTATGCAAAGATTGTATTTTTTTATTTGATTGAATCATTTATGTATATGAATTAAAGTTCTATCCAAATTCTAATGCTGAAATGCATAATAATGAAATCAAATGGGTACGTGCCATTGTTAAATCAGGGAAGTGATGTAATCAAATGACCTCCTTGGGGATAGCTAAAGCTTTGTGTTCCTGGGATGTCCAGACTATATACCCGTTACAATTCAGTCTTATATAAATCAACACATGAATAGAGGAAAGAGAACTCAACATTTATACACTTAAGCTATAAGCACATGCATTTCTTATGTATTTATAACCAACATCATAACACATTATTATTCTTTTATATGCTTTAAAAAATACATTTGAATTTAATAGTGATAATAGCCGCACATATATTAAATTAAATCAACACATGCAAGCTTATATAAAGGAAATCCTTTTTTATTTTACTTGATTTTGAAAAGATGGATGCTTGAATTTAAATGACATACTAAATTTAACATGATTGGAAAGAGAACAATCAAATATAAGCATGTGATTCATTCAACCAAACTAGTTCCTAAGGATAATCAAATCAAATAAGATTATTTAAAGCAAATCGAAGCTTCTTTATTAATTAAGTTTTGTATTTTATTTCATTTAAAGAAGAGAAAAGAAATAATCACTTGCTATTTTAAATCGATTCCCACTTTAGTGATTTGATTTAGTTTATGGAAATTTAATTAAGTTATTTTTATGGGTAAATTAGATTAAACCCTTAATTAGATCAATTAATCACCCTTACCTATGTCACCTTAAAGTAATTAACTAAATAATTATGAGCCAACATGATATGCATGGAATATAAACTTGCAATGATCATAGGAAATAAAAGGGGCCTAATGCAATTGGCTCATGATTATTAGTTAGTTAGATTAAAGGACTTAATTAATTACTCTTTTGGTTTTCCTGCACATGTGGACTAACCATAATTTCATTAAACTCATTTAGGTTATTAAACACCAAAAGATCTACCCCATGATTTAATTAATTAAGGTTTGAAGTGATTATGATTTTAATTTAATTAATTAGTTAAATCTTAATTAATTTCATTTTAAGAAAAGATGAAATGAACTTAGGGAAAGGGGTTAGGAAAGAGGTCCTAACACTATTCCTTAGTTCACTTACTGTTAAACAATGATTAATAAACTTAATTAATTTATTAATGTTCATGGGATTAATTAATCATTAATTAACTTAAAAGAGTAATTAAGGTTTAATTAGTCAATTTTCCTAATTAAGTGAGCAATAAATCCCAAGAAAATCATGGAAGGTAGAGGTCATCCCATTAAATTAACCCATAAAATTTAAGATTAATTGCTCTAATAATTAAGTAGTAATTAAGCTAATTAATTTTATAAAAAACTCTAATTAAGACTTAATTACTATTCAAAATGATTTAAGATCATTTTTAATAAAGTTTCCTCTGAAATACCTTTAAAATGAGTAATTATTTGCTTTTTTAATTTTTCTATGATTTGTTATGATTTTTAGAAGTTTTAGCTATTAAAAATAATTAATTAAGCCTAATTAAAGCCTAATCTTGTCAGCGTTGCGTGGCGCGTTGACATCAAGTACTTTCCACATGGAGTCACGGGATTGGCTATTTAAAACTTTTCTGACTTAGCGCTTACACGGTGGCAGCGAACGTGCTTTCTCGTCCGCCGTTTGATCTAAGATCGGATGGCTACCATTAATCCCATGATACATTAGAATAAAATCATATTAAACTAATGGATCTAATCACAACTGTCCATTCTGATCACATGGAACTGACGGTGTGTGATCTACCATCTCGCGAGCGATAAGAGATGGAGTCCATCCACCATTGCTCGCTTGATGCAAGCTTACCCAAGCTTAGATCAACTCCAAAAGGATCCCCCACCTTCACGACGTCGATCAAAGGGAATCCAATGGTCAAGATCACACGAGATGAACATTTCCTTCAAAAAGCTACAACCCATTTTTTCCCTAAGGATCAGTTTTGGAAGCATACCTCGTCAGAGCTCAAGATCGGTAACTCGAATGATTAAGGAAGCTTTGTCTAGTTGAGATAAATCCTTATTGAGCAGCAATCAGTTCAATTCCTCGTCATTCGCTTAGAAGGCCACGAACCGATGATTTGGAGCTCAGCTTTGATCAAAATCCTAACTCCGGTGCTCATGAAGCTTGGGAGATGATTCATTCTTGCTCGATGAAGCCTAGGGAAGGTGCATACAAAGTTAATTTGAGTTTGGTGAAGAAATGGGGAAGTTGGGTCAAAAATGGGAGTGTCCTATTTGGGATGGACGGGAATGGCAATTTTTGATCCAGGAATGAGCTTGAGAGCTTGGGGAATGGCTTTGATGGCTCATCTTGGGTAGCTAGGGCTCTGAGGAATGATTTCATGTGGGCAAGGTGATTTCAGCTCCCATGGGTCATGGCTGACCTAACCACCCCTTGGGTTAGGTTGGGTAGTGTCCTAGGTGCCTAGGTGGACTATTGAGAGAGTGCCAAGTGGCCAATGAATGAAAATGACCACTTATATGGGTGATTTATCTTATGTGATACCCTTGACCCAAGGGTATAATAGTCATTTGAAATTAGATTTGATTTGGACAGATTTGAAATGATTCAAAAGTGGATTAGCCCAAATTTCAAGTGATTTGGAGTCGATTTAATTAGGTTTAGCTCAATTTGGCTCAAATGGGTTAAATTGGGTAAGGTTGGGTTAAGTTGACCAATTGGTCAAATTGGGTCAAAACAAGGGTTGGGTCAAGTTCATATGATCATTTAGGATGTATTGGTATCATTGGTTTGGTTTGATTTGGCTTAGATTTGATTTTGACTCATTTGAGTTCAAATGGGTCAAATGAGTTAAGTTGACCAATTTGACCAAATTGGCCAAATTAGCTTGGGTTAGGTGTTGGTTTGGGTTAGGTTGACCAATTGAAGATGATTGTAGGCTTTGGTTTTAATTAATTTGGATTTAGGCCAATTTTACTCTTTAGGTCAATTTGGGCTAAGTGGGTCAATTGAGTTCAATTGGTTAATTTAGGTTCAATTCTAGCTTTAGTCAAGTTCAACAATCAATTTGGAATGACTTGAGCAATTAGTTGCAATCAATTTGATTTATATTTTGATTTGACCCAATTTGGCTTTTTAGGTCAATTTGGGTCAACCTGGGTCAAGAGGGCCAATTAGGTTTGGTTTGGTTCAATTGAAGGCCAAGTCATGTTCAAATATTGATTTTAAGTTGGTATGAATCATTGGTTTCAAGGGATTTGACTTAGGTTGCAACTTGGCTAGTTTGGGTTAATATGGGTTAGGAAAATTGACTTGGTCAAAGGACCAAGTTGACTTGGTTTGACCCAATTTGTGATAATTGATCAGCATAGGGTGATCAATAATCATAATAGGAGGTTTATGTAGGCTTGGTTCAATCCAATTTGGGTTGGATTGAAACTTGATTCAGATAGGTCAAATTGGTCACTTTGGGTCAAGTAGATCAATTGGGTCTAGTTGAGTTGATTTTGGGTTGAGTTTTATTTAGTTGAGTTTATATATGGATTTGGGATTGATATATAAATTTGATTGCAATTGATTTGGGTTTGGATGAGTTTTGGTTCGTTTGGATATTTCAAGTCAAGAGGGTCAAGTTGGGTTTGAATTGGGTTGATTTTGGTTTGGCTTGGTGATTATAGATATCAATTATATTTGTGAATATGATTGAAGGTATGATTGATTCATGAGAAAATTAATTTAATTTGGGTTTTGGAATGAAAGAATTTGGCAAGTCCATAGAGTTGGGTCATGTGGCTTAGGTTTAAATTTTGATTTAGTTTGATTTAGTTTTTATGATTTAAATGTATATTTCATTTATATTTGTGAAGATGATTAAAGATACGATTGATTTGTGAGAAAATCAATTGAGTTTGAAGTGATTTGAAGGAAAACTTGGCTAAGCTCATGAAGGTAGGTCATAGGGCTTAGAGAAGGGTTCGATTTAGTTTGATTTAATTTTGATGATTTAAATGTATATTTGATTTATATTTGTGGAGATGATTGAAGATATGATTGATTTATTAGAAAATCAATTGAGTTTGACTTGATTTGGATGAGATTCTGGCTAAGTTCATGAAATTGATTGAAAGGACTTAAGAAGGATTTCAAGTTTGGATTTGATCATGGGTTTCAATCATTTGGTTTTTTTTTTTTTTTTTGAATTTGGGTTTGGATTTGGATTTGAATTTGATGCTTGAATTAAACTTGAGGTTTAATTAAATGCATGAACATGATTAGAGTTTATTGATTGAACCCTAATCCCTGAGGACCCAATGGATTAACCCTTAAGCTCAGTTTAAATCATTTTAAACTAAATGCTGAGGGTATTAACTGAGTTAATAACATTAGGAATCACTCTTACCTCGTGAGGTGGTGTTTAAATTGTTAATTCTATCAACAATAGAAATTAATAATATGTTATGCACAATGTGCACTTATTTAATAAAATCATATAATGGTCATAAGTATAAGAACTTTACCTCAGTCAAGACTATGACTATATAGACTAAAACTCATAGTGGCCTTGTTATACTAAGTAAGACCAAGAAAACTCATCATATTTTTAAGTATTGGACTGAATATTTTGAAGTTATCTAGTATGAGTTATTGGGTTGGCAAATGGACCAAGTACTCCTAACATGCCTTAAGGTAGACATCTATAATATGAACTCAATATAGGGTAAGAAAGAGAACTAATTTTAATGGTTAAAAACTAATGTTGATTAGAACTCAATGATAAAGTAAAACTCAATAAACATGATCCTTTGATAATGAAAGTGATAAGAGAAAATTCATTGGCCTAAGGTTGATAGAAAAAATTTGTCTCCATAGGAGACTTGAGGATGTCAATTCATAGAAGATAGCATGTTATCCCTATATAGGATCAATGGTCTTCATCTATTGGATAAAATAAGTTTTCTTTATTAAAAGAGATGGTTACCTCATTGTGGAGATTTTATTTGGGATAGGACGCCATGCAGATCTTAGGAAGTACTTATTAAAATGATCAAGCATGATATCAAAGAATAATAGACTACCTCAAATAATAGAAATATTATCCTACGATGGATTCAATCATCTAATAATGACTCCTAAGATTGATAGGTCGAAGTGTACTAGAGATTTTTTCTCTACTTTATATAGATAAAGTAAGATAAGGTTTATTTTATGTTGAGTTCTTGAATTCCTTAAAGGGCAAGCCCCTATAGTTAATTACATCTTAAGAAATAAGATTTCCTATAAAAACTCTCAATTAAAATGATTGCTAATGTCTTTATGAATTTCAAAGCTTGATATCAAAAGATTGGTAATTTTGAAAGTCAAGTGAAAAAAGTCAATTAGGAAGAGTTCTTAATTGAATCTAATGGAAGACAAGTAGGAAGTGCTCCTAATACTAAGATGCCTAGTGAGCACTTCAGTCTATCATATAGTGAGGCTTTTATATTTTTTGAAATATAGAATTGTGATTATTTAGGTTGTCATCTTAATAGAAGTTAAGACTTATATTCCAACAACAAAAGATTATAAAAATGCTTAAAAGGTGAAAATTTATACCCATAGTAGAGAATAAACAGGCTACCTCTGAAGCTATGTTTAAAGTGCTTTAGCATGAGTTAAGAGCTTGACTTATTATGACAAAAGAAAAAAAAGATATATGGTTTCAATTTTGCTAGAAAGAACAAACCCATCACTTGGAATCTCTTAACAACATCTTGTGAATTAAAACTATGTGGCTAAGTCTCATAATGTAAGATAGCTAAGCCATTATATTTAGGAATGAAAGTTAAGAGCCTAAACTCACTGCCTAACTCTAAAATCATGATTGGTATATTATGCTTCTAGTTAATGTAGTCATTTTAATTTTTATATATTTTGACTCATAATTTTATTTAAAGGATTTTAGGTATGCAAATCATGCCTAAAATGAGATGTAGTTAGAAATGAGTCGAGGACCAAATCAAAAAAGAATACATACTTCTCTTAGAAGGGTGATTATCCTCACATAAAAATAAATTTAATGAAGCTTGCATGGATTAGGTTAGACTAATGCAAATGAACCAGCTCCATCCTATCTAAACCCCCATTCCCTTCTCTCCAATTGCCTACAACTTCTCCAAGTGCTCCAACTAGCTAAGATCAATAGCCAACCATGGTTTAACCATGGTAAAGCCATAGTTGTTCATGGCTAATTTGCTAATTAATGTCACAATTGCTCCCATTACAACGAAAGAGTCAGTTCATCATTCATGAGCTGAGAGAAGGAAATCCCACCATTTCCCACACCCTCATGATCTTCAAGTTAGCTCTGCCTTCAAAGCTACCCAAATGGCAGTTAGATCTTGGTTGGCCTAGTGATCTAGACTTATTTAAACTAATTATAGAAATATTTTTCTTTTATTTTAATTATTTAAGGTGTACAAACCAAGAAACCTAATTGTTTAACCCAGATAAGTGAGAATTTCAAATCCCTTCTCCATCCTTTTAGTCTTGATCTTCCAAACAATGTATGTCACGACGGCTAGAGTTAGGCCAATAGGCTAGTAGCTCTCCACCTCTTGAAGCTTTGAAATAGTGTTTACCTCAATTCGCTAATGGTGGGTAAAAAATAGTTCTAATTTGAATAACTTCTATAGGCTTTTGAATGAAGAAGATGAAATTAAGGTTGTTACTCTTAGATTAATGGCCCTGATCTAATCGAACCATGATTTTGTCTAAACCCCTTAATTTTTAGGTATTTTTAGGTATTATTTGTAGATTTTTTTCTCTGGATAAATAACTAAATTACACTAATTAAAAATTAATCTTAAGTAGGGTTTTTAATGAGAGACATTGAAGAGATATTATTCCTCTAATTATTTTTTATTATTTAATGTATTAAATGGATTAGAAAAATATTCATCATTATTAGAACGATTTAAAATGACCTTGTAAATGCCCCATAAAAATTACAAGTCCATTTGAATTCAAATACATGATTTATGTTTGTTCTAATAAATTATTCACTATTTAAAAATAGTAATTAAAATAAATTTTAGAATTTTTAGGAAAATTTAGATATTGTTTCATACATATTTTTGTGTATCCCCAAATTTAATTAGAATTTTGGAAATCATTTGATTAATTGGATAAATTAGAATAAAAAATTAATTAATTTATATTTTTTAAAATTATTTATTAATTTTAAAAATTATAAATAAATTACAACTCCTCAAAGATCAAAGGTGTCTTTTGAAGTTTTAAATTTATTTATTTTTATTTCTAAAGTTAATAACCAAATATTTTAATTTTTAAAAAAGAAAATACAAATTAATTAATTTTTACTTTAAATTTTAAATAATTATATCATGTAATTAGAATAAGGTTTATCTAGAGTGAAAAATCTCATTAGAATACAACACCACACTAATATACATGTAGTCCAGACTATATTCATTTATGTATTAGATTAAGAGCATATGATCCTCTATTTTGTCATAATATTTTATAACTTTATTAATTTGATTTCAACATGATCTATCATATGGTTGATTATATCAATTAACCATAAACACAATGATAGCTTGTACACAAGAAGGCTACAAAAGTGGTAGCTAACTTAGTAGGGAAATGCACTACTCTAAGGCTAATTCACATAACATCTTATGACTCTGATTATTTTTTTAACTATATTAGCAGTTTGCACCATAAACATCATGCATATTAATCCTTCATTTTAGCTAATTTCATAACTTAGTATTGCACTTTTATTAAATTTTCAATACCTAGTCGATTTCTTAGACTAAATATCTTTACTTAAAATGGTTTATTTTTTTTCATCAGTATTATTCTTATTTCCTCAAACATGCCCACTTAAGCAAGAAAAAATTCTTGGAATAGTACGTTATACCACAATTGCACTCATATGAATATAATAATACCCTTTCCATGAGCTTGGTTATATTTTGAATCAAGTTTAATTGAGGTTTAACCAATATCACATTGATCAAACACTTGTTCAATTGAGTCATATAAGTTTGACAAAGTGATTTCATTGTTCAGACAAACTTGATTTCATTCTTTTCTTTTCTAAATTTGTGGTTCTTATTCAAAACTCTACCTTTCACTCTAGGTATTTTGGATATTTTTTATAGACTTAGAATATTACTATCCTCAGGTGTTTATACCATACTTTAAAACTTGAATCATATACCCAATTATTGTTAATTTCAACTATCTCCATCTTATTGATGCATTTGCAAACATATAAAGTGATGTTAACACTCAAAGTTAGAATACATCCCTTTACAACCAAGAATTAATCAGGATTATGATTAATTATTATTATTATCTGATAATTCATATGGTAAAAAAAATCTTTTAATTATAATGATACCTCATATAATCATTTAAAGAGCATAATTAATTTATAGTATATCAATCTGATCATTAATAAAGTGATAATCCTTAAATAATAATACTCTTATTATTGACTTCATTTAATAAGTCATTAAGATCATATAATCTACATATGATGCACAAGCATTGCAAGCACTTAAGTATTGTGATAATACACAACCTTTTATCTACTTAGCATAGAGAGGATGTTGTTAGGTTATTTTGATGTGCAAATTCTTTGATGCTTACAAAGAGATTCTCTTAAGTGTAAATTCTAGATTGATTTTTTATGTTTGCCTTTTTATATATTGTGTTGCTTATGATTTTATAACATTATAATAGAGATATTCTTCTAAAGGTGCTTAGCATATGGCCTTTACTTTTACTTTTGTTTTTACAAGGGTCGTATGTTAACTTATAAAAGTTCTAATATTTTTACGTTATTTTTACATACAAAATTATACTTTTTGTGTGATGTGATGTCACCATTTAGTCTTAGAATATTTTTATTAATTTTTTAAAAATTTATATGTGCAATAAAGTATTAGCAACATTTTTTGACTCATTAAAAGCAAATCTAATCCTTGACAATTCGGAGTACAATCTAAACTAAGAGAAAGAATTAGGAGTAGAGGAAAACAAGTACTTATATTTTTATTATTTAAATTATCCAAGCTTATTGAGTAAAATTTGGTAATCCTTTTAATTTTTATCTTATGTATATATAAATAAATTACCTAGCTGTGTTAGCTTGTTACCTATTCTTTTATAGCCATTATTGCATATTGATTATTTACATTCATTCTATTTAATTGTTATTTTTTACTTTTTTATTATAATGTGATTATCTGGGTTATAAATAACTTTATATTAGGCTCATAAGATAAAACAATTTTTATGAATTTTAGTAAAATAGTAAATAACCTAAAAGTCAATTAATAAATATTTTAAATTTAAAAATAAGTCTCTCTCTAATCAAATATTTTACTTTTGCTCTTTTAAATTACCTGAGGTTTTATAATATAGAGCTTGCTAGCACTGGTGCACTTTTATAATATGCCTAAGTCAAGTGGACATTAGAGATCTTTCTAACTTAAAGATAAATAAACTTCATTGCATATCATATCTCTTAAAATAGAGTCTTAGATAGCATGATTTTAATTATGCCTAGGAGACTTAATAGAGTAAGTTGTAGCCTAACCTAAATAGAATTGTAAGTCTAATGTCAAGTAGCTTTGATTATGTATAATTGGGATATCTTTTTTTTAGTAGCCATTTCTCTACCTATGTAGAAATTACAAGTTCTACATTTTTCCATCCTTTTTCATAGCGATCATCTTAATAAGAAATTCTTAGTTTTTCTTCGTTGGTTACCTCATGAGATAAACTTTAAATGATGGAATACATCGACAATAAAGTGCCACATAATTGGAATGGGTTGAGTGTGTTCACAGCTAAATGTCTTTGAGTTTGACTACAGAGATGATGGATTCATATAATCCAAATTAAGACTATTTTTATATTTTTCTTAACATGTTTTCCTCACCCACCTACTACCATGAGCCTAGCGTATTCTTTGATGAGTCATTAGTAAGTTAGAGATTAGTATTAGTACAATAGTTATAATCCACTATAATTTACTCAGTCAAGTGGTTGGCTTAATTAAAGATTCATTTAAGTGATTTATTTAATTAAAGGTCAATTAATGATTAACTAAGTTGATTATGATTAATTTAATTAGATTTTAATAATGAATTAATAATAATTTCAATCAAATTAATTAATACATCATTAGTGATTTCTTACACTTAAGGTAATTTAAGTTCATTGATTAACCTAAATAAAACTTAATTAATATTTTTATTTGGTTTAATGTAATTGATATAATTTGATGATTTTATTAACTAGAATTTAGTGAATGATTAATTAATTTCAATAAGATTAACTAATCAAATGATTTATTCATTTAAGTTTTAATCAAAGATTAACCAAATCTTTATGGTTCAATTTTATTTCTTAAGTGAGTGTTCTAATTCATTAAAGTTTAATGAAATTTGTATTTTGTTTAATGTTAATGAGATTAATTAACTTAAGGTGATAAGGATTTAAATTTATCATTCTTATGTTTTAATTAAGGTTAGAGTTTAATTATTTAATTTAAGTATTTCTATTAAAAAATGTTTAAAATTAATTAAGTCATTTCTATAAATTTAGTAATTTTAGAATTAATTATTTGATTAAATTATCTTTAGAAGGCTAAAATTATTAACTTTGGTTCAATAACCTAAATTTATCAAAAAATGAGAAATGAACATTGATATAATAAACCTATAATAAAAATTTTAAGTTAATTAAGTATGTAATTTATGAGTAATAAAGAAATTATCATTTTGATAATTTTTGAATTATTACTAAAATACTTAGCAAAATTTAGTGTTTTTTAATTTTAATGGATTTCTCTCTCGATGCTAAATCTAGAGAGAAATCATTCCTTCTCCTTAATATTTAATTTATTATGAATTTTTGAAGTTCAACCCTAATAAATTCAATTAATTTGAATTATAATTTCTTATTAAAACCCTAATTAATTGATTTTAAGCTCTAATCAAATCCATTGGGTCTAATTAATTTTTCTATGGACCATGTGTTAGTGAAGATATTTTGAATCATTTTGATATATTTTTATAATTTCCATATTTTTATTTTAATTATTTTATTTAAGTTATCCTAATATACCTCAAAAATCATAACTCTTGATCTAGGGCTCTGATTGACTTGAAATTTTTATGGTAAATAGAGATTTGTAATAAGTTTTTACTTTAAAAGTTTCAACTCAATTAGGTTTGTATTTTAACAGCAATATAGAAATTATCACTTCTAATAAATTCCAAATTAACCCAAAATATTTGACAAATTTTATGGCTTTTTATTTTACTAGATTTCTCTATGAAATATGAATTCAAAGAGAGCTAATTTGTAATTTTTAGATCAAAGGTTGATTTATTATTTTTTTGAAAGTTTAACATGATTAGCTTAATTAATTAGAGTTTAATTCAACACTAATTTGGTGATTTTGAGTTATTTAGAGGACCTACTTAATTTTTCTATGTTCATTGATGATCATTAAAATGTTTGGAATGATTTGGATGAGTTTATATAATTTCTATAATTTTTAATTGATTATTTGGTCAAAATCAGCTATTAAACATCAAATTATAATAACTCCTACTCTATAAGTGTATTTGAATTGATATTTTAATGGTTGACAAGGATTAACGTCAATTTCAATCCTTAAAATTTCAGCTCACATGGATTAAAATCTTAGGATTACTTAAAAAATAAGATTTTAATTAAACCTAAATTACTCTAATCTATTCAACAATAATTAGAGATTTTAGATTCATTGGATTCCTCTTGAGCAAAATCCATAGAGAACTTCTTTATATTTTTAGTTAAGTATTTTATTTTATATATTTTTTTAAAAAAATTAGGTATTTTTTATAATCTTTAAAATCTAAAAATTTCTAGTTTGCTGCATATCCCCATTAGCACTAGATGGGGCACCGCTTTTTGCATTTTGTTGCAGGATTGGACCCACAGGATCCACATGGATCTAACTCAACATGGCGATGGGAGAAGCCATATAACTAGGACCATCTGATCAAAGATCGAACGGTCCTAATTAAACATGTGATCATAAAGGGTTTTCAATCGATTCTATAGCTAAATTAGAGCCATCCATAAAGAAAAAATAGATGCTATGCGTCAACTCCCCATGGTGAGATGATACATGTCGCCAAACTAGTGCAAAATTCTAGTAATTCTCATCAGAATATTGTGATTTTTCAATGGGGTGAGCTTTAAAATGAAACGAGAAAAGATTCTACATGAATTTTCCTTAAAATCACTCGAGTTCATTTACAAAACACCGAAGCCTTGGTTATGATTGAGATCAATTATCTCACTCAAGCTGATGTTGAGTGATTTTCTCATATCAAAAAGCTTCCTAAGGTTAAGATGAAGCTTTTGGTGAAGTTTTCTCTTTTGTTTCCTTATGGATTGTCTTATAGACCAACGGCTATTGCCCTTCACTAGAGCTTAATCAAAATCAAGGTTCAAGTGATCAGAAAAATATGGGGAAGGCTCAATTCAATTGCTTGGATGTTGGTGAAGGTGTATAAAGTGTCCAAGGTACGAGAAAAAAGCTCCTATTCTTTCTTTATGCTCGGTCAACCCCTCCACCATTAGTGGAGGTTATAGGTTGTTGGCAATAAGGATTTGTATCTTGCAATTTGCTGAGAGAGGTGGTTAATTGATTGGATAGTGCTCTTTTATGATACAAATAGATAAATGGAGGAGAGGTGTGAGAGAATTTGTAACTTTGGTTTCTTTTATCATGCTTTTCTATTTCTTTCAATCTCGCTCCTTGTAACCACTTATCTAGCCACTAAACTAAGAAGTTCATTTCATACTTAAGAAAATCAATGGTGTTTTAACTTGCTAGAGTTTAATTTTATGATGGTTAAAGTCTAACACTTTGAATTGACCCAACTTAACTCACTTAAGTTGATTCAAGTGACCTACCTCAGAACATTTGAATTATAATAACACCTAAACCATCTTCATTGAAACCATTTGTGACCACTCAATTTGGATTGGTTTGAGTTTGGCTTAGTTCAAGTCTACATTGGCTTGATTTGACCTAAATGGGTCAAACTAGGTCAAATAACCCTAAATAGTTATTTTTTTTAAAATTTAGATTAAGCTTCAACTACCTTTGATGAGTAGTTCAAATTGATTGTAATTTATTTTAGTTTAATTTTGGATTTGACCCAAATTGGCCTAATTTGGCCAATTTGGGTTCTCACAAGTCCAAGGACCAATTAGACCCAAGGAAGAGTTAGATCCAACTAGGTGTTTGAAATGATTTGGAATGTTTAATTCATTTCAATTTTAATTAAATTTGGTTTTGACACAATAGGATTCATTTGGGCCTATTAGGGGAGGAATTAGCAATCAGTCGCTTCTCCCAAGGCCCCCAATAGGATCAGCTATTCAATAGATATTGTAGCCTTGACAATAGGTCCTATTACAATGATGCGATTTGATTTTTTTTTCACCCCTCAATTTTATGAGAAAAAGAACATAGTTTGTGGATCCCACATAGATCAACTTAGTTCAAATGGCCTGATTTGCTAAATTGAACCCAATTTGAAGTCAATTTTGTGTTTAATTAAGTTTGAATAATAATCCTATGTCTTTAGATTGATTTAATTTGATTTAGTTTGAATTTAGGTTAAATAGGGTTTAATTGGGTTAGGTTAACCAACATAATTAACCTACGTAGGGATGATTGAATTTAGATTTTGATTAAAATATTTTTTTTTGTAGTTTGGCTTATTAAATTTGGAAATGTCTTGATCGACCTAGTCCAATTGGGCTAGGTTAAGCCTTGGTGGAGCCCATTGGCTTGACCTAGGCCTAATGTTAAGATTGATTTCAATTTAGTTTTAAAGTTTGATTTTGAATTTCATTTTATTTGATTATGGATTTGTTTATTTTGATTAAGAATTTGGTGTTCACTCATCCAAGTTGTCTTAAGTGTGTAAGAAGATCTTAGCCCTAGAAATCCTAAGTACTAGGATTAAAATAAATATTAACATCATCAACAATGAGGTCAATAATGAGCACAAGTGTGTAAGATAAGAAGTGAGTAAGAGAAAGAAGAAAGGGAAAGAAGTTAAAAAATAATGTGAAAAATTTCTTAGTTTAGATTTCATGAGCCCATCATCCATGGTCATCAAGCCTAAAGTAATTTAACCTAGGAAGGTAGTCGACCAAACCTAATATTGAGACACTTTATCAACAATCATGGATTGCATCATTCAAAGTTAGTCTCATTACTTCAAATAAAGGGAGAATAACTAAGAATCTTTGACAAACAATTTTTAAAAATAAGTCAAAGATCGCACTTAAAATCTAAACATAGGTAGAGAAATGCCTATTGAAATAAAATAAATGTGATAACCAACTTGTATGCAACTCGAGCTACACAATTTTAGACCTATAATCTAAATTAAATTCCAAATTTTAAAGTCCAATTACAGGATAATTGAAATGTCTACTGGGCATCCCAATATCAATAGGCATTTCCTACTTCATCCCGTTTGGCCTCCAAAATAACACTCTCTCCAATTTGAATCAATCTCAATTGAAATTCTGAAATTCAATTCTTTGAAAACTAACTTACAAATCTTTAGAAATAATAATTTATTTTTTTTAATCGAGAGTATTTTTAGGAAGAGACTCTTCTTAAGATATAATTAATTATAGAGGCATGCCTCATAAAAACCTAGTTTAAATTAAATCTATTCTACTTTTCATTATTAAGGAAAACTCTCAGTACACAAAAAAACCTATTAGCCTTAAGAGTCTTTTTTAAATAAAAATTATAAGAAAACATATTTATCTTAGATAATATGCTTATTATATATTTGATCATCCAAATAAAGAATTTAAACTATGTAGTGTCATAAAATTTCTCCACAGCCATAGGTATAAAAATATGTTAAAGGTGTGTATAGTAAAATAGAAGTCAACTCAGTAAATATAGAATTTTATTACTATCAAATATTTATTACAACACACACTCATCATTATATATAATCACAATACTTCCATCTTAGAAATTGCTAAGTATACGGCCTAACATAACATCTAGATAAATAAATTCTTTTCTTATTAATTATTATAGAAAAAACTCATTGCCTTCAATAAATAAGGATGACCACATCAAATGATGGCAGCGATGAATAAAAAAAATAAATTTAGAGAAGTAAAGCTGAGTGGTTGATTTAATTAAAAATCTGGCATCTTTTAAGCACTAGTTAGATTGCTCCTACCCGCAAAAATAGGTAGTATTTAAATCAACGGATGTAAATTTTATTTTGAGAATTTAATTTGAGATTTTTAGATATGACATTTCGTAAAATTAATGACCAACAGTGACCGCTTTTTATCAATTATTTAATTGACATTTAGTTTTTTTTCCTATACATCAATTATTCAGCATTATATTGCCACTTGAGAAGCTTGAAGCTTCAGCACAGAAGAAGAAAAAGAGTGCTGTCTATGATCTTAGAAAGTTTGGATTTAGAGGGTGACTATGATTATATGGAATTATTCATAGCAAATGAAGGAGCTAATATAGATTATTTATAGAATTATTTTAGAAAGTTTGGATTTAGAGGGTGACTATGATTCACATATAAAATCACTTGTATATTCAATGAGATTATCAGAGTATAATATTGATATGAAAAATCATGGAAAGAAAGCTGGCATTCCTCCACACATTGACCTACATTTTTTGAAGTAGTGACTTTGAACGGGTGATGGGTGTCTATTGCCGCTATGCCAAATTCATTCATTGTCGTGCTTGGTGAATTATTTCCTATAAGTAAAGCACTCTAATATCTCAAAAGAGGATTAATTGACTGTTAGTTTTAGTATATAAGTTTTTATAAATATTTTTTAGTATAAAACATGTCATTTAATTTTATTAATTTAGGCATGAACTAATGGAATTTTTCATGCACCAAAGCGTAGGTTAATTTTGATGGCAAGGGGAAAGATATTAAGCTATTTTCAACTCATCCTGAACTTTAAATGAGAGCATGATGTAGACTCCTGATGAGCTAGTTGATGATAAACATTTCTTACTTTTCAAGCTTTTTATATACTCTTATTATATTAAATTTGGTCACTTAGATGAAGGAGAGAAACATCAAAATGTTTTAAAGATATCAAAAATTGCAGTTGTGAGTTTTTCAAAAAAAAAATATCAATAAGTGTAACTGTTTAATGTTATTTTTCAATGAATAAACTATTTGATAATAAACTTTTTGCTAATAAAATAGTTGGCCCTATATTAATGACTTCTTTAATTGTTTATTAATTGATAAAATATTTTGTAAGTTGGTATAATTTGTATCCAAACATTTGATTGAATGAGATTTGAAATAAACATGAAGGTACAAATATTTTTCTGAGCCATTTGGAAATTCTGAGATCCATTTTGATCTTATTTTTGTCACTAGCTTCTGAATCTTCCATACATTGCTAGACTAAAAAAAGTTATAATATTAATCAAAATGACAAAAAAAGTCAACCTCTATAAATAGTCAATCATTGTGGAGATCTCATTCCTTTTTTCGAAGTTCTCCTCTTAAGGCCATAAACTCTCACATTCAAGTAGTCTTTCAATTTGGAGGAAAGTACATACAAAAAATTAAAGACACAAGAAGAAATTTTATTCAAAATCAAGTACTTAGTATTACAAAATACATAAACTTACTTCCAAATTTAAACTTACCAAACTTCTACCTACCATCATTATTTTCATTCCTACCATTACAAAACAAATATCAAAATTATTATAAATAATCATATGAAATACATGGGCTATACTAAATTTGAAAGATAATAAAATTATTATACATCAATTTTGGTACTAAAGCTCTTGAAAGGAAGGAGCATTGGAGTCTTATACCAAATTAGATGATTGGCAAGAATTAGCATTAGAATTCTTTATTATCATTGCATAACTATTGCATACAAATATGCTACCAGCAGAATTTAAATAGATAATTAATCATGTTATCCAATTTGAATTCAATTTTGTGTTTAAGTAAGTTTGAATAACAATCCGAAGTATTTAGATTGATTTAATTTGATTTAATTTAATTTCTTTTAAATTTGGGTTAAATAGGATTTAATTGGGTTATAGGTTAATAACATTAACCTACTTAAAACTATTGAATTTAGATTTTGATTAAAATATTTCTTTTATTTGGGTTTCACTCTTTTATTGAATTTGGAGATGTCTTGATATTTATCGTATAATCAGATTGATTTCAATAATAAGAAAATATTCTTTCAACTAAAATTAGCATTAGAATTCTTTCAACTACATTATCATTGCATAACTATTGCACAAATATGCCACCAGTAAAATTTAAATGAATAATTAATCTAGAAATTTATTATATATATATATATATATATATATATATATATATATATATATATATATATATATATTTTATATATATATATATATATAATATGAAAGATAATAAAATATATATCATGTTATCCACTATGTATATGTAATTATGACATATATTATATATGTTATATTAGTTGTCACATAAATATTATATTACTTTGGTTAAAGTATAATTAATTTAGATAGGTGAAAATACAGACATCTTTTAAAAACTACTAAGATGCTCATAGTGCAAATACGTAGCTTTCAGATCCGCTTTGTTTTAAATTATTTACGAAAGATAGGATTGATTAAAGGAATCCGAACTAATTGCATATAAGATCAAGAACTCGGTTCCTCTTAGGTTATAAAACTCGGATTACTGTGTTCATTTTGTAGATCGTGCAAATAAATTTAGTCTAATAATAAATAAATTGTGCAATGAGTAGGGCATGCACCATGGATTTTTTTCTTTATATATATATATATATATATATATATATATATATATATATATATATATATATATATATATATATATAATTAAAATAATGTGACATTTTATCAAAATTATATGAAAATCATTATTACTGTTAAAATAAATAATGTTATTTGGTGCTTGTCTTATAACTTTTAATATCTCTTATTCTCCTGATGTCTTTCCTTCTTATCCTTTTTCATAACATGCCAAATTGAATTCTTAAATTACTGCCAATTAGGATTTATTTAAACAAATTACCTGCTAAATTATACGTCAACTTCATATTCTTAATTAAAAAAATAATGTAGTGGCGGTAAAACTCTTCGAAAGCTTCATACATAAAATAGTTGGGCCATGCACTAAATCAAAATGGATTTAATTTATTTTATTGTGCCATTAAATAGATTATCTATAAATGTCAATCATTAGAAAGGAAGAAGTGTCTTGAATTGAGAACAAATATGGAATCATTGGGTTTGAAGAGTAAGCCTGAGCTTAGGTTGACTTGAGTGCTGGACTTGTCACATAGCATGAAATTTGGGCATCGTATATTGCTATGGCTAACTATGGAGGTTTTGAGGTTGTGTATGATCTTAACCCTGAAGTACAGGCGGGCTTCAAGCGGTCATGCGATGTTTTCATGGAGAAGAAGCTCAATGGCCTTTGTTATATGATGGCCTTTGGATCCAAAGAGATTCTGAATTATTACCCTTAGAGCCTCAAGGTAGCATCCAAATTCTCTCATTAGTCGTCAATGTACAAATAATATTTGGCCTCGGAAATGAATTTTTCTTAATTATATATATGATATAATTTTATAATTTTATTAAAGATCATGATTTCACATGCTTATGATCTCTCAAATTTCTTGATTAATTAGCAACACTATAGATTATCAAAGCAAATGAAGGACCTAATACAGATTATTCATAGAATGATTTTGGAGAGTTTGGGTTTAGAGGATTACTATGATTCACATATAAAATCTCTTACACATTCTGAGATTATAATCTTGATATGAGAATCATGGAAAGAAATGGTATTCCTTCACATGTTGACCCAAATTTTGTGAGCATAATTTCAGCAGAGGAAGGATTGGAAGTAGAGACCTTCAATGGTGAATTAGTGTTATGCGAATTCATTCATTGTCTTGTTGGTGAAATGTTTCTTGTAGTATGGTCTCTAATATTTGAAGAGTTTTAATTGATTGTTAGTTTTAGTTAATAAGTTTTTATTAATATTTTTTTCATATATAACATCTCATTTAATTTTATTAATATAATGGACTAATGGAATTTTTCAAGCACCAAAGCATAGGGTTAAGATTGATGACAAGGGAAAAGATATTCAGCTATTTTCAACACATTCCCAACTTTCAATGAGAACATGATACAAACACCTGATGAGCTAGTTGATGAGAAACATCCCCTACTTTTCAAGCCTTTTAAGTACTCTGAGTATATTAAATTCTGCCACTCAGATGAAGGAGAGAAGCATCAAAATGTTTTAAAGGCTTACTGCATAGAACCAACAAAATTGTAGTTTGACTTTTCACGAAGACAAATAATAATGACAATGTCAGTAATAAACTATCTTATGATGAAGTGTTCACAAATAAAATAGTTGGCTCTATATTAATGACTCATTTAATTGCTTATTAATTAAAAAAAAATTTATAAGTTGGTATAAATTGTCATATTCAAAGATTTAATTGGATGAGGTTTCAAAAAAAAAATATGGTACAAATTCAAGTTTAGAGCCATTGGAAAATTTTGGGTTCTACATGATGATTCATCATTACGCATAAAGCTTATGAATATGAAAAAAT
Organism: Cymbidium sinense; assembly: GCA_021442155.1. NCBI lineage: Eukaryota > Viridiplantae > Streptophyta > Magnoliopsida > Asparagales > Orchidaceae > Cymbidium > Cymbidium sinense. The sequence continues at coordinate 178,668,847 of CM038216.1, read as the reverse complement.
CATTATCAAAATTAATTATAATCAATTTTTTATAATTGGTATTTTTCAAATAATTGTCTTTTAAAGAAGTGAAATTAAGTTAACAAATTGGATAAATTGATATTTTAAACATGAATAAATAATAATTGATTAAAAAATTAGATTTGACCATACCTAAGATTAAAGCAATGAAAATGCATCTAAATAAAATTAGACCTAGCATTTACGTTTTTAGTAAAATTATCAAGGGTATGGCATGCATGAGAGGGTGTAAATTTGTATTTTTTTTTCAAAATATCTTTAGAAAGATATTTTTCTTTTAAATAAAATCTAATTTTAAAGCTAAACTATAATTTATAAATTCTAAAGAGTATATTTTCTTTGGAATATTGGTCACACCTTCAAATGATATTAAATTTACGTATCACCACAATAATATATCACCATATACTTCACATCATCATAAAGTAGTTAAAACATTTAACATTATATGATGATAGTAAAATAAAAGTAACTAAATGCAAACCAACATATAGTGGTTTGATGTAAATATACAACCATTCTATAGATCTTCCTTTTGGGTTTTTCACTAGTCCCTCCTTTTGCTATTGTAAGGTGAACAAATTTTTTCTCTAAAGGAGTAATAGAGAAGCCTTATGTACTCTTTCACTGCAAGCAAGAAAGATAATACTTTAACCAAGTCTTGTTAAAATCTTTTGGAATCCAATATCTCTTGTATAAGTACAAAACAAAAGTTCACAAATTTGTTGCATTTCCATTATGAGAAATAAAGTGTAAAGAGGGGATAACTAATTTATATCTCCTCTTTTTCCTCACTAGAAATTGCATCTCTTAAAGTCATAAGTGGTAGCTTACTATTTTTCCAACAAAAATCTTCTCTCACAAGTTTAGGGTTTAGTATTAGCTTACATGTCAGTATACAAAATAGGCAAGTTTAATTATAATTAAAAATAATAATGTAATGATTGATTGTACATTATAACTATAAATGTTGTGAGATTAATCTAAATAAAATTACATTGATCTAATTAATTTAGCCATTTAGTAAGGTTAATTAAGATAATTTATTGTACAATATGATATGAACATACAATATGAATATTTAAATTTTTTTGGTTAACTTAATTAAGGCAACTTATATTATGCTTAAAGGAGATAGTCATATTGGTATAAAACAATCCCATTCTATAATATGAATATTACAAATGTTGAATTTATTAATTAATAAGAGTTATGTAGTAAGATAAATTATATAGTTTGATGTAAATTTATTTTTTAATTACTTAACTCTCTTTTTTTAAATTAACCCTAATCACAATAAGATCCTGGTCATGCAATATAATTAATTGATCATTTTTAATAAATTTTTTGTGTCGATGATTAGATTTGGTGTTTGGTTTACTTGTGCATGTGATGATTAGCATTCTTAAAACATAAATATGACTAGACTCAAATAAAATTTAAATTACAAGTTCAAAATTTTGGAGGTGTCCATCTTTGAAATCTAGATAAGCTAATCTTGATTATTTTAAACTATTTAGTAGCTTAAATTTTGAGCTTCCTAAAAGTCATGTATCTTAGGCTAAGCATCCATAATATTAAAAACTATATTTTTCCAAAAATATTACAACATGAACTTACAAAATATTTTTATAATCATGTTAGCCTGAATCAATTTATGTTTGTGATGGAATTAACAATATCCCCTTTTGGTGATGGCAAACTTTGGTTATTTATATAAGTTTTTAGAGTTGCTAAAATTACCATTAAATTTATTTTTTTTAATTTTAATTTAATATGTAGTAAATACAAAAGCATATATTTACTAAGAATAAGGTGCTTAATTATAAATTAATTGACATGTGTGCTGAACAAATCATAAAAAATTTAGACAAATTCATATTTCTAAATATAGTACAAATTTCTACATTTTTCTAATTAATTTTAAAACATACTATTAACAAATGACATATATAGATGTAAACACATAAAACTCACAAAAAAAATAACCAAACTAAAAATTGGACCAATTACTCCTCCTTTTGACACTTTAAAAAGAATAATATACATAAGTCAATACAAATACCAATAACAAATATAAAATTTACAAAATTTTGAGGAGCCTTAGTCAAGATCAAAATAACTCATGTAGTCTTTCAACAAAAGAAATTGGCTTTAACATAAATCTTGATCCATATCACATTACTACTATTATAGTTTTGGCCTCATTCTTCTGCATAATTTGGTAAGCTCTTGGTGAGAGAAGTGGTCTATCTAAGCATCATGAGAGTATGTTTATGAAGGATAAACTAAAGAAGCTTGGATCAGTGGTTGTGTAGGCAAACCTTTTTTTTTCTTCATCATTTATCATCAATGGATAATATACTTTTAAATGAAGAGATTATAAAATAAGTGAAAAAAAAAAAGGGGAAAAATATGATTATGTTCAAGATAAGTCAAATTATGTTTTACTTTCAAGATGTATATTACCACATGATCAAGTATATTTTGACATTACTTTACTATTTGACAAATAGAGTAAGATTTCCACTACACTAAATGAGCATATTCATAGCATTAAATTTAATGTATGTATATAGAAATAAAGGTTAAAAAAAAGCTAGATCTTTTGATTAGATTGTAAATGGAAAAATAATATTATGAAAGCACATATTGTATTACAAACATTCTACATAAGACCATTGATAAGGGAAGTTGATAAGGTAGTTGAGTTCCATAAAACTTGATTGATGGTTGACCAATTATTAGTGAGCAATGGTGATGATATGTGGATGATAACCATAATTAGATATAAAACATATAAGTCTTGATTATAGATCTTGGATTGCCTATGACAAATCATGTGTATCATAATTATAAATTCATTTACTATTGATGAAAAGGTTAATAAAAATTTGAAAAACTCATTTTGAGTGATACAAATGAGTGAGTAAAACTAAAAATTGAATTGTGGTACCAACAAAGAGATCATTAATAAAGTAAGAAAGATGTTCTTGGAGTACAAGTTTAGAATAAATTATTGAAGATCCCCTATATTTCTTGTATTAGAAAATCATCACTTTGGATGATCATATTTTGGATAAATGACAATGGATTAAGTTTATCTCAAAAGTTCTCAAAATGATAGGAAGAAGGCATGTAGATTGGGTGAATGATTAAAGTTTTGAAGTATTTATAATACTTTTCTATTATCAATGATTATTAAATACAATATGGATCATATAGTATGATCAAGTAATTTTGATATCACACTATTAACATTAAGAAAATGTTAGTTGAACTCTAAATCAATTTTCTCCTCAAATATCAAGTCTTTTGCTTAAATAATTAGAATTAGATTGTACCTAATATGGCCTTAAGAGAAACCACTATTATTTGATTCTATTGTGAATTCTTTATGATCAAAATTTTATACTAAGGTAAAACCACTTTCACTACTTGAGCATTCTTGCCATATTTGGCTGATTTGGGACTTAAGAAAAGCACCTAAACAAATAATATTTATGATATTATTTATTACAATCATTTCTTTGTTTTATAGAAAATAGTGTTAGTCTAAAAAATATACCTACCATCCAGAATAGCAAACAAACAATCTTAGTCATTCAAACTAAAATTGTACACCACAAGATAATAAAAATATCATATGATGGATCATCAACAACAAGTCTAGAGTTGGAGATCTAACAATTTTGTAAAACTTGTGTGGTATTTGTGTTGGCCTTTTTGGGTTTAAGTTTTGATTTAACTTTAGAGTTTATTTAATTTTTTTATCATTGGATGGTTAAATGAATTAGTTAATTTGAATTTTATTTCTAATTTTAATTTATTTTATTTTATCTTAAATTGAAATTAGGTTTAAAAGAATGAAAGAGAATAAATTTTGCTTGAGGCACAAACCATTATATTTAACATCCCAATAGTAGAATGAAGTCTTCATAAGATAAAATACTAAATATCAAACTAAAAACCTATGTATCTGAATTTACCTTTTAAATTTATTTGAGATTTAATTAAATTGGGTTTAATTTGATTGTTTATTTGATTTAGTTAAGAGTTCAAAAGTTAAATTGGTTTAGTTATTATTTCAATTTAAATGTCTTATGCTTTCATTATATTTAAGTTGATTAATGTATTTGGATTAGTTTAAGATTTAGATGCTTTCATGATTTATTAGTTTTATTAAATTTGATTATGTATTTGCATTTGATTCCTCAGTAAATTTAGATTTGTTTCCTCAGTAAATTTGATTCCTCAGTAAATACATTCTTCAGTAAATTTAACACATCTGATTCCTTAGTAAATTTAGATTTGTTTAGTTTTAGGTTTTATCATGTTCATTTGATGATTTTAAGCCTTTTAGAAGGCTCAATCTGACTAAAATTTTGGTTGGTTGATTTTTTGACTTGATGGAGCCCACGTAGGTCTACTCATGTAAAATGACCTCATTAGCTACTTTGAATCTCATTTGAATTTCATTTTAAATTTATTTATATTTATAAAATAATTCTATTTTTTGTTTTGATTTAATTTAATTTTATTTGATTATTCTTAGATTTAGGTGATTTGGAGCTTAAATGAGTCAATTAATTGACCATGCCAATTATCTCAATTTAAGCTTAATTGAATTTAGATTTGAGTTCAGATATTTTAGTTTTAACTTATGTTGAATTTTACTGAGTTTACATTTGGTTGGGTTCACTTCATCTAATTGAGTTAAGCTAGGTCTTAATGGGGTCCACTAAGTTGACGTCATTTTAAGGGATTTGATTTTCTTTTAATTTAATTTTTATTTTTTAGTTTTATTTTGACTTTAAGTTTTGTTTAGATTTATTGTTTAATTTCTATCTTAGTTTAGGTTATACACATAGTCACTATGTATAGTATCCTAAGTACTTAATTAGGAAACTCATAATCTATTATTAAAATCATAATTACTAGAATTGAGATGATGTTAACCTCAACCAAAAATGAGGTCAGCATAAACCTTATGTTGACCATCTTAAATTAGTCTACTAATATGTCTAGATAGTTAAAATGTTTTAATATAAACATTGGCTCTACCAATTTAGTTAATTAAATGTGGCCAACCCAATTGATCCAAATTGATCTAATTGGACCAACTTAACTAAATTATTTATAATCATCAAATTGGTTAGAACAATCAAGCATATAAATTTCTCTAAGTGTCCCAAACATGTTCTAAGCCTCACCAAGGTAATTTTCACCATGGACTAATCCAATTTGACTAAAAAAATGAAATTATTAATTCATTAACACTAATGTTTTTATGGATGATTTGAGTTAGCTAAACATATAATTTAATTAATTCCTAGAGTGTGATTATTATTAAAGATGCCATTAATAGTTATCTAGTTCAACAAAACTTGGTTAGACCACTTTAAAGAGGAAAATTTAGCCAAGTAAGCACATAACCCTTTCGAAATGAGAATATTCACATTTATTAAAAAAAAATTAGACCCATTCATTGATTCAATCAATTTGAACAAGCTTGCAAGTGATTTTATCAATGGGTCATGTAAACATTTTCTTAATTCAACCCAAGTCACTTTGACAATTCCAAATGACTCAATGTGTTTTATTTAAGTTAAAGAGACAAATATACAAATTTTACTTAACCAAATTCACATTTTATTAAAAATTTTTCCCTAGATTACTAACTTAGCCATAGAATGTAAGATGATGAAATTAGGAGATTTACCATGGATAAAATTAAATTTAATGACGTTTGCATGGATTAGGGTAGACTAATGCAAATGAGCCATTTCCATCCTATCTAAACCCCTATTCCCTTCTCTCTAATTACCTAAAACTTCTCAAAGTACTCCAACTAATTAAGATCAATAATCAATCATGGTAAATCCATAGTTGTACATGACTAATTGCCTAATTAATGTCACAATTGCTCCCATTACAAAGAAAGAGTCAGTTCATCATTCATGAGTTGAGAGAAGGAAATCTCACCATTTCCCACACCATCATGATCTTCAAGTTAGATTTACCATCAAAGAAACCCAAATGGTGGTTAGATCTTGGTTGGCCTAGTGATTCGAGCTAATTTAAACTAATTCTAGAAAGATTTTTCTTCTATTTTCATTATTTAAGGTGTACGAAGCAAGAAACCTAATCGTTTGACCTAGGTAAGTGATAATTTTGAAACCCTTCTCCATCCTTTTAGTCTTGATCTTCCAAACAACATATGTCACTTTAGAGTTAAGCCAATAGGCTAGTAGCTCTCCACCTCTTGAAGCTTTGAAATAGTGTTTACCTCAATTGGTTGTAATGGTGGGAAAAAATCTCTAATTTGCTAACTTATAGGCTTTTGAATGAAGAAGATAGGTTGTTACTTATTGGATTAATGGCCGATCTAATCAAACTATGATTTTGTCTAAAATTTTTAGGTATTATTTGTAGATTTTTTTCTCTAGATAAATAACTAAATTACACTAAATAAAATTAAACTTAAGAAGGGTTTTAATGAGAGACATTGAAGAGATATTATTTCTCTAATTATTTTTATTATTTAATGTATTAAATGGATTAGGAAAATATTCATATTTATTATAAAGATTTAAAATGACCTTTTAAATGCCCCATAAAAACTACAAGTCCATTTGAATTCAAATACATGATTTATGGTTGTTCTAATAAATTATTCACTATTTAAAAATAATAATTAAAATAAAATTTAAAATTTTAAGAAAATTTATAGAATGTTTCATACATATTTTTGTGTATCTCCAAATTTTATTAGAAGTTTGGAAATCATTTGATTCATTGGATTAATTAAAATAAAAAATTTATTAATTTATATTTTTTAAAAGAAATTATTAATTTTAAAATTTATAAATAAATTACAACTCCTTAAAGTAAATAACCATATATTTTAATTTTTTTTTAATGGAAAACACAAATTAATTAATTTTTACTTTAATGTTTTCACAACTTTAAATGTTAAATAATTATTTCATTTAATTAGAATAGGTTTATCTAAGTAAAAATCTCATTAGAATACAACACCACACTAATATACATGTAATCACACTATATTCATGTTATGTATTAGATTAAGAGCATATTAACCTCTATTTTATCATAATATTTTATAACTTCATTAATTTGATTTCAAGATGATCTATCATACTGTTGATTATATCAATTAACTAAATACACAATGATAACTGGTACACAAGTTGGCTATAGAAGTAGGTAGCTAACTTGGTAGGGAAATTCACTACTCTAAGGCTAATTCACATACCATCTTATGACTTTGATTATTTTCTTAACTATATTAGCAGTTTGCATCATTAAAAGCATGCATATTAATCCTTGTTTAGCTAATTTCATAACTTAGTATTGCACTTTTATTAAATTTTCAATACCTAGTCAATTTCTTCGACTAAATATCTTTACTTATAATGGTTTATTTCTTTTGATCAGTATTATTATTATTTCCTTAAACATGCCCACTTAAGCAAGAAAAAATTCATGGGATAGTTGTACTAATATGACCTAGTCTATTATACCACAATTGCACTCTTATGAATATAATAATACCCTTTCTGTGAGCTTGGTTATCCATTGAATCAATTTTAATTGAGGTTTGACCTTTGATCGAACACTTGTCCAATGGATTCATATAATTTTGACGAAGTGATTTCATTTTTCAGACATACTTGATTTCATTTTTTTCTTTTCTAAATTTGTGGTTCTTGTTCAGAACTCTACCTTTCTCAAGTGTTCATTCCATACATGGTAACTTGAATCATATACCTAATGATTGTTAATTTCAACTATCACCATCATATTGAAGCATTTGAAAACATATAAAGTGAGGTTAACACTCTAAATTAGAATACATCCCTTTACAACCAAGAATTATTCCAGATTTTGATTAATTATTATTATTATTTCATAATTCATATGGTAATTAAAATCTTTAATTATAATCATACATCATATAATAATTAATTAATAGTATATCACTCTGATCATTAATAAAGTGATAAGCCTTAAATAATAATACTCCTATACATGACTTCGTTTAATAAGTCATTAAGATCATATAAGTCAACCTATGGTGTACAGACATTGCACACACTTAAGTATTGTGATAATACACAACCTTTTATCCTCTTAGCATAGAGAGGATGTTGTTAGGTTATTTTGATGTGCAAATTCTTTGACACTTGCAAAGAGATTCTCTTAAGTGTAGTTGGAATTCTAGATAGATTTTTATGTTTTTTTTTTTGTTATGTATTGTGTTGCTTATTATTTTATAATATTATAATAGAGATAGTTTCTAAAGGTGCTTAGCATATGGCCTTTGCTTTTACATTTGTTTTTACAAGGGTCTTATGTTAACTTATAAGAGTTCTAATATTTTTATGTTATTTTTACATACAATATTATACTTTTGGTGTGATGTGATGCCACCTTTCAGTCTTAGAATATTTTTATTAATTTTTTAAAAATTTTATAACTATAATAAAGTAAAAGCAACATTTTTTTACTCATTAAAAGCTAATCTAATCCTTGACAATTCAAAGTACAATCTGAACTAAGAGAAAGAATTAGGAGTAGAGGAAAACCAATACTTATATTTTTATTAGTTAAATTATCCAAGCTTGTTGAGTAGAATTTGGCAATCTTTTTATTTTTATCTTATGTATATATAAATAAATTACCCAGTTGCACTAGCTTGTTACCTATTCTTTTATAGCCATTATTGCATATTGATTATTTACATCATTCAATTTAATTATTATTTTTTACTTTCTTGTTATAATGTGATTGTTTGGGTTATAAATAACTTTATATTAGGCTCATAAGATAAAATAGTTTTTACTAATTTTAGTAAAATAGTAAATAACCTAAAAATCAATTAATAAATATTTTTAATTTAAAATTAAGTCTTTCTCTAATCAAATATTTTACTTTTGTTCTTCTAAACTACTTTGATGTTGTATAATATAGAGCTTGCTAGCACTAGTGTACTTTTATAATATGGCTAAGTTAAGCAGACATTAAAGATCTTTCTATCTTAAAGATAAATAAGCTCATTGCATATCATATCTCTTAAAATAGAGTCTTAGCTAAGCATGATTTTAATTTTGCCTAGGGAGACTTAATAATGTAAGAAGTGGTAGCCTAACCTAAATAGAATTGTAAGTCTAATATTAAGTAGCTTTGATTACGTATAATTGGGATATCTTTTTTTTTTCGGTAGCCATTTCTCTACATATGTAGAAATTACAAGTTCCACATTTTTCCACCCTTTTTCATAGCAATCGTCTTAATAGGAAATTCTCATTTTTTTCTTCCTTGGTTCGACCTCATGAGATAAATTTAAAATGATGCAATACATGGCTTTCAATAAAGTGCCACATAATTGGATTGGGTTGATGGGTTCGTGAGCTAAATGACTTTGAGCTTGACTACGGAGGTGATGAATTCATATAATCCAAATTAAGATTATTTTTATATTTTTCTTTAATTGTTTTCCTCACCCACCTACCACCATGAGCCTAGCATATTCTTTGATCAGTCCTTGGTGAGTTAGCAATTAGTATTAGTGCAACTGTTATAATCCACTATAATTAACTCAATCAAGTGCTTGGCTTAATTAAAGATTAGTTTAAGTTATTTATTTAATTAAAAGTAAATTAATGATTAACTAAGTCGATTATGATAAATTTTATTATATTTTAATTATGAATTAATTACAATTTCAATCAAATTAATTAATACATCATTAGTGATTTCTTACACTTAAGGTGATTTATGTTCATCGATAAACCTAATTAAAACTTAATTAATATTTTGATTTGGTTTAATGTGATTGATATAACTGGATGATTATCTTAACTAGAATTTAATGAATGATTAATTAAGTTCAATAAGATTAACTAATCAAATGATTTATTCAATTAAGTTTCAATCAAAGATTAACCAAATTTTTATGGTCCATTTTTATTTCTTAAGTGAGTGTTCTAACTCATTAAACTTTAACAAAATTTGTATTTTATTTAATGTTAATGAGATTAATTAACTTAAGGTGATAAGGATTTAAATTTATCATTCTTAGGTTTTAATTAAGGTTAGAGAGTTTAATTATTTAATTTAAGTACTTCTCTATAAAAAGATGTTTCAAATTAATAAAATCATTTTTGTAAATTTTGTAATTTTTAGAGTTAATTATTTTGTTAAATTATCTTGAGAAGGCTAAAAATCATTCACTTTTGGTTCAATAACCTAAATTTCTCAAAAATTTTATGAGAAATGAACTTTGACATAATAAACCTACAATAAAAGTTTTAAGTTAATTAAGTATATAATTTATGAGTAGTAAGAAATTATCATTTTTGATAATTTTTAAATTATTCCTAAAATACTTAGAAAATTTTAGAGTTTTCAATTTTAATGGATTTCTCTCTCGATGCCAAATCTAGAGAGAAATCATTCTTAACTTTTTGCTTAATATTTAATTTATTATGACTTTTGAAGTTTAGCCCTAACAAAAGCAATTAATTTGAATTATATTTTTTTATTAAACCCTAATTAAGTGATTTTAAGCTCTAATCAAATCTAGAGGGTCTAATTAATTTTTTGATGCTCCAGTGTTAGTGAAGATGTTTTGAATCATTTTCATATATTTTTTTTAAGTTTCATATTTTTTATATTAATTATTTTATTTAAGTTATCCTAATATACTTCAAAAATCTTAACTCTTGATCTAGGACTCTCATGAACTTGAATTGTTTTGCTGCAAGTAGAGATTTATAATAAGTTTTTACTCTAAAAGTTCTGACTCAATTAGGTTTGTATTTTAAGTGCAATATAGAAATCATCATTTCTAATAAATTCCAAATTAACCCAAAATATTTGATAAATTTTATGGCTTTTAATTTTACTAGATTTCTCTATGAAATATGAATTCAAAGAGAAATATATTGTAATTTTTTAGATCAAAGGTTGATTTATTATTTTTCTAAGTTTAACATGTTTAGCTTAATTAATTATTGTTTAATTCAACACGAATTTGGTGATTTAGTGATTTTTAGTTATTTAGAGGACCTACTTAATTTTTCTATGTTCATTGATGATTATTAAAATGTTTTGAATGATTTTGGATGTGTTTCCATAATTTCTATAATCTGTAATGTTTCTTTATTCAAAATCAGCTATTAAACTTCAAAATATAATAACTCTTAATCCATAAGTGTATTTGAATTGAAATTTTATGGTTGACAAGGATTAATGTCAATTTCAATCCTTAAAAATTTCAGCTCAATTGGATTAAAATCTTAGGATTAATTAAAAAATATAACATTTTAAATTTAAGTTAAATTACTCTTAATCAATTCAACAATAATTGGAGATTTTAGATTCATTAGATTCCTCTTGAGCTAAATCCAAAGAGAACTTATTTATACTTTTTAGTAAAGTATTATACATATATATATATATATAAGGTATTTTTTGTAATCTTTAAAGTCTAAAAATATCCTTAATTTCCTACATATCCACATTAGCAGTTGACGGGGCACCGCTCTTTAGATTTTATTGTAGGATTGGACCCACGGGATCCAGATGGATCTGAGTTGACATGGCGATGGGAGAAGTCAATTAACTAGGACCATCCGATCAAAGATCGAACGGTCCTAATTAAACATGTGATTATAAATTGATTTTATAGCAAAATTAGAGCCATCCATCCTAATAAAAAAATATATGCTACAACATCAACTCCCCCATGGTGAGAGATGATACCTATCGCCAAACTAGTTCAAAATTCCAACAATTCTCATCAAAATTTTGTGATTTTTCAATTGGGTGAGCTTTAACATGAAATGAGAAAAGATTCTGCATGGATTTTCTTTAAAGTCGCTCGAGTTCATTTTACAAAACACCAGAGCCTTGGTTGTGATTGAGATCAATTATCTAACTCAAGCCAATGTTGAGTGATTTTCTCATATCAAAAAGCTTCTTAAGGTCAAGATGAAGCTTTTGGTGAAGTTTTCCCTTTTGTCTCCTTATGGATTGTTTTATAGACCAATGGATATTGCCCTTCACTAGAGCTCAATCAAAATAAAGGTTAAAGTGATCAGAAAAATAGGGGGAATGCTCAGTTCATTTGCTTGGATGTTGGTGAAGTTGTATAAAGTGTCCAAGGTATAAGAAAAAGGCTCCTATTCTTTCTTTATGGTCGGTCGACCCCTCCACCATCAGTGGAGGTTAGAGGTTGTTGGCCATAGGGATTTGTATCTTGCAATTTGTTGAGGGAGGTGGTTAATTGATCGGAGAGTTCTCTTTTATCATACAAAAAGAGAAATGGATGTGAGAGAATTAGAAATTTTGGCTTCTTTTATCATGTTTCTCGATTTATTTCAATCTCCCTCTCTATAACCACTTATCGAGCAACAAAGACTAAGAAGTTCATTTCATACTTAAGAAAATCAATTGGGTTTTAGCTTTCTAGAGTTTAATTTTATGATGGTTAAAGTCTAACACTTTAAATTGACTCAACATAACTCACTTAAGTTTAGTTGGGTTAGGTGACCAGCCTTAGACCATTTGAATTATAATTACACTTGAACCATATTCATTAAACAAATTTGTGACCACCCAATTTGGATTAGTTTTAGTTTGACTTAGTTCAAGTCTGCATTGATTGATTTGACCTAAATGGGTCAAACTAGGTCAAATAACCCTAAATAGTTATTTTTAATTTAGATTAAGCTTCAACTACCTTTGATGAGGAGCTCAAATTGGTTGTAATTTATTTGAGTTTAATTTTGGATTTGACCCAAATTAGCATAATTTGGTCAATTTGGGTTCTCACAAGTTCAAGGACCAAGCTGGTTAAATTAGACCCAAGGAAGAGTTAGATTAGATCCCATTATGTTTTTGAAATGATTTGGAATGTTTAATTAATTTTATTTTAAATTTAATTTGATTTTTACACAATAGGATTCATTTGGGTCTATTAACGGAGGAAGTAGGCCGTTTCTCATGATAGGATCTACTGATATTGTAGCCTTAATGACAGGTCTGATTATAGAGATGGTGGGATTTGATTTTTTTCTTGTTTTTTTAATCGTCAATTTTAAGAGAAAAAGAACATAGTTAGTCGATCCCACATAGATCAACTTTGGTCAAATGGCATGATTTGCTAAATTGAACCCAATTTGAATTCAATTTTGTGTTTAAGTAAGTTTGAATAACAACCCAAAGTATTTAGATTGATTTAATTTGATTTAATTTAATTTAGTTTGAATTTGGGTTAAATAGGATTTAATTGGGTTAATTAGGTTAACCAACATAACTAACCTACTTAAAGGGTGATTGAATTTAAATTTTGATAAAAATATTTTTTTATTTGGAGTTTTGCTCTAAAGGGTTTGGTCCACTTAACCCAAGTTGACCCATTTTGATCTAAAGGGTCAAAATATGTCAAAACTTGATCTAAGCCAAATTGATTGAAACCAATGGGTCAAGTCCATCCCTAATCACTTGTGGAACTTGACCAAAGCCTCAATTGGCCAACTAGATGCAACCTAGCCCAATTGACCTTAAAACCAACATGACTTAAAGGGGTCATGTTGAGACAAAATTGAACCTAACTCAAATTGATTGAAACAAAGATTCCAATCCACTCCATATGACCAACCAAACATATACCTACCCTTGACCTACCTCAAATAGGTCAAATGGGTCAAATAGGTCAACTTGATTCATTTAGGTGAGTCAAAACCTAACCTATACCAAATTGAACCAAACCAAAGGAACAAAAACATTTCAAATGGTCATATGAACTTGACCCAACCCTTGGTTTGACCCAATTTGACCAATTGGTGAACTTGACCCAAGTTGACCTATTTTGACCTAAGTGGGTCAACATGAGCGAAACCCTTTCAAATGGATTCCAAATCCGTTGAAACTTGGCCTAACCTATTTTCTCAATATACCAAACATATCCAAATTGAAAAAAATTTGTAAAATGACCACTATACCCCTATGGCATAGAAGAAATTTTGGCCTAGCCCATGGGTATTTTGGTCATGCACTCATCACAAACACTTGAGGGTCTCCTAAAACATTAAGGGGACCTAATGTGTGCACCCAACCCAATGGGTTTGGGTCAACCCATTTGGCCTATGGACCAAACCCGACCCATAGGCATGAAATTGAATTTTCAAACTCCTCCAAACCTCAATTGAATGCACATGGGAGCTAGGCATCCACTCCTCTGGCCAAACCAACCATGTGCACACCTCTAACCACTCAAACAACCCATTCCATTGTGACAATTGGATAAAAATGACATGCATAAGCTCGATCATCCGATTACCATAGGGGGAGATATACTCCCCCTAATTCACTGAAATCTCAACTCACTCATAATCGATTGAGGTCTAGGAAGCTTTAGAAAACATCACAGAGCTTTCCCAATGCCTCAAGGAGAGATTTGAATTTCATCTTTCTCAATTTTCAAACAGTGAAAATAGGGTAGCTCATCCTAATTTCCAACTTCTTTCACACTAAATCTTAGCCCAATTCCTCTTATAGTCATCATCCTAGGACTCATTCAAGCTTGCCTAAGCATTCAATTGAGTTCTAAAGCTAAGGAGAAGATCAATTCAATCAAAGCCGCAAGGGGAGCTAAGGGGAGTTGGTCCATCCACTCATCTACTCAACCTCAAGAGCTTGGAACCTCAACAGGGCTTCGTCTCCACTAGACTAAGCTACCTCATCGATCCCGAGCACCGGTGATCACCTCCGACTAGGTTAGTGAATTTCTGACCACTTAGGCTAAGGTGTGTTGGTCTTTTGTGAAGTGGATTTTCATTTTATTGGATCTTAGCCATTGGATTGGTCGCTCTGGTCCCTTAGATGGTGTGTGTAGAATCTTGTTTGAATCCATGAAGGATCGGGCTCGCATCTTCCCTTGGATTGTGTACAGCTCACATTCCTCCTTAGGGAAGAACTCATCCAATCTCAGCCATCCATCTATGTGTTCTTAGATGGACGACCGAGATTTTTAGACACGATTTTAATTCCTTATCTAATTTTAGAACCACGGGTTTACCCTCTGCCGTCTGATCTTTTATTGGACGGCAAAGGATAAAGATGCATGCACCGTCGCCGCCTTTATCGATGTGACAATTTAAGTTTAGGCTCATGGCATGACGGATGTAAAGCGCGCTGACCGCTGCTACCACGCATCGCGCAGTGGGTGGGGGGGTTAAGTGGGATTATTTATTTAACTAATTAAATCCTAATTAATCCCTATGGCTTCTAAAAATCATATCTCCTCATAGAAAAATCAAAACAATAAAAGGAAAAATACCTTGGATAGATAATTTCATCTAGAATATTCTAAAATCATTTTCAATATATTTTGATTTCCCTTTTTCTCTGAATTTGGGTTTCTTTAGGAATAATAATTAGCTAATTATTTTCTAATTAAGCCATCAATTAATCTCAAACATCTAGGGTTCATTTTAGGGGATGACCTCTGCCTCCCCTAATTTTCTTGAGATTTATTGAGTCTTGATTAGGGACATTACTAGCTCATTCCCTAATTAACCTCTCCATGTAATTAAGGATAATTAAGATATAATTAGTGGATTTTCCCTATATTTAAGTTAGATTAAGGTTAGATATAGTGAATAGGGGTTTTAGATAATAATTTTAGGGTATTTCCCCTAACCTATTCTGTAAACCCCCTTTTCTTTCCTTAATCCCTTTCTTAATTGAGGGTTAATCCATTAATTACCCCTTTAAATGATTTTCAAAAATTCTAAAAATCTTTAGAACTTAATTAATCTACCTTGGGTAGATACGTAAGTGTTCAATAGCCTAAGTCTAATTAAGGAAATTAAACCCCTTTTCATAAGTGTGAAGGGGTGTTTTAAAAGTACTTAAGCTAAAACCCCTTAGCTTAATTAATTTATAATTGTGAGCCAAATTGCATTAGGCTATTTCATTACTAGGTGCATTTCAAATTTGCATACCTTGTGGGTTTTATGTCATCTCATTTGCTCGTAATTGCCTAAGTTAATTTTCCTAAGGTGTTGTAGGTAAGGGTTAATTAAATCACTTAATGCATACTTTAACCTAACTTAAAAATGGATTTAATTATCTAAAAATTAAACTAAAATACAAAACACATGTGGAAATGGGTTAGGAATAGCAAACTAATCTCATCCTTTTAAAATTAAATCAAACTTCAAACAAACTAAAAATAATTTTGAAATCACTTTGATTTATTCTAAGTTTTCTTATTCCTTAAGAATGTCTTTAGGAATTAAGTAAAGTGAGTTTGTTTATATGATTACATTGTTTTAGATCTTTCCCAGCATGTTAAATCGTATGCCATTCCAGGATTTCATGTTTTCAAAGTTTTAAAATGAACTTGTTTACTTTATGTCAAATGTGCATGTATTGGCTAAAGTAAGATATGAGTGGCTATTATCACTACTAAATCCAAAATATTTTCAAAATCTATAAATGAAACATTAAATCTGAAAGTGTGCTATTCTTATAATTTAATTATAAGCTTGCTTGTGATAGATTATAAAGTCATGTGTAGTGTAGCCTTCCTTTCCTTCCTTATGTTAGCATAACTTTGAATATGGGTTAGCGAGACATAGGGCTCATTTGAAAAGAGCCTAACACTTACTTAATTCCAAATCCTATTCATCCCTATGCTCTCACTTAAGAAGGAGTGCTTACATTTGCATGAATAAATTGCATAAACCAAAATAAAACTATTAAGTAAATTTTTGCATATTCTCCTCCACTTTATTTCTTTTATATGCATGTTAGTACTTAAGAAAAGTGGTATATTAGTCTGGATAATCCCATGGTTGCGAGGCTTTAAGTAGCCCTAAGTAGGTCTTGTACCTTACATCTCTGGTTAACAATGATGCTGTACTCACTTATGCCTTTCTTACTTTCATGCATGTATGTGAAATTTTGGATAAAGAAAACCTTTTTTACTTAAGAAAATTCATGCATATAAAACTTCTAAAATTTCCTAAATGAATTACTTAGCATGCATCATTAAGTGTGTTAATTGTCTCATTTGCATGTATAGATATGCTTAGGGTCCATCCATATGCAAGCTATATATGTTGGGAAAGAATTGAAGTAATGTATGTTATGTGAATTTTGATTCATTTTTCTTAATCTTAAAATGTCTTTCATTTTGGATAGGTTTGTTTAGAGTTAATCTAAATTTAGAATTAATTAAAATATTTAATCAAGACATTCACCTAAATGAAACTAAAACATGAAACTAAAACATGAAACTTATCTTAGAAATTACTTAAGGATTAGGGAAGGAAAGAGAAGTTCTCTTCTCTTTCCCTCTCTTTATCACTTAGTAATTAATTGTAGGATTCACCCAAATCAAAATAAAACATGAATTTAAATTAACCCAAAGTCACTAAACAACTTAAATGAAACCATCCTCTAAGTTAGACATGTCTTTCATACTTAGAAAATTCAAATCTAAAGTCCTAAGCTAAGCATACCACACAAACCTTTAAAGCACACACATTAGCCTAAGTCACCCCTTCTAGTTTTAGGTTAGGTCAGTGCATGCTTTGATGTTATGTTTTTCCTTGTGATGAATGTTTTAGATTGGATGTTAGGGTGTATGCTCGCAGAATGATTGGTAGGACGTGCTTAGTCCAACCATTCTTTTCTGTAGGGGATCGTGCTAAAAGGGCACTATCATAAATAAAAATATAAATGCTTCTTGCTTGCAGGTGCTTATACCCCTTAGCATAATCCATAGGCCAGGTGGACTTAGTCACCCATGTGTGGGGTGATAAGTCCAATATACATGCTTAGGTTTTGTGTGGTGTGATTTGACTAAACTTTATTTTGTAGGTATTAGTTAGATTTATGCATTTCCTTTTCATGTAAAAAAATTTGTATATTTAGAAGTTAGAATGATTTATTATGGGGGGGATTAGGATGAACATTGGTCAGAAGATCCTATCTTATGTACCGTGTGAAGCCTTGGAGCATCTACCATTGAACTATCCAAAGGAAGATCCAAAGAAGAAAGAAAGAAAGAAGAAAAGAAGAAAGAAGAAAGAAGAATAAAGCTTGAAGACCCACATAACAGTGAATTCCTTTAGCTTAAATGTAATTTAATTCATTTGTAATCTGGGTTGTATAAGGGTAGAGCTCGGCTACCCAATTTGATATTTTCGGGTTTGTGCGGTGTTGCCCGATTACAAACGACCATTTATTCTTTTTGCGCTAGTTTTATAAATTGATTAATGTTTGTTTAACTTATGCATTTAAGTGGCATGCTTTTCCTAGTTTTTTCCTTACTTTATGTATGGCCTAGATGTGGATTAGGCTCTTTAGGAAAAAGTAAATCTTTTACCCAGCTTAACAATTCAAATTAAAACTAAATAGCTCATAACCTCACCTAAAGCTTAGGATTAAAATTAAGATAAAAGAATTAGAAACCCCTTAGCTGGATGAGTTCTTTTCTTTATAATATCATGCACAGCCGCATCTTATTTCAGTCTTGATTGGAGGGTTTCCATCTTAGCCAGAGAACTCGGCTTGACATATGAGGGCCATGGTAGAAACTCACCTCCTAAAAATTCTAGTTGATTTTGGCCAATAATCTACTTTCTCATGCATTAGTCATAAAGATCCTATTAGCCTGAGTCAAATTAATTATCTAAAAATAAAATAAAATAAAATTCAAAATTCATTATATTTAGGTCATCTGAAGCATGTCCCTTTACATGATTTAGTCTATTTAGGGAGTGAGTTTAAGAACTTAGTCTCTTTCTAAATAAAAGTAGCCTAGCTATCTTGCATAAACATAAAGACTTGCCTACATGTATTTAAAATTGTAGGAGGAGTTATTTGGCAGCCACTAAGGTGGTTGTAAGTTCAAGCAGTCGGGTGGTTTGTCCTCTCTGGTGGAGGCAAACCAATTACTCATTTTTGCCTTAGATTTAGGTTGTGATTCCGGCCTTCATCGAAGCTCCCTAGATTTAGGTTCTGACGTTGCTTTTCCCTTTATGGGCCCTAAGCATAATTCCTCATCTTTTAGGTATTTCCTTAATATTGTGTTAAGGAATATTAAGTCCTAAAATTCTAATAAAAAATGCAACTTAAATAATCTAAATCAATTTCTAAAATGTAAAGTCCAATTTCAAGATAGTTTGAGATTCACATATTTCATTTCTAATAAATTGATTGGATTTTTCTTGCATTTCTACTACTTAAACCTTAGTATTTAATGCTTATTAAATATTTAAAAGGTTTACTTGAGATAAAAAATTTGAGTGGAAACTCACTTTTTTAAAACTACTTTTAGTTATTACTCGTTCAAATGCATTTCTAATAATAAGTATCTTGTTGTGGATAGATGCATGTCTCTACTAATAAAGTTATTTTCTTACTAATTTTTGTTTCATTTAAACTTAATTTTTAATCCTTGTAAATTTTTTGTAATTTAGATTTCTCATCTTAAATAATCTTTATTGATATTTATTAAGTATCACATGAATTAATTCTTATGTATTTAAGATTTTGTATTGAATACTTGATAGGCTTGGAATCAAATTTATTTCAGTAATCTTTATCATTTTAAATATAAAATAATTACATTCAAATATTTAAAAATGGGATATATCTTCATTTTTTGTTCTTCTAATTTCTTTAGTGGTCTTTTTAATGATTGAACTAATGCTTACCTTGTTTATGACATAATATATTTATTACTTTACACATACTTTGTATGTTGAACTTATTAAGAGTTATTCTTACCATATTTAGATGAGTTTATATTTTTTTCATTATACTACACTATTCTATTATGATATCCCAATGGCTAAAAAACTATGATGAATACTTAAATTGTCACAAATTTACTTAAATTTATCATTTACAAACTCTTCTTCATGATCACTTTAATGTAACTGAAAAACAAAATTGAACTCTCCAAATCTATTTTAAAAATTTTATAAATTTTAATATTGCATCAATTATGTTAGTTAAAATTATGATCTAAGTGAATCTAAATTTATTGTTTATAATGACTTAACTATATTTCCTATTTCCTAAGCTAGTAGGGATAACAAGTCCAAATAAGTCCTTAAATAATAACTTCAATACTTTAATAGTTATTATATGATTCTTAGTTTTAGATGAATTATATGTCTATTTACCAAGTTAGCATAATCAGATGTTAGACATAAAAAAAATCTAATATTGATAAGCCAATAAGTAAGTCTTTTCCAAGTAGGTTTGTTATAATGTTCCTCGTAGCATGTCCTTTTTTGTAATAATTATGGTCAATATCAAAATTAACTTTCAAATATTTTAATTAGTTTGTAAATAAATAAAGATTACACACACACACACGTGTGTGTGTATATATATATATATATATATATATATATATATATATATATATATATATATATATATATATATATATATATATATATATATATATATATATATATATCAAGCCTTTATCCCACTGCATGACATCAGCTACATGACTCCTTCTCCATTGTGTTATATTAAATTTAAATTCTCATTTTAATTCTAATAAAATAAGATCATTTTTTATACTACCTAACCAATTCTTCTTAAGTTTATCTCTACCTTTTTCACATAGGTCAAATCTAATACATTTACTCTTTTAACTAGGTCATCAGATGGCTGACGTTTTATGTGACCAAACCATCTAAGGCAATTCTCTTAATTCTTATATGCGACTACAGCTACTTTGACCATTTCATGTATATATTCATTTCACATTTTATTTCTAACTATAAAACTACTTATCCACCTGAGCATCCTCATCTATGTAATAATTAAATTTAATTTTATGCTTATCTTTTAGTAGCCAACATTCTGTTCCATAAATCATTGCAAGTCTTATCACCATCATATAAAATATTCCCTTAAGTCTAAGCGACACTTTTTATCACACAACAGCCATGTAGGGGTAAATGCATAATAATTATGTGGTATGTATGTAAATCTTTTTTAATTTAATCAAATTATCTGAAGATGAAAATTAGAAATCATATCTTATATCATAAAGTTGGCTGATGTTAATAAGATTGTAATTATATTCATCAATTAATATGATGTTTTAAATAGTGATAGTGTCTTTACTGATTGTCCTACTTTTAATGATTTTTCTCTTTATAATATTATGAAAAGATATATATCCAACCATTTGTTGGTTTAAATAAATGAAGTTTTTATGGTCTCCCATTATATGCCACAAGTATCCACTTACTTTTACAAATCATAGTTTCAACCTTGCTAAATTGTTCAATAAACTTTGGTTGGCCCTTTATTGAAATTTGCCCAAACTCCAATTGAATATATTCAAAGCTAATTTGAATAATGTCTAAACCTTGCTTAAAACTTATATGCATAGCTGTGGTGTTTATTTTTAGATGCGGGACACCACACAGATATTAGAGGGTATTTATTGAAGTGATCAAGTATGACATTAAGGAATGGTGCACTATCTCGAAAGATAAAAATCGCCACCCTATAATGGACCTAATCACCTAATAAGGACACCTAAGGCATGATGAGTCTTTGAATATACAAGAGATTTTTCTCCTGCTTTACATGGAAAGGTAAAATAGAGTTTATTTTAAGTCGGGTCTATTAAGTTCTCTATGGAAGCAAGCTCCCATAGTAAATTACATCTTAAAGAATAAAATCCCTTAGAACACTCTTGATTAAAATAGATTTTAAAGTCTCTAAAGATTTCATGGCTAGACTATCAAAGGATTGGTTGTATTTTTAAATTCAAGTGGGAAAACTCAAGGAGAAGACTTATTATCAAAGCTAAAGAGAATGAGTAAGAAATTCTCATGATACTAGGAAGCCTAGTAAGCATTTCAATCTATCCTATGGTTGGGCTTTTTATGTTTGAAATTGAGTGGGTCAATTTTATTAAAGTTGACATTTTTGCTAGAAAGCTAGGACTTATAATCCAACAACACAAGATTGTGAAAAAGCCTAAGAGGTGAGGATCTATGCTTGTAGCCTGAAGAAAATAGCTACCTCAGATCCTAATTCTATGAAGCTTTGGCATAAGCTGAAGCACGACCTAAATCTAAATGAAAATGGGTATATGGTTTACCTCCACAAGAAAGGATAAATCACCTGACTGCTGGACTTACAACTGCCTGGAGTGGCAGCCAGCAAACTCTTACTTCGCTTTAAAATCATGTAGGCAAATCATATGATTTTGCAAGATAGTTGGGCTATTATTAATTAAAAAGAAACTAAAGTCTTTAAACCCACTCCTTAAAGAGACTAGAGTATGAGTGGTATGAGTAATGACTTAGTCTAATGGAAATCTTTTCAATTTTTATTTGATTTTTTTGACTCTTCATTTTGACAAATGCCATAAGATTTTTTTATGCTTAAATGCATATTGAAAGATTATGGGCTAAATCAGAGATAAAGAGATGTTTTCCACCATAGAGGAGACTCTCAAAGGTCAAGTCTTCTCCTACCATGCAAAGATGGAAACCCTCTCATAACAAGAGTGAGATAATATGAATGCATGATGTTAAATATATAACATTCAGCTAAGGGGTTGCTAAATTTATTAATTATCTTGATTTAACACCTAGTCTTTATGTGAGGTAATGAATTATTTAAAACTTTAATTATGAGTTATAGTTGGGTAAAAGATTTATTTTTTCCTAAGAGCCTAATCGGATCTAAGCCACACATTAAATCATCATTCATAAAAAACTATGAAAAGGCATGCTATTTTTATTGTGCAATTTAAACAAAATATTAATCAATTTTATAGATCTAATGCAAAAGAATAAAAGGTCGGTGTCATCGGGTACCCCCATACAACCTGAAAAGAGAAATGGGTAGCCGAGCTCTACCCTTATACAACCCAAAAAATAAAATATTAATTATAATTTATAAATGAATAAGTGCTATTGGGGAATTCATTCTTCAAGTCTTCATGTCTCCTTCATTTCTCCATTTGATTTGATGTACTCCACTTCAAAGGCATCACATGGCATCTCAAGACAAAGCCTTCTAGCCAATATTCATTCTTATCCAGCATAACACTAATCATAATTCCTAATGCAAAATTACATTAAAAATAGTTAAATTAAATCTAACTACACCTGCAAAAAAGAGGTTAGCTAAACGTACATACTACTCAAGCAGTTATATTTATAATTAGGAATTAACACCCCACACATGGGTAACCAAGCCCACCTGTCCTAACTTGGATTATACTTGGGGGCTTAAGTAACCTACAAAGAGAGCATTTATATTTATTTTTAAGCGACCCCTTAAGTACAGTCCCCTGTAGAATACATGATTAGGCTAATCATGACCTACCATCTAGTATATGAAGCATACACCATAACATCCAGTCTAAAATATTACATCACAAAACAAAATATACATCAAACCAAGCATGACCCTAACATAAAACTAAAAGTAGTGACTTAATTCTAATGTGTGTGTTAAGGCTTTTGTGGTATGTCTTAACTAGACATTAAGATTATGATTTTCTAAGTGTAGAAGGATTCAACTTAACATATAGGGTTGGTTTCACTTTAAGTTGTTTAGTTGATTTGAGGATTTTAATTTGTATTTTCTTTTATTTCATATGATTTACACTTACCAACTAAGTGTTGTAAAGAGAAGAAAGAGGATTTCCCTCTTTCATCCCTACCTTAAGCCACTCTCTAAAGCATGTTAAATTAATTTATTTCCCTTTAGTGAGTGGCTTGTTACACATTTTAAATTAATCCTAAATTTAGGCTCACTTTAAATAATCTTATTTAATATGAAAGGCATCTTAAGATTAATTAAATTGAATTACTATCACATGACATATGTTCAATCATTCCTTTCCATCACATGTAATATGCATATGATATCAATCCTAAATATACCTACACATGCAATATGTTTTAGTACACTTAGATGATGAATGTAGATGTGTATATTTGTAGGAAGGGAGATTTTTATTCGTTAACTAAATGCACATACAAGTGTATAAAAGTTTTAAGTAGATACTTCATCGTTGTTAAACTAGGGGAGTGAGGTAAAGACCTCCTTGGGGTTACTTAAAGCCTCGCATCCTCGGAATATCTAGACTAGATATACCCACTATTCTTGAATACACATGAATGTACAAATGACTACAAGAATGGAAAATCATGCAAAAGTTGTATTTCTTTCAATTGAATTATTTATACATGTGAGCTAAAGTTAAAAAGAAGATTTTCATTCATTAACCAAATGTACATACAAATATATAAAAGTTTTAAGCAGATACTTCACCATTGTTAAACCAGGGGAGTGAGGTAAAGACCTCCTTGGGGATACTTAAAGCCTTGCATCCTCGAAATATCCATACTAGATATACCCACTATTCTTGAATACACATGAATATACAAGTGACTACAAGAATGGAAATCATGCAAAAGTTGTATTTCTTTCAATTGAATTAATTATACATGTGAGGTAAACTTTTATCTAAATTCTAACATAGAAATACATAGGAATGAATTCAAACAAATGTTGCGTCCTTTTCAAATGGGCTATACACTTATTAACATTCAAACTTTATGTAAATCCATATAGACTAAAGAAAGAGAACTCCATATCACATATTCTAAACCATGGACACATGCAAGCTTATAGATATTTATAATTATTGCCACTCCAAATATTATAGTTGATTTGTAAATTTTTGAAAATAGATTTTGATTTAATAGTGATAATAGACACACATATATTATGTTAATCTCATATGCAAGCTTAACATAAGGGAAAATCATTTGATTTAATTAATTTTAAAAGGAATGGATGAATGATTCAAGTGACATACAACATCTAAGATGATTGGAAAGAAATTACTAAATATAAACACATGATTTCATTCAACTAAGCTAATTTTTAAGGACAATCATCTCAAATAAAAGCATTTAAAGAAAACCAAGGCTTTTTAATTAATTTATGACTTAAGATTTTGTTTAAGTTTGAAGAGGAGAGAAATTATTTGCTATTATGATCCCATTTTCACATTGGTAATTTGATTTGGTTTAAGAAAAGGTAATTAAGTGAATTTTATGAATTAATTAAGTTGGATCCTTAATTAAATCAATTTATTACCCTTTCCTGTGCTTCTTTAATTTGATTATACATTTAATTATGAGTCACAAATGATAGGAACATGTGAGGAAATAAAATTGCAATGCTCTTACAAGGACCTAATGCAAATGGCTCATAATTAAGGGTTAATTAAATTAAAGAACCTAATTAAGTACTTTTATGATTTTCCCACACTTATGGGCTAATTATAATTTCCTTAAAGGGTCTTTATGCTATTAAACACATAAAGAGGAACCTTTAAGTTTATTGTTAATTATCTATGATAATGATTTCAATTTTATTAGTTAAACCACTTAATTTGTTAATTAACCCTTAATTAATCCTCATATTAATTAACTTTCTTTCAAAATGAAGTGGATTTAGGGGAAGAAGCTAAAAAGGGGTCCTAACCCCACTCCCCTTGTCCATTCAATATTATATAGTGATTAGTGAGTTTAATTAATTAATTTGTTACTATTTAGGATGTTAATTAGCCTTTAAGTGGATTAAGAGTAATTAGGCTTAAATGATCAATTCCCCTAATTAACCAAGAAATAAATCTCAAGAAAATTATGGGAGGTAGAGGTCATCCCATTAAAATAACACACAAAATTTAGGATTAATTACTTAAGTAATTAGAGCTTAATTAAACTAATTAAGTTTTTATTTAAACATTAATTAAGCCTTAATCACTGTTCAAAATTAATTGGAATCGATTTTAATTGAATCTTCTCTAAAATATCTTCAAAAAAATATTTACTTGCATCTCTATAATTTTTCTATGATTTTTTGTGATTTTCCAAAGTTTCAACTAATTTAAATGATTTTTCACAATTTTTATAAAGTATATTAAATTTTTTTTGTTTGCTAAATTAGACTATTTGAGCTTCATAACATAATATCTCTCAATCTAGCAATCCTTTTAACTTGAAATTTTTATGGTAGGTGTATTTTAACTTTAGTTTCAATATTTCAAAATTTCAAACCAATCTGATGTGTATTTTTAGTTTACTTAATAAAATTTGATTTTCACTAAAACCTAAATTAAGCTCAAAATATTCAGTAAAAATTAAGGATTTTGGGTTTGTTAGATTTCTCTTGAATAAAGGAATCCAACGAGTCCTTATTTATAATTTTTGATAAAATATTTTATTTTCTATAAATTTTTGAAGTTTCAGATGAGTTAATTTTTAAAATTCGAAAATGGTCGAATTTCCTACTTAACCCTGTGAGCACCGCGCGACGTTGACGTGGCAACATGGTGCCACGCAATTGGTTACGTAGTTCCGCATGGCGCTGACACGGCCCTTGAGCGGGAAATCGCATGGAGCGCGCGGTTCTGAACGGACCGTCCGATCGCAGATCGAATGGTCCAGATCGGATCCGCTGTCTAAACGGCTGGAAAATGCAGATCTGGCATGAAATCACAGCCGTCCATCCCTATTAAAGAGGGATCAGACGGCTGCTACTTCCTAGCCAACAAAAGCGATGAGGGACAGTAAACCGAGAGCTATTTTACAGGATTTTCACTAAATCAAATGAAATTTCATCCAAATAGGCTCATTTTACGTCGATTCTCACTGAAAAACTCCTATTTTTACATTAGGATTATATAAAATGAAGAATATAAGAGTTTTTTTAAGGGAAATTCCTAAAACCATGCAAGAATCTTCACAAACAAAAGAACTTATGGCCGGCTAAAGGATTTGAAAGTTACCTCACTGGAGATGGATTCTGTTGGCTGTGTTGATTCGAGCACACTCTTAGATGTGAGAAGAAGCCTTTGGATGAATCTAGATCCTTGCCTTCACTTGGGATGTTGTATCCACCAATGTTTGCCACCTCCTTGCCGGAATCTGCTCGGTTTAGTGTTTTTCTAGCCCAAATGAAGTAGGAATAGGTTTCTAGTTGCTTGGGGGAGCTCCTAGAGGGTGTGTGATAGTAGAATGACTTCTCTCTCTTTTTTTCTTTCCTCCCTTTGTGCTTGGTTTTGGCCGAAAATCCCCACTCATGGTGAATTTTTGGCTCCTAGTGGATATTCTGTAGCTTGAGGTGGTTGGGAATGGCAGGGAATCATCCTAGATGGTTTATTTTAGTTTGCCAAGAAGAATTAGTGGCTGCCAAGAGGGATTAGTGGGTGTCCTATATGTTTCAAATGCTCCAATGGGAGAGATGAGGTGAATTCGCCGCCCTATGAGTCATGGCTAGCTCAACCACCTCTTGGGTCAAGTTGGTCAGTGTCTTTGGAGCCTAGGTAGACCAATGGATGAGTGCCAAGTGGGCAAGGAAGAGAAATGACCATTTATATCGGTGTTTTGTCTTATACGACACCCTTGACCTAAGGGTAGAATGGTCATTTGACATTGGATTTGATTTGGGTAGATTTGAAATGAGTGAAAAGTGTGTTGGTTCAAATTTCATATAATTTGAAGTTCATTTGGTTTAATTTAACTCAATTTGACCCACAGGGTTGATCAATTAGTCAAATTGGGTCAAACCAAGAGTTGGGCCAAGTTCATATGACCATTTCAAAAGGATTGTATGCTTTGGTTTGATTTAATTTGAATTTAATTTGGGTTTATTCTAATTTGACACTTTATGTCAATTTAAACTAAGTGGATCAATTGGGTTCAATTGGCCAAATTGGATTCAATTATGGTCTTGATCAAGTTTAGCAATCAATTTGGAATGGACTTGAATCATTGGTTGCAATCAATTTGAATTGAATTTTGATTTGACCCATTTTGGCCATTTAGGTCAATTTAGATCAACTTGGGTCAAAAGATCCAATTGGGCTAGGTTCGGCTCAATTGAAGGTCAAGTCATGTTCAAGTATTATTTTTGAGTTGATATGAATCATGAGTTTCAATAGATTTGGCTTAGGCTATAATTTGGCAAGTTTGGGTTCATATGGGTTAAAGGGTTGACTTGGTCAAAGGGCTAGGTTGACTTGGTTTGACCCAATTAGTAATAATTGATCAATCTAGAATGACCAACAATCATGTCATGATGTTTGGATTGGCTTATTCACTTTGGTTTTGCTTGAATTGGATTTTGGTTCAAATAGGTCAAATTGATCACTTTAGGTCAAGTGAGTCAATTAGGTTTAGTTGGCTTGATTTTAGGTTGAGTTTGATTTCGTTGAGTTTATATATGAATTTGAGATTGATATATAAATTCAATTAGAATTGGTTTGGATTCAAATGAGTTTTTGCTCATTTGAAAATTTCAAGTCAAATGGGCTAAGTTAGGTTTGACTTGGGTTGATTTTGATTTGGCTTGGCGATTGTAAGTTTCATTTATATTTTTGAATATAATTGAAGATATAATTGATTTATAAGAAAATCAATTGAATTTGGATTGATTTGGACTTGGCTAAGACTAAGTCCATAAGATAAATCATAGGGCTTAAGAAGGATTTTGATTTTGGATTCGATCATGGGCTTCAATCATTTAATTTGGATTTATATTTTGATTTGTATTTAGATTTGTATAAGAAAATCAATTGAATTTTAATTGGATTTAAGAAGGTGTACATGGATTGGATTTAGGTTATAGGGTAGGTGATTTTCCTTAGTCCCTAAGGTATGGTCTAATCCTATGATTAACCCTTCTAAGTCTCTAGGTTTAGGTTAAGTGTTCACCTAATCACTATAAGTATCTTATGACAAAGGAAATCTTAGTGTCTAGAAGATCCCTAGGTCTAAGATGAAGAGATTGAGAACTCACTCCAAAAGTGAGATCAATAACAGCTTACTTAAATTGTGTTTAAACTTTATTTCAACATCAATTGAATATGTTTGGAGCTAGTTTAAATAATATTCAAACTTGATTTGAAGCTTGTGCAAATCTTGGGATAAAACAGATTAAATTCTTGCTCAAACTTTGTTCAAATTTTATTTGAATCTTGATAAAAAATGTTCAGAGAATACTGTGCAAACTTAGTTTAAACTTTATTTAAATCTTATTCAAATCATCAAATCAAATATATTAGAATCATACATGAACTTCATTTGAACATTTTCAAACCATTGTCCAACATATTTGGTTCTATTTTGAATATGGTTTAAATCATTTTAAACTATATTCAAACCTCAATGAAAACATATTTGAACTTTAATTGACCTTATTATTTTAGTTGTAATTATTATATTGATATTGAGCTCCAAATGTCTATTGATGCATTTAGAGCAACTTTAAATAAGATTTTAATATATGTTTATTATCCTATACTATGGTGTACTTTTTATAACACCATTTGAATTGTTTGTATAATTATACAGCTTGAAAAATTAATAACATTTAATTTTATTGACACATAAACTAGTAATACCTGCATATATTAAATAGATTTTATTATTAATGTTATATCAATACTTATCTATTTTAAAATAATAAATATCTAGTAGCTCATGATAAACTCAAAAGCTATCCTTTTACATCAAATGTAATTACATTAAGTTGGTTATAATTATGACAAAAATACTAGTTAGAGACTAAATCAAGTGACCATCAACCCCTTCAAATGAGTGAATACTTAATGTTCAAATGTTTTCACTATATAAGTATGAAGGCAATTATCACCTCTCCTAATACTCATAGTTGTAGATATAACAAGATGGATTCAAAAATAAATTACCATTGAACAAGGTTAGTGCCAATCTCTCTACTCTTTCTAATTCATGTAGATATAAACATAATCATATAGATGGACTAAATCTAAAAAAGGCTATTATTAAAGCAAAAATGTAGATACTTGAAAAAGAAAAAAAATTAATGAATAACATTTTTATAGATACAAAAACTCAAAATGATATAATGGTTAAACCTCGTTCGAACATAAATTGAGCTAGTAATATGAGCTTCAAATTTCGTTCAAAGTCTACTCTAAACTTAGTTTCATAGTTGAGGTTAAATCTTAGCTTTGAAATAGATGTGCCATCTTTATTTTAATAAGAATAAAATGCTAAGTATAATATTTGAACCTTGTTTGTTTTCAACTATGGCTCTCCTTCTATCTTTTTTTCTATTATAATGAATATTTCCAAACTTTTACAATAAAACTATGAATATTAACTTTTTATTCATTTAAGAGTGTTTGTAGTGAAGTTTAAATGCTGAGGATCATTGGAAGACATCAATTTCATTTAAAACTAATTTCATAGTACATTTCTTTAAAAAAAATATTAGCCTAATTATATATATTATGAAACATAAATATTTAAAATTTTCAAGTATCTAACATCAAAATATAATTTATTAAATTTTCATTTTACAATGTGAGTGAATAAAATAATTAATATCTGCTTAATAATACAATATTGCTAAAGTTATTAAATAACAACACAATAACTCTCCCAATATATAAAGCAATGTATACCTAAATTTAAATATTTAATATTACATCAAAATATTACTATTATTAATTTCTTAAAATAAATATATTTTCACATATAGAAAATTATTATAATTATTAATATTAGGCTTAGTTAAATGCATAAGTAGGTCAGGTAAGTATTGTGTGCCATGTAGGTCAGGTATTGACGTAAGTACACGCGGACACCCGAAAAGTAGACAATCACTCAGTCCGGCCATGGCCACAGTAACAATACCAGTCGTCTCCGTCGCAGCAACCTCCACCTCCGAAAATGGACGCCGACGGTTGCCGGCTGACCATCCAATCCTTTTATTGCTTGACGAACATGCCTCCCTCAGCACCGCGGAACTCAAGAAAATCCATGCCCGGATGCTCCGTTTCGGCCTTTTCCATGACCCATACGCTGCCAGCCGCCTCCTCACATCCTGTTCTATCGCCCCCTCACGCAATCTCCACTACACCCTCCAGATGTTCGACCAAATTCCCAACCCAAATCTATACTCCTGGAACATCGTCATCCGAGCCCACGCCTCCAGCGCCCGCCCAGACCTCAGCCTCCAGCTCTTCTCCCGCATGCTCATCAGCAGCCCTCACTCACCAGATCGCTTCACTTTTCCCTTCGTAATAAAAGCTGCAGCAGAACTCGAGATGCTGCGGGAGGGTTCGACAATCCATGGATTGGTCATCAAATCGCCCTTCCATTCCGACGTCTTCATACTTAATTCTCTCGTCCACTTCTATGCCGCATGTGGGTATTTAGATCTTTCATGCCTAGTGTTTGATCATATTCCTCGGAAGGACGTTGTTTCTTGGAACTCAATGATCACGGCGATGACACGAGCTGGCCGTTACAATGACGTCTTGGAGCTCTTTCAGGCGATGAAGCAGAGGGGCTTCTCGCCCAATGATGTGACCATGGTTAGTGTTCTTTCCGCTTGTGGAAAAAAGGGAGACTTAGAGCTTGGCAGGTGGATGCATTCTTATATCAAACAGAATGGGATTAAACAGTGCTTGATACTTAACAATGCTATCCTCGACATGTACACAAAGTGCGGGAGCACCGCTGATGCAAGCTTACTTTTTGAAAGCATGAAGGAGAAGGATTCCATCTCCTGGACCACCATGCTGGTCGCATACGCAAAATCTCGTGAATTTGATGCTGCTCGTCGTGTGTTTGATGAAATGGCTTATCGAGATATCGCTGTGTGGAATGCATTAATCTCTGGCTATGAACAAAATGGCAGCCCCAAAGAAGCTCTGGCCGCTTTCAATGAACTGAAGGATGCTAAGGTCGAGCCTAACCAGCTCACACTTGTCGCTGCACTATCAGCATGTTCACAATTGGGTGCAATTGAATCGGGTAAATGCATCCACACTTACCTCAAGAACAATAGTTTTGACTTAAATCATCATCTTACTACTGCACTTATAGACATGTATTCAAAGTGTGGAGATGTGGAGAGTGCGCTTTCTGTGTTCAGGTGTGTCAAAGAAAGAGATGTCTTTGTTTGGAGCTCGATGATTGCAGGGCTTGCAATGCACGGCAGGGGAAATGAAGCCTTGGATTTCTTCGAAGAGATGCAGGAGGCCAAAGTCAAGCCCAATCGTGTTACTTTCACCAACATCCTTAGCGCCTGTAGCCATGCCGGGCTGGTGGAAGATGGTAGAATGTATTTTAGCCAAATGCTTTCTTTATATGGGATTGCACCAGAGACTGAGCACTATGGTTGCATGGTTGACATCCTAGGCCGTGCGGGGCGTTTAGAAGAAGCATGGGAGCTGATAAAGAGCATGCCGATGCCACCCCGTGCTTCGGCATGGGGAGCATTACTCGGCGCCTGTGTGGTACACAGAGACGTCGAGCTCGGCGAACTCGCCTGCCATAATCTTCTTGGACTGGAGCCAAGAAATGATGGAGCTTATGTTCTGCTGTCCAATCTATATGCAAAGGCTGGTAGATGGGAAGATGTTGGTAGACTGAGGAAGCTAATGAGGGATCGGGGGCTGAAGAAGGAACCTGGGTGTAGCTCAATGGAGGTCAATGGAGTGATCCATGAATTCTTAGTGGGAGATGCATCGCATCCATTATCTGAAAGGATATATAAGAAGTTGGAGGAGATAACTACGAGATTGAAAACTGCTGGTTATGAAGCAAAGAGGACTCAGCTGTTGCAGAATGTAGAAGACGATGCTGCCAAGGAGCATGCTTTGAATCTGCACAGCGAGAAGCTTGCGATTGCTTTTGGGCTAATCAGTATGAGGGCGCCTATGACCATTCGGATTAACAAGAACCTGCGGATCTGTGAGGACTGCCACTCGGTTGCGAAGTTGATCTCTAATGTTTACGAGAGGGAGATACTCATCAGGGACCGCTACAGGTTCCATCATTTCAAAGAAGGAAGGTGTTCTTGTCAGGATTACTGGTGAAAGAAATTTTCAGACTGCGTTTTGAGCCATGAACTGACAAGTACTTGAATGGGCAGATAATTTTAAAGTTCATAAATTAAAACAAAAGCTCCTATTTTTAAGTAAACTTAAATATACCATGAGTTATATTTTAACTCAATAACTAATTTGGTAGACTCCACATATGTATATTATATAGAAATGATTCTTTAAAAATATCCCATCACAATGAGTATAAAATATGCTTCGTTAAAGGAGATTAAAGAAGCATTCATCAAGCTCTTAACTAAGGCTTAAATCAGTGGCGAACACAGATATATGTCAGGGTGGGCAATTGGTCATTCCCTTTTTCCATTTTCTCCAGTCTCCGCCATTTTCTATTCTTTCCAATTGTATCAAGTTGAATATCAATTGGCAGTGTTTAAATGCATCCAACCAAATGATGAAGTTAAACACATTTTATTGTTTTTTTTTTCAAAGATGAGATTCATCTTAGATCAAATCAATGAGCCTTCAGCCTTTTCTTGATGTATTAGTGTTGATGTCTAACTCAATGATTATATTGTCACTTACATTGAGAATAAAGTATTGACTTGATTTTTAAATGAAGTTATTATACAATATTATTAAACAAAATAAAATAGATTAAAAAGCTTGTAATCAATGTTCAATTTATTGATTATAGTGAAATATAAAGCTCTCTTTTAAAGCATATGTTATTCATTTCTTTTTTTTAACTAATTTATTTGTACAATAAATTTGTCCACCTTTAAGAAAGAGAGTGGTTCTACCCCTTGCTTAATTATTAATTATATACCCCACTAATCAATTTGAGTATCATGCTATGATGGTAATCTTGATCATGAAGTAAATTTGAATATAATGATTTATACATGTAAAAAAGTTAATACAATGGGTTTATTAATGTGAATTTACAGCTTGTGATGAAGGTGTAAATTGTTACATCATATATGTTCATGATTTTATACTCAAGAAGTATTGTTGAAATAGTACTTTTAAAATATATATTCAATAGAAAATGAGAAGATCTAGATGGTTTCAAAATAATAATAATAATAATAATAATAATAATAAAAAATAAATAAATAATAAATAAAAATATTAGCATGCTATCATCAATAGCTTAATGTCATGCTTCAAAGTTGGGCAATGAAGTTTGGCAAAACCTCTTATGCATGACATGACAAGTGGAGGAGAAAGAGTTCTCCAAATTTTTTCAAAGTGAGTAATATAATATTAGAAGGTTTTGAAAGATTCTACACAAATCTAGATTTATCTAAAATTTTCTATAAGATTATAGAAGACTTTAGATATTTCAAAAATATTTTAAAAGCCTCTAGAATTCTCTAGAGCCATCTAGATGCTTCAAGAATAATCAAGAAAGATTATAGAATATTCTAGAATATTTTAGATGCTTAGTAAATGATTTAGGAGTTTCTAGAATACTCTAGAATATAGTGGATAAAAAAGAATGATGTGAAGTATATTAGAAAACTCCACACACATGTATAATGTAGTGTATTGTAGAATATTCTTGGGCATAAGAGGAGGGCAATAAATAGACTCTTCCCTCTCATTTATAATGAACTTATAGAAGCCCTTAAGAAAATCATTATGGTGTTTAAAATTATGATGAGGGACGCCACATAGATCATAACGTAGCACTTATTGAAATGATCGAATACATCATCAAGGAATAAAGTACAACCTTGAAAGGTAGAAACATCACCCTATGATGAACTTAATCATCTAATAAGGACTCCTAAGATCGATGGGTCTACATGTACTAGAGATTTTTCTCCCATTTTATACGGATGAAATAAAGTATGATTTATATTAAGCCGGGTTCTTAAGTTCCTTATAGGGGCAAGATCTCTGTTGACCTCACTTTTGGAGTGAGCTTTCAACTTCTTCATCCCAGGCATAAGGACTCCTTTAGTCACTAAGAGTTTCTTATTCTTAAGATACTTTTAGTGATTAGGTGAACACTTAACCTAACCCTAGAGACTTAGAAGAGTTAGCCATAGGAATAGGTTATGCCTTAGGGGTACTAGAAAAACTTGCCTAACCTATAGCTTGAACACAATCCTTTCTTCCTTCTTTCAAGTCAAACTTCAAATTCAAATCAACTTCAAATTCAATTCAAACTTTAAATTCAAATCAACTTCAAATTCAAATCAACTGTAAATTCAAATCAACATCAAATTCAAATCAACTTCAAATTCAAACCAAACTTCAAACTCAAATCTTAAATCAATTCCAACTTAATTGATTTTTCTCAAATCATCAAATCAATTCCAAAATCTAAATCATGAATCAATTCCAAATGATTGAAACTCATTATCAATTCCAATTCCAAAATCTTTCCTAAGCTATTTGATTTCACCATATGGACTTAGCCCAAATCAAATCCAAATCACTCCAAATTCAAAATATTTTCTCATAACCCATTTATATTTTCATTTATATTCACAAATATAAATGAAATATAAATTCAAATAACTAAAACTAAATTCAAAACTCAAATCCAAATCTAACCTAAATCCAACCTATACCCTTTCAAGTCAAATTGTTGAACTTGACCAAATCAACCTCAAATCAATCTAAACCTTTGGATTTTCTCTTCAAACAATCATTCCTTCAATCACAAACCAAATATAAACATAAACTTAAATCATCAAACCAAAACCAAACTAACCCAAGTCAAACCCATGCTCACCCTTTTTGACTTGAAATTGTCAAATGAATCAAAACCTATTTGACTCCAAATCACTTGCAATTGGATTTATATTTCAATCATAAGTCCATATGTGAGTTCAACCAAGCTTGAATCAAGTCTTGATCAAGCCAATTGACCCACTTAAGCTCACTTGACCCAAAGTGACTTCAAGCACCTTTTTGAGCCAAATTCTAATCTAACCCAAATTGGACTGAACTAAGCCCATTTAAGCCTCACATTGTTAGCAATAATCATCCTAGGATGATCAATCACTCAAATTGGGTCAAACCAAGTTAAACCTAGTCTTTGACCAAGTTAACACTTAGCCCAAATGAAACCCAAACTAGCCAAAATCCATCATATGCCAAATTGATTGAAACCAAAGCTTGCAAAATATTTCAAATGATCAACCAAGCCTAAACCAACCCATGACCTAACCCAATTGGGTCAAATGGGTCAAATTGGTCAACTTGACCCATTTGACCTAAATGAACCAAAACCAAATAGAAATCAAATTGAACCAAACCAATAATACCCATAGGCTTCAAATGATCATTTGAACTTGACCTAACCCATGGTTTGACCTAATTTGACCAATTGGTCAACCTAACCTAATTTGACCTAAATGGGTCAAATTAAACCAATTCAAATCAAATGAACTCCAATTCACTTGAAATTTAGCCCAACCCACTTTTGAATCATTTCAAATCTGCCTAAATAAAAATCAAGGCTAAATGACCATTTTACCCCTAGGTTAAAGGGTATCCTATGGCCAAATTCACTTGGAATTTGGCCAATTCTTTCTCATTATCATTTGGCATCCTCCTAGTAGTCCACATGGACGCTAAGGAGAGTAGTGAACATGACCCAACCCAAAGCCAAAATGACCCCTCCAATGCAAATTTGACACTTGGATCACCTCATACACTCACCTAACACATGGGCACTCCCCCTCCTTCCCTCCACTACCTAAAATGAACCACATGGAGTGCCTAATAGCCTAAACAAACCAATTAATCAGAGCAATTGTTCAAAAATGGTGAAGCTAGTTTCAGCCGTCCGATCCAAGTAGGGGGAGATATACTCCCCCACATTCTCACTCAAACCACAGAGACATTGCATTCGATTGAGCTCTAGGAACCAAAATCAAGCTTCTTTAAGCCTTGGCAAGCATTCCCGAGCTCCCCATTTCTCCTTCTCAGTTTGCTCAAGCGGAATTAAGGAGGTAATTCCAAACTCCAATTCATCCAATTCTCCACCAAACCCAAATTCACTTTGCAAGCACCATCAAGGGACCTAGTCGAGCTCACCCAAGGTGTTTCCTAATTCTCCAAGCCACAGGAAGGGGGACTTTGATCAAAGCCAATTGCCATTGAAGGTGAGCTTGATCAACCAAGAAATCCACTTCAAATCAAAGCTTGATACTTTCAATAGAGCTTCGTCTTCACTAGACGAAGCTACCTTCTCCGTTGGAAGCGTCGGTGATAGCCTCTAGTGAGGTATTCTTCAAAACCGATCCTAAGTTGGAAAATGCTTGGTCCTTTGTGAAGGGAAGTGTAATCCCATTAGATCCTAGCCATTAGATTTCTTGCTTTTATTCTTCTGAAGGTGTGAGTTGAGTTTGAGCTCCATCTGAGCTCGGGTGAGCTCGTATCGAGCGACGATCGACGGGCGACATCCGTCTCTCACCGCTCGGGAGGAGACATATCACACACCGTCCATTTCATGATTGGAACAGACGGTTGTGATTTAATCACACTTAGATCTCTGATTAAACCCTTTAGAACAATGGGATTTATCCTGGCCATTTGATCCTTGATCGGACGGCCTAGAGGAAAGCGCGTCCCGCTGCTAGCTGACGCGGTGCACGATGTGAGAACTTAAATAACCATTCCCGTCGCACCACGTGGAAAGCACTCCATGTGGCGCCGACGGGATTAGTTAATTAATTAGGTTATTTTAATTATCCATTAATCACAGAAACTTCATAAAATCATAATTAAATGTAAAAAAAATCCAAAAAATATAAATGAGGGCTCATTTTAATGGTATTTCAGATGGGAATCCAATAAAATTATTTCTAATTGATTTTAAACTGTGAATTTTCTTTAATTAGGGTTTAATTAAAAATTTAATCACCTTAATTACTCCCTATTTACTTAATTGATTAATTCCAAATTTCTCAGACATGTTTAGTGGGATGACTTCTGCCTCCCTTAATTTTATTAGAATTTATCAATGAGCTAATTAGGAAAATTAATTAATGAACCCCTAATTACCCCTTAATATAATTAAGAGTAATTAAGCATATGAACAATGATTTAATCCCTTAATTGAGATAATTAAACATTATTTAATTAAGGAGGATGTTTATGAAATGGGTTTGGGATATTTTCCCTAAGTTATTCCCTAAACTCCCTTTTTTCCTTAATCCAAATATAATTAAGGATTAATCCACTAATGATCTACTTAATTAGTCTAATTAATCTTTTAAAACTAATCTGAAGTTAATCAATCTTTTGCTGGGTAGATCCTTAGGTGTTCAAAAGCCTAAGGTAAGTTTAAGGAAATCATATCCAACTCACATATATGGGAAGGTTATGAAAGTACTTAATCAAACCCTTTAGCTTAATTAATCAATAATTGTGAGCTAATTGCATTAGGCCCCTTTATTTCTTAGGTGCATTGTTGATTTAAATTCCATGTGATTGCATATCATATGTTGGATTATAATTGTTTGGTTAATTATGTTAAAGTGGTATAGGTAAGGGGTAATTAATGGACTTAATTCACACTTTAACCTAAATAAAACATAAAATCAATCTAATTATTCTAAAAATTAAACTAAATCAATTCACACATGGGGGAAATGGGTTAGGACCAGCAAACTCTTTTCACATTTTTTAAGTCAAATCAAATTCAAAAATAAAAATCTCTTTGAAGAATTTTGATTCAATTTGAATAATCTTATCATATAGGATTGTCCTTAAGAATTAATTAAGGTGAATGAAGTCATATGCTTACATCACTTTTTTTTCTTTTCAAGCATGCTAAATGTTGTTTGTCACATGAAATCATGCATTCATATCTTTTGAAAAATAATTAAAAATAAAATATTTCCTTTATGTCAAATTGTATATTTTGGCTAAAGTAAGAATATGAGTGGTTATTATCACTATTAAACCAAACATTATTTTCAAAATTTATAAAATCAAAGATTATAAATGAGGTGATGCTACTTATAAATACATATGAGCTTGCATGTGATTATAGCATAAGATGTGTATTATGTGATTTTCTTCTCTTCTTTTAACATGGATTTGAATAGGATTTACAAAGTGTATAGTTCATTTGAAAAGAACATAACATTTGCTTAAATCTATTCCTATACACTTTTATGTTATG
Source organism: Cymbidium sinense (assembly GCA_021442155.1). Lineage (NCBI taxonomy): Eukaryota > Viridiplantae > Streptophyta > Magnoliopsida > Asparagales > Orchidaceae > Cymbidium > Cymbidium sinense. The sequence continues at coordinate 178,629,698 of CM038216.1, read as the reverse complement.
ACTTAAGAAGGATCTTCACATTTACACATGTAAATTATACAACTAAATCAAATATAAAATCTTTTGCATGATCCTTCATCCATTTGTTTCTTTTTGTACATTTTTATGTATTTAAGAAAAGTGGTATATTAGTCTGGACATCTCGGGATTGCGAGGCTTTAAGTAGCCCCAAGTAGGTCTTGTATCTTACACCCCTGGTGTAGAAAATAATGGCGTCATACTCACTTATGTATTTTATACATGTGGATGTACATTTTGTTAATGGATAAGAAATTCGCCTTTTCTACATAATAAAAACATGCATACATGGAATATCCAATTTTTATTAAAGAACATCTCTTAGCATTCATCATCAAGGTGTGCTAAAATTTGCATTGCATGTATAGGTATGCTTATGATTATTCAAATGCATAGTATACATGTTGGAAAGAAATAAATGGTTGTATGTTATGTGTAGTAATTCACCTTAACTAATCTTAAGATATCTTTCTTATTGAATAGGTTTATTTAGAGCAAATCTAAACTTAGGATTAATTAAAACACATAATAAAATATTCACTAAAGAAAAATCATTAATGAATCTACCTTAGAAATTACTTAAGGTAGGGATGAAAGAGAAGTTCTCTTCTCTTTTCTTCTCTTTACAACATTTAGTAACTAAGTGTAGGTTCATTCAAATCAAATCAACAAATAAAATTGACAAATCAACTAAATCACTTAAAATGAAACCACCCTCTAAGTTGAATCCTTCACACTTAGAAAATTCCAACCTTAAAGCCTAGCTAAGACATGACAAACAAGCCTTAAATGACACACATATTAGGCTAAGTCACCATTTATGACTCTATGTTAGGGCAGTGCATAGTTTGATGCTTGAATTTATTTTGTGATGTAATATTTTTATACTGGATGTTAGGGTGCATGTGCGTAGACTAGATGATAGGATGAACTTAGTCTAATCATGTCTTCTGCAAGGGATTGTGCTTAAAGGGCGCTATAATAAAAATATAAAAATACTTTTATTGTGCAGGTTGCTTATACCCTTAAGCATGATCCAAATTAGGACAAGTGGACTTGGTTACCCATGTGTGGGGTGCTAAGTCCAAATTATTCATATAACTGCTTGGGTTGTTTGGTATGTTTAGCTAATCTCTATTTTACAGGTTTAATTAGATTTATCATTCCCATTTTAATGTAAATTTTTGTAATTAAGATTTGGAATGAATGTTATGGGGGAATTAAGGTGAACATTATTCATAAGACCATGTCTTATGTACCATGTGAAGTCTTGGAGCAAACTACATCCCAAGTCCAAATGAATAAAGAAGAAAGAAAGAAAGAAAGAAATGAAGAAATGAAGAATGAAGAATGAAGACCCCCATAACATGAATTTTTTTTATTATAATTATTCATTTATAATCTGGGTTGTATAAGGGTAGAGCTGGGCTACCTACATTTATTTTCGGGTTGTGTGGTGGTACCCGACCACATCGGCCTCTTATTCTTTTGTGCTAGCTTTATAAAATTATTTGATATTTGTTTAGCTTGTGCATTAGAAATGACATGATTTTTCTAATTTCTTAATTTCTTGATGGTTGTTGAATGGCCTGGATGTGATTAGACTCTTAGGAAAAAATAAATTTTCTATCCAATTAATCAACTCAAAATTAAATTTAACAACTCATAACCTCACCTAAAGCCTAGGACATAAATCAAAATAATAAAAGATTTAGCAACCCCTTAGCTCGATGTTGTATGTCTCACATCATGCATAAAATATATTGCTTCACTCTTGCTGATGGAGGGCTTCCACCTTTGCTAGAGAAAATGACTTGACCTTTGAGAGCCATGGTGGAAACACACCTCCGTCTTTCTTATTTTAGCCCATAATCAATCTTCTCATGCATTAGGCACATGAAATCCCATAGCCAGTGTCAAATGAATTGTCCAGGAATCAAAATAAAAACTTAACAAAATTTGCATTAGATTTAGGTCATTATTCATGTCCTTCATGATCTGGTCTCTTAAGAAGTGTGTTTAAGGATTTAATTTTCTTTCTAAATAAATAATAGCCTAGCTATCTTGCAAAGCATAAGACTTGCCTACATATATTTAAAATCATAGGAGGAGTTAGTTGGTGGCCACCCTCAGGCGGTTGTAAGTTCAATAGTCATGTGGTTTATTCTCTCATGTGGAGATAAACCATATACCCATTTTTTACCTTAGATTTAGGTCGTGTCTTGGCCCTCGCCATCGCTCCTTAGATTTAGGTTCTGAGATTGCTATTTCCCTTTGTGGGCTACAAGCATAAATCCTTACCTCTTAGAAATTTTCACGATCTTGTATTATGGAATTGTAAGCCCTATATTTCTAATAAAAATTCAACTCAAACATATAATCCTCTTCAAATTTCAAGAATATAAAGCCCAACCATAGGATAGTTTAGGATGCTCACTAGGCTTCCTAATATTATGAGCATCCCCTACTCATCTCCCTTTGGTTTCGATAATAACTCTTTTCTTTTGATCAATCACAGTTAATCTTCCAAAATAACTAATTTGTTGATAGTCTTATCTTTGAAATCTTTGGAGACAATGATCATTTATCTTAATCGAGAGTATTCTTAAAGAATCTCATTCCTTAAGAAGTAATTAACTATGGGCGCTTGCCTCCATAGGGAACTTAATGAACTCGATTTAAAATAAATCCTACTTTACTTTTCCATGTAAAGTAGGGGAAAAATCTCTGGTATATTCGAAGACCCATTGTCCTTAGGAGTCCTCATTAGGTGATTAGGTCCATTGTAGGATGGTGACTTCTGTCTCTCGAGATAGTACATCATTCTTCAATGTTGCACCTAATTACCCTAATGAGTATATTTGCGGATCTACGTGGTGTCCCAACATAAACATTTTATTTTTCAAATCCTCAAAGTTTGAGAAATAAAACACCACAACCTCATAGTTAATTGTATCTTTAGAAATAAGGTTTCCTTAGAAAACTTTTGATTAAAGTGATTGGATAATATCTTCATATATTTCAAAGCTTGATATAATGGATTGGTGATTGTTGGAAATCAAGTTGGAGAGCGTAAAAAAAAGAATTCTTAATGAAATTCGAAGGACAATAAGTAGGAAGTGCTCATGATACTAGGAAGCGTACTGATTACATCAATCTATCCTATGATGAGGCTTTATATTTTTTAAGTCAAGAATTATGATTATTTAAGTTGACATTTTATTAGAAAGCTAAGACTTATATTTCAACAATATAAGATTATGGAATTCCTAAGATGTGAGAATTTATGTTTGTAGTAAGAGAGAAATGGACTACCTCTAAACTTATGTCTAAAGTGCTCTAACACAAGCTAAGAACTCGACATAATTCTACTCGAGAGAAAATGAGATATATTTGTTCACTTTCATTAGAGAGAATGAAACTATCCCAACTCTTCTAGACATATAACCTCCTAGAGTTGTGGTCTGCTAACACCAACTATGCTTTAAAATCATGTGGCCAAGTCTTATGAATGCAAGATAGTTAAGTTGTTACTTATTAGGAAAGAGTCAAAGATCTTAAACTCACTCCCTAAGAGCCTAGATCATGATTATTTTGAAAGTATGTTCTAGATTAATGCAATACAAATTATATTTTTTTTTTATTTTGACTCATCAATTTGATCGAGGCTCGATGGGAAATTATGTCGACATGTATGTTGAAATAAATTTATGGTCTAATCTGCGAGGAAGATCTTCTTCACTCAAAGGGTTCTTATCAACAATCCTGCACTCTCCTTATCATGTAATGAGTGAAGGTCTCATATATTTAGTGAAGGAAAATAATATGCATGCAGGATATTATCCAAATTCATCATAGCTCCATGACATCTAAATTAATTTTATTGATTAATTCTTATGATTTTATAGTGATATTATGAGTCGTATTAATTTTAAGGTGAAATTATTTATTTTCATTGGATAGAAAATTTAAAGTATTAAAGAGCCTAATAAAATCCATGTCATACACAACAATCACCACACTTCAAGAAACTTAGGGAAAAAAAGCATGTAATTTCTATTACATAAATAAAAAAATACAAAAAACATTCAATCAAATTAAAAGAATAATAACAGCTAGTGCGACCGGGTTTCGCTGTACACCCTTAAAAAAGAAAAAATTAAGTTGTTGAACTCAACCCTTTTATAGCCTCAGCCAAATTCAAATCAACCCAAATTCCATTGATTTTCCCCAATATCAATTCAATCCCTCAATCATCTATCAAATCCAAGTCCAAACTCAATTCCAAATCATTTAATTGAAACCCAAACTCAAATCCCAAAAATCCTCCTTAAAATCTTATGATTGAATTCCATGGACTTAGCAAAATCTCCACCCAATTCAATCCAAACTTGATTGATCTCTTTATAAATCATTTATATCTTCATTTATATTCACAAATATAAAGAAATATAAATTCAAATGACCAAAACTAAACCAAACTAAATCCAAATCTAATCAAGACCCTTCATAAGCCATATGAACCTACCTCCTTGAGCTTGGCCAAATCCCAATCAAATCAACCCAAAATCAATTGGTTTCTTTACAAATCAATTATATACTCACTCATATTCACAAATATAAATGAAACCCATATTCCAATGATCAAAATCAAATCAAACTAAATGAATTTCCTTTTAAGCCCTTTTGACCTACCTCCATGAGCTTAGTTAAATTTGCTTCCAAATCACTCCAAACTCAAGTGATTTTCTCATTAATCATTTAGATCCTCATTTATATTCACAAATATAAATGAAATATAAATTTAAATAGCCAAAACCATATGCAAAATCAAATTAAAACCCAATTTGGATTCTTTAAGCTAATTTCTTGGACTTAACCAAAATCCACCTAAATCAAGCCAAAACGAATAGATTTTATCTTGAATCAATCATTCCTTCAATCATCTATCCAAATATAAATGAAACCTACAATTATCTAGCCAAATTGAAATCAACCCAAGTTAAGCCCAAATTAGCCTTTTTGACTTGAAAATTTCAAATGAACCAAAACCTACCATAGCCCAAATTGATTGTAGTTGGATTTATATTTCAACCCTAAACCAATATACAAACCTAACTAAATCTTAATCAAACCAAAACCAAGCCAATTGACCCATTTAGGTCCACTTGACCCAAAGTAGCCTAAAGAACCCATATGAACCAAGTTCTAATCCAACCCAAATTGGATTGAACCAAGCCCATCAAAGCCTCATACCATGATCATTGATAACCCTAGGATGATCAATTGCTTTGAATTGGGTCAAACCAAGTCAACTTGGTCATTTGCCAAGTCAACCCTTAGCCCATATGAAACTAAATTAATCAAAACTCTCCATACACTAAATTGATTGAAACCATTGATTCATACCAACCCTGATCAATGATTGAACATGACTTGACCATCAATTGAGCCAAACTAACCAATTGGCCATTTGACCCAAGTTGACCCAAATTGACTTGAAGGCTAAAATGGGTCAAATCATGATCCAACCCAAATTGATTGCAACCAATGGCCCAAGTTTATTTTAAATTAATTATTGAACTTGACCAAAGCCATAATTGAGCCTAATCTAACCTAGCCCAAATTCACCTAAAGGGTCAAATTGGCCAAAATCTAAATTAAACCCAAATTGATTCAAACCAAAGCCCACAATCATTTTCATTAACCAATTGAACTTGAACCGATACCTAACCCAACCCAATTTGGTCAATTTGGTCAAATTGGTCAACTTGACCCATTTGATTTCAAATGAGCCAAAATCAAACCTAGGCCAAATTGATTGAAACCACTTGAACCAAAACTCTTCAAATTATCATTTGAACCTAACCCAAGCCTTGGTTTGACCTAATTTGACCAATTGGTCAACCTAATCCAACATTGACCCAAATTGACCCATATGACCAAATTGAGCCAAAACCCATAAAACTAACTCATGAGACTTTGGAGGCTGACCAAACCTGACCCAAACTCATCTTAGGTCAGCCCAAAATCATCCCAAACCTAATTGGAGCCAAACCCAAGGAAAATCCCCCTTGGATATGCCTCCCCATGTGGTACTTTGCCAAAATTGGCAAATTTCACTCTCCTTTCATCCTTAACAGCCATCAAGCACCCAAATGAGGCACCTCGTAAGCCACCTAGCCCACCCTAAGTGGGCTATGTCTGCCATGGACCAAAGGGAGGTGAGTTAACACACCTCCCTCCAAAGCCAAGGAACCAAAGGATCCAAGGAAGGAGATCAGCCCATATCAAGCTTGAGCCACCTCCCAAGAACTCCTCCAATCAAACTAAGCCACGTGGACACTGGCACCACTCAGTGGTGACCTCTTGAAAATGAGAGATAATCCCATCCACCCACTCTGTAAGCTGAGGGATATACACTCTTAATTCAAATCAGATTTTATACACTCTTAATTCAAATCAGATTTTATTGCCATTAGATTCCTCTGAGCTCCCATAAGAGAAACAAAACTCCCTAGCAAATCCTAGAGCTTCCCCAAGGCCTCCCCACTTCAGATTTTCTTCTCCTGTGTGCAACCGAAATAGAGGAGCTCAATCCTGATTCCAACTTACTCATTTCTTAACCAAAGCTCAATTCCTCTTACACACAACCTTCCATGCACATCGTCGAAGCCAAGCAAACCCTACCCCAAGCTCTGAAGCCGCTAGAGGATAGAATTCAATCAAGATTGAAGCCTCAAAGCACCGTTCTTGGCCAATTGAGTGATCCACTTGGAACCAATCCAATTACTGCTCAACAGGGCTTCTTCTCAACTAGACGAAGCTTCCTCAAGCGTACAAACCGTCGGTCTTAGCTACGGTGAGGTAAATCCATTGAAATTGAGCTTTAGGAGAAAATTTATTGGTGCTTATGGGTAAAGAGAAATATATATCGCTGCCTTCATCTATCCCCTTTTTGGAAAAGAGGATAAATTAAAACAAAAATATATATATGCCTTGTTGGGATGCCACGTAGATCCGTAGATATTCTTCTTAGGGTGATTAGGTATGACATCGAGGAAAGGTGTACTATCATGAGAGATAGAAGTCATCACCCTACAATGGACCTAATCACCTGAATAAGGACCCCTAAGGACTATGGGTCTTCAAAATATTTCATAGATTCTTCTCCTACTTTACATGGAAAAGTAAAGCAAGATTTATTTTAAATTGGATTTGTTAAGTTCCCTACAGGGGAAATCCACCATAGTTAATTACATCCCGAGGAATAAAATTTCTTAGGAATACTCTCGATTAAGGTAAATGATCATTTTCTCCAAAAATTTTGAAAGGGTAGGACTATCAATCGATTTGTTTTTTTTATAAAGTCAAGTGGGATCGATCAAGAGGAGGGAGTTCATATTGAAGCCAAGTGAAAATAAGTAGGGGATGCTTAAGATACTAGGAAGTCTAGTAAGCATCCCAAACTACCCTATGGTTGGACTTTACATTTTTGAAATTGAATTGATTTATTTTAGTTGAATTTTTATTAGAAATGTAGGCCTTATAATTTCATGATACAAGATCATAAAAATTCCTAAGAGATGAGAATTTATGCTTATGGCCCGCAAAGAGGAGAAACAATCTTAGAACCTAAATCTATGGAGCTTTGGCGAGGGCCAAAAGCATGACCTAAAGCTAAGGCGAACATGGGCATTCAGTTTATCTCCACAAGAGAGGATAAATCACCCGACTGTTGAACTTACAACCGCTTGGGGATGGCCGCCAACTAACTCCTCCTACAGTTTTAAAATATATAAGCAAGTCAAATGCTTTTGCAAGATAGCTAAGCTATTATTTATTTAGAAAGAGACTAAGTCCTTAAACACACTCCCTAAGAGACTAGATCATATAGGACATGCTTTAATTATTTAAATCTAATGCAAATTTTATTACATTTTATTTTTATTTTAGACAATCAATTTGACACAAGCTTTATAAATTTTATGCCTAATGCATGAGAGATTAGATTATGGGACAAAATTGGCAAGATAAGGAGGTGTGCTTCTACCATGGCTCTCACAGGTCAAGCTAAGCTCTCTGGCAAAGGTAGAAGTCCTCCAATCAAGAGTGAAATAATATGCTTTTTATGCATGATATTAGGAAAGAAAAGACAACATCCACTTAAGGGGTTGCTAATTCTTTATCTTGATTTTTAGCCTAATCTTTAGGTGAGGTTATGAATTGTTTATTTTTAATTTTAAGTTGATTAATCTGGTCGAAGATTTATTTTTTTCCTAAGAGCCTAATCGTTATCCAGGCCATACATCAAGCAAGGAAGAAACTAGAAAAACATGTCATTTATAATGCATAAGCTAAACAAAACATCAAATATTTTATAAAGCTAACGCAAAGGAATAAAAGGCCATTTGTGGTTGGGCACCATCGCACAAACCCGAAAATAAATTGAGTAGCCGAGCTCTACACCTATACAACATGAATTATAAATGAATTAAATACAATTAAGCAAGGAGTTCATGTTATGGAGGTATTCATTTCTTCTTTCTTCTTTCTTCTTTCTTCTTTGGTTCCTTCTTTTAGATGGTTGGAATGTGGATACTCTAAAGGCTTCACATGGTACATAAGATGTAATCTTATAAAATGTTCATCCTAATCCCTCATAATAATCATTCCAAAATCCCAATTGTAAAAATTACATGAAAATAGAAAAATAAATCTAACTAACACCTGCAAAATAGAGATTAGCTAAACAAACTACACAAATCTCACATGTATGTATATGCACCACACATGGGTAACCAAGTCAACCTGATTTACATGATTATGCTTAGGGGTATAAGCAGTTGCACATCAAAAGTAATTATATTTTTATTACTACTCCCCTTAAGCACAATCTCCTGCAGAAAATAATGAATAGACTAAATCATCCTATCATTCATTCTATGCACATTCACCCTGACATCCAAACTAAAATAAAATATGACAAAATAAAAGTACACATCAAACCATGCATCGCCCTAATCTAAAGCTAGAAATGATGACTTAGTCTAATGTGTGTGCTTTAAAAGATTTATGTGGTATGCTTTGCTATGGCTTTAAGGTTTAGATTTTCTAAGTATGAAAATGTTCAACTTAGATGGGTGATTTCATTTAAGTGTTTAGTTGATTTGGGTTGATTTTATTAGATATTTTGATTTGGTTTAAGTGAATCCTATAATTAATTACTAAGTTGTAAAGAGAGGGAAAAGAGAAGAGAACTTCTCTTTTCTTCCCTACCTTAAGTAATTTCTAAAGTAGATTCAAGTTTGATTTTATTTAGTAAATATTTTATTATGTGTTTTAATTAATCCAAAGTTTAGATCAACTCTAAACAAACCTATCTAGAAAGAAAGGCATTTTAAGATTAAGTAAAGTGAATTAATATCATAAAATACACAATACTTTATTTCTTTTCCACCATGTATAACATGCATATGAATGAATCCTAAGCATATCTATACATATAAGTGAGGATGTTTAGCACACTTTCATGATGAATGTTAAGTGATGTTACTTAAGAAAATTTGGATGCTTTATGATGCAGGATTTTCATTAAGTAGAAAAGGGTTGTTCTTTTTATCCATTTTTCATATGCACATGTGTATGTATGAAAGGCATAAGTGAGTTCGGTTCCATTGTTAGTACCAGGGGTGTAAGGTACAAGATCTACGTAGGGCTACTTAAAGCCTCACAACCTCACGATTGTCTAGAATAATATACCACTTTCCTTAAATACATATGCATGTACAAAAGAAATAAATTTAAAATGAAAGATGCAAAAGGTTATGTTTATTTGTTTTTTAGTTTGATTGTTTAATTTATATGTGTGATGTGGGATTCCTTCTTAAGTCATGACATAGAAGTGTATAGAAATGGATTTAAGCAAGTGTTGTGTCCTTTTCAAATGGACTATACACTTTGCAAATCCTATACAATTCTATGTTAAGAAAGAGAGGGAGAAGGAAGGCCACATATTACATATTTTTATATTTCTCACATGCAAGCTTATAAATAATTATAAGTAGCATATCTTTCAGTTTTGATGTTTGATTTATAAGTTTTGAAAATAATTTTAGATTTAATAGTGATAATAGCCATTCATATTCTTACTTTAGCCAAAATATGCAATTTGACATAAAGAAAATATTTCATTTTAATTTCAATTTTTAAAACGAATGAATGCATGATTTTCATATGACATACACATTTAGCATGCTAGGAAAGAAATAAATTGATGAAAGTAATGTAAATTCATTCATCCTAATTAATTCCTAAAGACAATCCTATGGAATAGAATTATTTAAAGTAAATTAAATTTATTTTAAAGAGAGTTTGAATTTTGTTGGAGTTTGATTTCAATTTGAGAAATGTGAGAAGGCTTACTGGTCCTAACTCATTCCCACATTTGTATGACATTTTAGTTTAATTTTTAGATGATTAGATGATTTTTATATTTTTATTAGGTTAAGGTGTACATTAAGTTAAAAAAGGACCTTAGTATACTTGAATTAAATGAGAATTTCACACATAATAGGACACAATGGAGACGAAGGGTTCATATAGCCGGCCCGACTAAGTGGGATAAAGGCTTGTTGTTGTTGTTGTTGTTGTTGTGAGGTGTACATTAAGTGTATTAATTATCCCTTACCTATACCACTTTAACATACTTAATCAAATAATTATGAGCCAATGATATGACATAAAACTACACAAGGAATTTAAATCAACAATGCACTCAGGAAGAAAAGGGCCTAATGCATTTGGCTCACAATTAATAATTAATTAAGCTAAAGGGTTTAAGTTAAGTACTTTCATAACCCTTCACACACATGTGAGTTGGATTTTGATTTCTTTAAGCCACTTAGGTTATTGAACACCTAAGCATCTACCCAAGATGGATTGATTAGGTTCTGGAATGTTTTAAAAATTTTATCAAATTAATTAAGCAAATGATTAGGGAATTAGTCCTTAATTAAGTTTGGAATAAGGAAGGAAAGGGGTTTAGGGAATTGCTTAGGAAAAATTCCCCAAATCTATTCCATAAACCTCTTCTCTACTTAAGCAAGCCTTAATTAACTTAATAAAGGGATTAAACCACTGTTCATATGCTTAATTACCCATAATTACATTAAGAGAGTGATTAAGGATTTATAGATTTATTCCTCTAATTAATCCATCAATAAATCCCAAGAAAGTTGGGGGAGTCAGAAGTCATCCCCCTAAATGCACATGAGAAATTTAGAATTAATCAATGGGATAATTAGATAGTAATTAGGGTTATTAAGTTTTCATTAAAATTCTAATTAAGGAAAATATACTATTCAAAATCTAGCGAAATTAATTTTAGAATATTCTCCTCTGAATTATCTTTCCAATGCTTTTTTACTTTGTATTTTAGGATTTTTCTAAAATTAGTTATGCAATTATGAAGTTTCCATGATTAAGGATAATTAAATAAATCCCCTAATTAAATAGCTAATCCCGTCGGTGCCACATGAAGGGTGACGTGGTGCACGCTTTCCACGTGGTGTGACAGGAGAGGCTATTTAAGTTATCAATCATAGCGAAGCATCAATGATGGCACTACGCACTTTCTCCCCATCCATCCCATCAAAGATCAAACGGCTGAGGTCAAGCCCACGATTCTTAAGGGGGAAATCAAAGGATCCTATGCATCTTGATCACGGCCGTCCATCCAAAACATGTGGATGGATGGCCCATGATCCATCCCTAAGTTCTTCTATGTGAAAGGGGAGCTTTCCACCTTCCATGGCATGATCCAAGTTTGATTGAGCTCGGATTGAACCCAAATTCAACCCACATAATCATCATGCAAGGGAGAACACATCCAAATGCTAACTTTTCTTGAGATAAAAATCCACTTCACAAAAGACCACACACTCTCTAGTTTAAACTCGGGTTGAAAGCATACCTCATCAGAGGCTATCACCAACGCTCGAGTTCAATGAGGTAACTTCGTCTAGTGGAGATGAAGGCTTGTTGAATATTTGAGGTGGTTTGGTTGAGTGGATCCTCCTATGGACCAAGCTCTCCTTCAATTTGGCTCGGCCTTGATCAAGAGCACTCTTCCCTTGCTTGGAGAACTTGTGTGAAGGTTTGGGTGAGCTCGATTGAGTTCCCTCAAGGTGCTTGTAAAGTGAATTGGACTGAATTTGAGTATTGGCTAAGTTGGATTTCCTTGCTACCTCCCCTATTTTCGGCTTGGGGAAACTGAGAATGGAGAAGTTGAATTTGCTCTAGGAAGCTTGGGGAGCTCTAGAATGCTAGCTCTGACTTCCTATAACTCAATCGAATGTAAGAGACATGAGTTGGAATGAAATTAGGGGGAGTATATCTCCCCCTTGAAGGATTGGATGGCCGTAAGTGTCTTTGCCATTTTGATCCAATTGACCCTATTTGATGGGTTTGTTAGGCTGTTAGGACTTGCACATGGTTCGATTTTGAGTGTGGAGTAGAGTAGTGAACCTCCCATGTGTTTTAATTGAGTGGAGGAGGGATCCCATGTGCTTAATTTCAAGTGAGGTGGTCAGTTTTAGCCTTAGGTTGGGTTGGGTTGACCCAAACCCATTGGGTCATGTGCACCATGTCCCTTAGTTATCATTTGTTACACTAAGAGGATGTCAAGTGCCCATGTAAAGGAATTGATCAAATTCCAAGTAGTTTTGATTTTAGGTTACCCTATGGCCTAGGGGTAAAATAGTCATTTGGCTTGGATTTCAATTTTATATGATTGAAAAAAATGGGTTTAAGTTTCAATGAATTTGGAGTTGATTTGATATGATTTGGCTCATGTTGACCCATTTAGGTCAAAATGGGTCAACTTGGGTCAAGTTGACCAATTGGTCAAATTGGGTCAAACTAAGGGTTGGGTTGAGTTCATATGGCCATTTGAAATGTTTTGGAATCTTCGGTTTCAATTTGGATTAGATTGATTTTGGTTCATTTGATTTCACTTAGGTCAATTTGACCCATTTGACCTATTTGGGTTAGGTCATAGGTTGTTTTAGGTTTAGTTGGTCATTTGAAATGGATTGGTATCTTTTTTTCTAATAAATTTGGTTTAATTTGATTTGGCTTAAAATGACCTTTAGGTCAAGTTGGGTTCATGGTTAATTGGGCAAGGTTGGGTTTAGTTGACCAATTGAGGCTTTGGTCAAGTTCAACAATCATTTTAGAATGAATTTGACCCATTAGTTTCGATGAATTTAGCATAGATCAAGTTTTGACATATTTTGACTTTTTAGGTCAAGTTGGGTCAACTTGGGTCAAGTGACCAATTGGGTTAGGTTAGGCTCAAATGATGACTTGGTCATGTTCAAACATTGATCATGAATGAGTTTTGATCAATAGTTTCAATCAATTTGGCCTATGGTGGATTTTGGCTAATTTAGGTTTCATTTTGACTAAGTGTTGACTTGGTCAAACCCTTAGGTTTGACTTGGTTTGACCTAATTTGAGTGATTGATCATCTTATGATGATTGTTGCTCATAATGTGAGGCTTAGATTGGCTTAGTTCAATCCAATTTTGTTAGGATTAGAATTTTACTCATAAGGGGTACTTTAGGTCACTTTGGATCAAGTGAGCCTAAGTAAGTCAAATGGCTTGGTCAAAGCTTGATTTGAGTTTGATTGAACTCACATATGGACTTATGATTGAAATAAAAATCTATTTGCAAGAGATTTGAAGTCAAATGGGTTTTGATTCATTTGACAATTTCAAGTTCAAAGGGTGGACATGAGTTTGACTTGGGTTTGATTTTTGAATTTAATTTTGGTTTAGTGATTGAAGTTTGTATTTATATTTGGATTTATGATTGAAGTATTGATTGAATCATGAAGAAAAATCAAAGGTTTGGCTTGATTTGAAATTGATTTGGCTAAGTTCAAGAATTTGACTTGAAAGGCTTAGGTTGAATTTTGATTGAATTTGAGTTTGATTTTTGGATTTAGTTTTGGTTATTTAGATTTATATATCTATATATGTGAATATAAATGAGAATATGAATGGTTATGAGAAAATTTCATTAATTTGAAGTGATTTGAACTTGATTTGAGCTAAGTCCATGAGAGGGAATCAAAGGACTTAGGAAAGATTTTGGTGTTTGACCATGTATTTTGGATTTGATTTTGGGTTTAGTTTTGATTGATTTGAATTTATATTTCATTATATATGTGAATATAAATGAGAATATAAATGGGTTATGAGAAAATTTCTTGAATTTGAAGTCATTTGAATTTGATTTGAGCTAAGTCCATGAGAGGGGATCAAAGGACTTAGGAAATATTTTTGGATTTGAACATGGATTTCAATTATAAGCTTTAATCACTTGGAATTGATTTGAGTTTAAGAAAATCAATTAAGTTGGAATTGACTAAAGTTTTGATATTGATTTGATTTGGAATTTGGAGTTGGTTTAGACTTGATTTGGAACTTGACTTGAAGGAAGGAAGTGAGGAATTTGGTTCAAGCTATTGGGTAGACAAACTTTCCTAACACCCTAAAGGCATGACCTATTTCTATGGCTAACTCTTATAAGTCTCTAGGGTTAGGTTGAGTGTCCACCTAAACACTAGATGTGTCTTAAGACTAAGAAACTCTTAAAATCTAAGAGAAGTCCTATGTATGGAGGGGTTGAGAGCTCATCTTAAAAATGAGGTCAATAAAGGGCGCCCAGTATGTGTCTTGTGACTGACAAGGTACACCGCACATATTGGTGTTGACCAAAATGATCAAGAATCGAATGATCACAAGCACTAACACAGATGATCTACTCCTAACCCAAGGTGTATATAGAATTCAGAGCTTAGTGCAATGTGAATCTACTCATGTCAAGGATATAAGAGAGGGAAGGGGGAATTCAGTAGGGATAGAGTATGTGATCCTTCCACTAGGGAAACAAGTTCAAGTCACCCACAAGGGGATGAAAGGTTTGATTTGAGTCTCACTGGGGAGAGAAATTAGTTTAAATTGTTTAATTATTTTGATTTGATTGATTCCACTGGGGGAGGTTGATTGGATTTGTTTTGTTGAATTTTTTTTATTTATTATTTGACTCCACTGAGGGAGGAGGGTTGAATTTATTTCAAATTTTTTTTAGATTTTGGATTTTGAGATGGGTCCTATTAGTTTGCGATGGGTTGTACTGAGTAGGGGCCATGATGGCCTTGATCTACTACAAATTTACCAATCCAAAGGGGTAGTCCAAAGTAGGGCTATCCAACCAAAGGAATGCCTTTCGGTATGCAGCAGCTATACTAGGAAGAAAGCATAGTAGACTTACATCCTCCAAAGTAGGGACTAGTTACTGGGGTGATCTATTAGCAAGGTAACATATCAAACCTGACCTAGGGCTGACTATTGAGTGAATGCCGCTGGGGGACTTAAATCAACTCAAAGATAGTCAAAGATTGATTTCATTTTTTTAGTTTATTTTTGTGGGTTCTTTTGGTTTGCGATGGATCATACTGAGTAGAGGTCATGGAGGCCTAGGCCTAACTCAGATTTACCAATCCGAAGGGAGTAGTCTACCAACCATAAGGCAGGACTATCCAACCAACGGGGTGTCTTTCGGTATGCAGTAGCTGTACAAGAAATAAAGCATAGTAGACTTATATCCTCCAAAGTAGGGACCAATTGCTAGGGTGATCTATTGGCAAGGCAATGATCGAACTCTAACTATTGAGTGAATCTAACTTAAATCGACTCAAGATAGTCAAAGATTAATTTCATTTTTTTGTTTATTTTGGTGGGTTTTGTTGGTTTGCAATGGATCATACTAAGAAGGAGCTTATATTAGCCTAGACCTAACTCAGATTTACTGAACCAAAGGGAATAGCTTTCCGGCCGATGGGAGAACTATCCAACCAAAGGAGTGCCTTTCGCCAATGATCAATTCAGGAAGAAAGCTCGTGGACTCATCTTCCACTACAAAAGACCACCGGGTGATCGGCTTACTTTGGGCAACAAATTGAACCTCACTTGGCTGCCCCCAATGATAGTCATGCTAGAAAGAATGCATAGTCTTACATCTTCCAAAGGAATGACTACGGGCAACCCGCTAAAAAAATAGATTGAACCCGACCTAAGGGGACCACGAGTGAGTACCACCCAGGGATTTATCTCAACCTGTGTTCGCAATAGGAGTTCTCAGTAACACCGCCTCAAAGATAGATGCCCCGGAAAAGGGGCCCTTGGGGGTCTAATCACATAAGTTGATGAATTAATTAGATGCATTATTTTTTTATGTTAAGAAAGGTTTACTTGGTTAAGATGTGATGATCTTAGTATACTTGAATTAAATGAGAATTTGCTGACATAATGGAGCAGAAGGATTCATGTGACCTAAAAGCTTGTTATTATTGTTGTTTAGTTTGTTTTCATGGACCAGTTGGTTGTGAGATTAAACTAAGGAGCATCTAGACCAATCTCCAGTTCTTGAACAGGAGAATTCATTGAACAAATTCTCAATCACGGGGTATACTAGGAAAGGGGGCTGTCATCCAAGTGCTCGGGTAGTGTCTAAATGGGGTCGCAAAGGATGTGATCTAAATAGAATGCCCGCAAGGAGAGGGGCCACTAAGGCCTTGATCCAAAACCCTGGAGAAAATGACATGGCTAGTCATATATCAAATTGGTATTCGATGGCTAATTCAAGAAGAAAGTGCGAGGACTCACATATGCCAAGAGTGATGTATTCATCGGGTGAGTCATTGTTAGCATAGCAAACATCAACCAACCTAAGGTGCCTGTCAGGTTGCAAAAATCAGCCTAGGAAGAAAGCTCGGGGACTCACATCCTCATATAGCGATTCTTTGGGATAGTGTCTTGACAGTGTCATCCAACCTAGGGTGACTACTGAGTGAATTCCATTGGGAGACTTACATCGACTCAAATGTAGTCAAGAGGAAAGGAGCCTCTAGGGGACTTATCCTAAACCTCAAATATACTCGGTCGAGTTAGTGCATGGTGGTTAGTTCAAGAAGAAAGCTCGGGGTCACATCTTCTTAAACAAAATCAACATGAGGTGGCTTACTAGCTAGGCAGTGAAGTCTACCAAACTAACAAGGCTCATCGTTATTGCAATGATCAAGGAAGAAAGTGAGGACTCATCCATCTTCAAATGACCAGTGGGGTGACATACTATCAAGGTACCATGTAAACCTGACCTAGAGAAGCTAATGAGTGAGTGCCACAGGGGGCTTGCTCCCACATAAAAATAGGTCAAGAAGAAAATATGTGTACTTGTGTAAAAGGGAATAGGATGCGACTGGGGGACTCTTACACCTACCCTAAACACACTTGGGGATTGAATGAAATGGTTCCAGGGATGGCAACCAAAATTCCCACTAAGAAAGGATGACCCGCTCACACCTAACTTAGTTGTGCTAGTCGAAATAGGATGTCGCTTAGGATCTTACACTTAATCTAGTAGCACTGGGAAAAATGTGTTTGTGTTGTAAAAAAGGGATAGGATGCCATTGGGGGACTTTTACACCTACCCTAAACCCACCGCGATGGATTCGCAAGACAAGCAAACAATGCTTCGAAATAAAAGAAGATTTTGATAAAATGGAATCAAATTTTTGTTCTTTTTGTTGATAATTATTTTCAAATATATTTTATGAGTAATATTTTTTCAAATAGAGCCCATTAATTGGAAGCATCGGGTGTTCCCCTTTACAATCAATGAGCTAATATGATCATCCTTGGTAGGCCTTCTCAAAAACATAGGGGCCTTCCCAAGAGGGTTCAAACTTGCCTCTCATCTTTCAATGGAAAATAATTGGTCTTCTTAAGACTAACTCAAGTTCTCTTACTCGGAAAGACCTAGAGAAAACCAGCTTGTTGTGAGCTTGAATCATTTTGGCCTTATACAATTTGAGATTCTAGCACGCTGGTAGGAGACTCTCCTCCAAACCTTCAAACTCTTCTAACCACAACTTTGCATTCTATGATCTTCTTACAAATGTTATCCTTAGTGATGAGTTGAACTTCTAAAGGTAGAACAACTTGAACACCCTGAAAATGGGGTAGGTGAGTTGGAGTTGTATATGTGGTAGGCCCACAAGGCTTCAACCACTCATTCCACTGCCACTTGTTATCATCAAGAGTCTTCTTTAGTATTTGAATGAGAGTTTTGTTGAATGCTTCTACTAAGTCATTTGCTCTGGGGTAGTAGATGGTGGAGTATCTCCAATCTATACCATGTCTTTTAGCAAAGCTATTGATCTTGGTGCTTTTGAATGAAATACCATTATCAGATATAATTCATCGAGGCACCCCGAACCTATATATGATATGGTTCTTGAAAAACTAAAGCACATGCTGAGCTATGACCTCACTGAGTGGGATCACCTCCACCCACTCGGAAAAGTAGTCAGTGAAAATTAAGATGAACTGAAGCCCCTTGGAAGAAGGAGGATTGATATAGCCCACAATATCGGTATCCTAACACTCAAATGGCTATGAGGCCAATGTAGGGTGTAGAATATTGGGTGATTGATGTAGGACCACAGTGTACGACGATGGCATCTCTAGCTACATATATGCGTATAATCATGTGAAGGCCAATATCCCGGTCTCTTGTTCATCTTCATCTTGATTGATGTGCTCACATAAACAATGTATGCGATTACAATGCCATGGGCTTCATGTTATCTAAACAACATAACCATATTTGATCAAAGGATCATCGATACAGGTGCCATCAATGAGAGGATAGGAGAGAGCTCTCTATTTCACCTGATGGGCTTGTGACTTTTCCTGAGATAGTTTATTGGTATTCAAATATTCTATGAATGGTTGCCTCCAATCCAGCTCCTTGTCCTTATAGGCAACGACAACCTCCCCTTCAAGCGGAAGTCTCTCAATGAGTTCAGTATCAATAAGGGATAAGACTTGTCTATTTTGGACTCTTATTATGGACTCATCTTGGACATGAATTCTTTGGCAAGTTTGGCCAAAGCATTCTACTGCGTTCTCTCGGAACCTTGTAGATGGTGACTTGATTTGGGCTAAACTTCATGGTATACTCATGGTAATGAAGCTTGGGTTTGAGAACCTTGCACCCGATTTGATTGATGAGCGAGAATCACCAAAGATGTTGATGCTCTTGACACACACTGTGATAGCTAACTCCAGACCAACAATCAAAGCCTCATACTCAGCTTCGTTGTTGATACAGGGATTGGATATATAGTATGAGAATCTCATCACATCACGATATGGAGTTAAGAGAATTATCCCTACCCCTGCCTTTCTTGGAAGAGTAGATCATGGTGCTTCCCATTTATGAAAAGAAGCTGCACCATCAAAATACATCTCCCATCAGTGGTTGTCAACCTTCCCTAAGTTTATGATTTATTCATCGGAGATCATCTAAGTGGGAATCAGAAGTGGGTGTCTTCTAAGAAATCCTAGTGTACTTGTTTATCGAATGGAGGGTACAAATGTGATATCAAATGAGAGAATCATGGACCATCATGTAAACATCGGATAGCATTGGGTGTCATGAGATATTGTAATTGGATTGGTCGAAATCAAGTTCACCTTATGAAGCATATAGTGTAGCTTTTGGGATGCAAAGATCAAAGCTAGGCAATGTTTCTCAATAGGTGGATAGTTTGGTTCAGAGAATCGAGATGGCGGGTAGTAGAGCACTCTCCTTCCCTTTGTCATTGGCAGGCCAACAGCATCGAGGAGGATGAGTGGCACAGGGATAGGGGTAGCTAGAACTGGCTTCACCAAATACTTGATATCTTCAAGGAATCGACACTTGTCATCCCACTTGAACTTGGCATCCTTTTGACAAGTGCTGAGAATGGCATCTCTCGATAGGTTGGAAATAAAGCATCTTAGATATCGCCAACCATCCTTGAAAGATCACAGTTGAGTTAAACTCTTAGGGTGACATTTATAAGATAGCTTTTATCTTTTGAAGATCTATTTCTATTCCCCAGTGTCGAACAACAAACCCAAATAATTTTCCTGAAGCTACTTCAAATGCACACTTTAGGGGATTCATTTTGAGGTTATATTGTCTTAATCATTTGAAAACTACTTTCAAGTCAAAGAGGTGGTCTTCCTTTTCTCTACTGTTGATTACTAGATCATCAACGTAGCACTCGACCTAATGATAGTTGAGTTCATTGAAGATCTGAGTCATGGCCCGTTAGTATGTAGCACTAGCATTTTTAAGGCTAAAAGGCATAACCCTATAACAAGATTCGATCGGTTGAAAAGTAGTATTTCTTTCATCCTCGGGACATCTTGATTTGGTTGTAGATGACCCATCCATGAAGAGAAAAGCGCATGAGATGAGGTGATGTCCACCATTAATTACGGTATAGGAAGAAAAAGAAACTCATCCTTAGGACATGCCTTGTTTAAATACGATGCATATAATAAATTTGGCCATTCTTCTTCTTATATTTAAATCTTCACCTTAAATATTATCATTTCTTGACTTTAAAATATTTTCATATCATCCTTAAATAATGGGATATGTTAGTTATAAATAATAATCTCATAACTTATTAGTCTTAAACTCAATGCTAAGTCTTCTTCTTCATCATGCTATCATGTTATGGATCTTCAAATTCTAGGGTGTATCTTTGATTTGGAGATCATGGATCATCGAGGTTTCACACATCCTCATAAGAGTTGGTTTATTGAAAAGAACTATCGGACTCAAATGGTTGGTGACTATGCGATTGATCATCATTTGGACTTCTTGTATTGAATCCTAGTCTTGATCTTGATTGTGCCTCCCTTCTTATATTGTTCCATAGCTTTTTTAAGTACTCTGACTTGTGCTTAGACCATGTATAAGGAATCAAACCCTTCTTTGCAAGATTAAGGACACAAGATGAATACCAATCAAAAGGTAATTTCATTAATTCTTTGTATGAATTCTCCTCAAGTTCTACATCAACTTTAGTACTTCAGGAGGATGATCCCAAAAAAAATCTCTTCAGCTTCATATCTTTAGAAGACTTGGGGGCTTTAACTACCTTCAACTTTTGAGATGAAAGTGAGGTTAGAGCTAAGGTTCTACTTCTGCGATAGTTTCACATGCATTTGATTTGAATACTTTGCTTGTCTGGAGGCCCGATCTTCATCACTATTGCTCGTCAAACTCAATGAAACCGAGAGGGGTTGGCTAGTACTAATCACATTAGACTCATCCTCGAGCTGGATTCAAGTCTATGTGAATAGTAGGGTACTCCTATGAACTGGAACATAACCATGTTGGTGATGGCCAACAGTCTTACATCTGAACTACCTTTGTTTACGCCTTTACCTCCGGTGGAGGTTGAGTCATCTACCCACATGTAATGTATGATGGAATGAACTATAGGTGGAATGTGATATCCGGCTCTATTTCTTCTTCAATTTCTCTTTCTTGTTCACTTGGATTTTCATTTTTCTTTTCTTTTCTTTTTTTTTTTGCTTTTTCTTTTTCTTCATTTTCATTTTCTTTTGAATTTGAATTTTTCCCAAGTTCACGAGAAAGGGTGTTTTGAGGAAGATAGTAGGTCGCATCCTCATATATCTCAACCTCTCTAACTGAAAATGGCTTTTCATCTCCTTTGACACAGTACTCAATCCCATCCTTCCTGAACTTGATGCACTTATGGAGAGAGGATGGAACATCTTGTTCTGATATATCCAAGGCCTACCAAGAAAAGTGGTGAATGAAGTATTCGAATCAATGATATAAAACTTTACTCCAGTCTTCCAATCACCTATCTTCAAAGGTAACACTATAGAACCTAAAGCCCTCTCGCCTTGTTCATTGAATCCTCTCAACATCATCCAGTCTCCTCGGAGTGTGGAGATGTCGATCCTCAAATAGGCAAGGGTCTTTAGACTCATAATGTTCCTGAACGGATCGAGAACTATGGCTAGTCAGATCTCCATGTCTTGTAATGTAGGGGGTTGTGCTCCATGTCCCGAAGTAGGTCTTCATCTGAAAGTGATCCCGAGCTTCTCATAATGTGCCTCCTCTAGTAATAGGTGAGCTAAGCATATCTCAGGATCAAGGAGATCCTTGATTAATGATTCCCTCATCACTTTGGATAAGACAAGGTCATCATATATGCTTAGCTTAGATGGCAACTTTCTTTGGTGAGAGAGGACATTGTAGTCCATTTTGGGCTGATCCTCCACAAGCATATCCAAGGGTGGAGCTTCCTATGGAGGGACTTATCGATCCTCTGAACCAATGACTTGTTTCCCTCTATCTTGAGGTGCTGCCCTAGGAGGTAGAACCTTGCCACTACAGAGGTTGACTTCGGTGATCTCTTGTGGTAGGGTAATGGAAGATTCTACCTACATGTCAGGCTCACCTACAGCTTCTCCTATGGGACCCTCAAAATCAGATGATTCCAAGTCTATCTCAAGAGGAGAACCTGTAGTATTCAGAGTAGAAAAATCTAACTCTGAATTAGGAAGAGGAAGATCGGAATTATTATAGTTGTTGTTTAGACTTGAAGTGTTATCATTAGGAATAGATTTAGAAAATCCATCAGAAGTGACACAGATATAATTCAAGCTAGCTTTATTCTTCAATTTCTTATATTTGATAGGAGGTACATAGTAGAAATCAAGTAAAGTAAGAGGGGTGAGGGATTTGATGCCCTCATCCACTGATACAAGATGTCTACTAGAAGAAGAAGAGATAGCTGAACTAGAGGTAGTCGTTGATGTAATAGCTGCAATGGTGGACTAGAGGCTGGACTTGGTCGGTGGTTGCACTACTTGCTATCAGCTGCACATCTTTCTTTCTTGAGCTCCCCTTTCCCGAGTTGGCTCAAACTTGCAAACCTTCCTTGATGTTGGAGGTTTGGTGCAAGCACACGAGAAAGTTTCTTGATTTTTGAGATAATTTTTTAGAGGTTTTGGATAAGGAAATATCCCAACCTTCTTTGGTTTTGGAAGGATCAAGTATCCCCAAGGATTACCCTAATGGATGGTTGTTCCACAAGGTATTCCTTGGGATGACTATAGCAGTCTTGAAGCTATGTTCAAGCAGTCCTTAAATGTGAAGTAATCTTCCAAACATGACCTAGCATATATGGTGGTAGGGGCAAAGTTAGGATCATTACTTTTTCCCACTTCCTCGTCTCTAGGTTGGTAGTTAAAATCAAGCTTCTTTAAGAGATTATTAAAGATCTTCCTGATTACCTCCCTCTTAAATAAATAAGGCTTATTAAGTTTATCCAAAAGAGTAGGTGGACCATAGCTACACATGGGTATGTGTCTTGCTGGCGATGATGTGGGCGAGGAGGGGGCGTCAGGCCATGGAGGCTGTGGCGGTAGTAGGCTACCTCGGTGGTGGTAGAGGAGGTGGAAGTGGCATGGAGCACGAGGTCTCTCAAGCTCCACTGGTGCTATTTCCCATGTCATCTATCCTTTATGGTTTCTTCTCATATACCTTCTGCGGCTTCGGCTTTGTTGGTAGAACTGGAGAAGGTAACTGTTTGGCTTCTCCTTGCAAGCTAGCCACCTTGTTGATTGATTTGTCAAAAGTTTTGATGGTGAAACCTTTAAGCATGAAGGCGACTGGGCCATAGATATTCATAAGCATAATCTCACTGGCATACTATTCAGACAGCTGTGGTTCACATTTCATACTCAAATTATGCCATCTAAGAATGTAATTAATGAGGGACTCACCATGATTTTGTTGAGCCACAATGAGATCTCCAACAGTGACCCTTTGCTAAGCTCTAGTAAACCTCTTAATAAAGAGTTGCTCTAACTAAGCAAAAGTCTTCACTGAACTGTTGGGAAGTTTAGCGTACCAGTCAAATGCTATACCCGCTAAGCTACTGATGAAGAGACTGAAGAGTAAAGCATCACTGCCATCGGCAATGCAACAACTGGCCCTGAAATGTGCAATGTGTTGTCTTGGATTCCCACTGCCATCAAAGCTTTCAAGATAAGGAGGCACGAAACCTTTAGGATATTGGATGACATCAAATTCCTCCAGGTAGGGTCTACCTTTTGGAACTAATGATCCTCCTCGAGCTTGAGCCAATGCTTCTCTCACCTGCTGCTCAACCATGCTCATGATATCTTTTTCTTGTATAAAGGTACTATCCATTACCTTCCTATACATGCTGGTGCTCCCTTGCTCTATTGGATGTAAAGTCTTGGCTGGATGCAAGACATGCATCAACTCTGGCTGATTGGTCTCAGCTATAGTCGGATGAACTGCTGGGGCATGGTTTTGAAGTGCTAAGATAGTTGCTAGCAGATCTTCGAGCCTCTTCTCCATCTTATCTATTTTTTTATCTTTCTATTTTATCTGTTGAAGGATGTGTTGGGTCAAGTAGGTTGTGTTTTCTTGCTCGGCCTCAACACCTTCCATAATCTTTACTCTGGAGGGATCCCTAGTCTACCATGCAAACCCTATTGAATCTCCCAATAAATCATCTTGGGATCAAGTTGATCTTCTCCTCATCGAGACCTGATCATATCCTAGGATCTCTTTCTCTCATGACATAATATATTTACTCTATCATCTAGAAATGACTTTGACTTTGCTGGTGGGATCACTATCATGTCTTGTGATGCAGACCTCCCATCTTTGGAGAGTTAACCGTGAGGCTACTTCTTTGGAAAATACATATCTGATCCTTTGGCTGGGGTGACACTCAGGAGGATCTATCATCATTACTTGTACCACCTTCTCTCCCTAACCTATCTCCATCTATGTTTATGGTGGTGGTGATGAGATGACTACATGCCATTCCATCCTCACCATGGAGGTGGGAGCGGCGAGGAGAGCTCGACCTCACATAGTGGCGTGTGATGGAAGATCTCTTGGTCAGCCATCACGGTGGGGTCACTTCTCTCCCAGGTGACCTTCATGTCCTTTGGTGGAACTGGAGATGCTGGAACATGGATTGGAGATGGTGGATGGGGAGTAGAGCAGTGTAGTGGAGACACCACTGTCTCTCTCGAGATAGGAGCTGCTCTCCTATGATGTGTAGTCCCTGTAAGTAGAATGTTATCGATATGATCGACGATGGTAACATACTAATCAAGAAAATCAACAATGGCGGCACGGCAACCTCCTCTGGTAATGTGAGGCGAGTGTGGGCCTCCACGCCTCTCACATATGCTTTCCCACGTGGGGGATAGCGAATCTCAAATCAAGCCCAAACTTTGATGTAGGCTCCACGGCAAGAACTATCCTTAAGCTGGCATACGATCTCCTCCTCTTAGTAATAGGAAAATGCACTGGTGGAGGTGCGAAATCCTCTATCCTCTCTATCAGAGAGTGAAACAGTTCCATAATGAGAGGAGAAACTATCCTAGGTGACTCCTGGCTTGACTGCCTCCAACTCTCCATGATTGGTGTGATCTTTGTAACCATGCAATTCTTGTTTCTCCTTTGGGTCTAGTAGCGAGTAAGGCTAGACCTCAAAAGCGGGGAGACAATCCACGGGATCAGGAGAGAGAGTCTTGTGGGTGCTAGCCTGGCAGGGCGATAGGGAACAACCGGAGCATCTATAGCGACACTGCATTTGGGAACCACCACTACCTTCTTCTTGGTGAGGAGAATCGAATGAATGTCAGAATGACCGGCTCTTGCACCACTATCTCTATGCTGAGGAGGTCCCTCACATGTAGACCCTCAAAACCTCAACCAAAGTTGATGGGCATAGTTAGGCGTGGGAGGTTGGCCGGGCCATCCATCTTGTGGGGAAAGGTAAACACATATCTGCCATTGATTAATTGAAATTCTATTCTAAAACTATGAAATGTACAATCTTGATAATAAACTTAAATCAGATTCCTTTTGATTTTTAATTTGAAT
The DNA here is from genome assembly GCA_021442155.1 of Cymbidium sinense. Classification (NCBI taxonomy): domain Eukaryota; kingdom Viridiplantae; phylum Streptophyta; class Magnoliopsida; order Asparagales; family Orchidaceae; genus Cymbidium; species Cymbidium sinense. The sequence goes on along the minus strand of CM038216.1, from coordinate 178,603,784 downwards.
TTAGAATTTGAACCCATACTCAACATCTTGAAAGTGTTAAGTAGGGCTCAAATGGATTAGGAAGAGATTTTGAGATTTGATTGGAAAGAGGAATTTTTTTTTTGAATATAGAATGCACTTTCAATAAATTTGGGTATGTTGAAAAAGATGGGTTCAAATATTTTTGGAGAGATGCTTCCATAGGTTCATATTTGAATTTTAATTTTTAATTTGTGATTTTTTGAGTTTACTCATTTAGCTAATTTGGGTATGCTAAATAAGATGTTTGAAAATAATTTCTTCTTCTTTTTCTTTATTTGCTTTACTTTGTGAATCATTTCTGATTTGAAAATGGAATTCTCATTTAGTAAATTTAGGTATGCTAAATGAGGAATCCAAGTGTGTTTTGTTTTTGAAATTTTTTTGAAAATAGGATTCTTAGCAAATTTAGGTATGCTAAGGAAATCCTTATATGTTTTCTTTTATTTTTAGAGATTTTGATTTTAAAAATTAGGATCCTTAGCAAATTTGAGTATGCGAAGGAAATCCTAATGTGTTTCTTTTGTTTTTAGAAATTTTGATTTTAAAAAATAGTATTCTTAGCAAATTTGAGTATGCTAAGAAAATCCTAATGTGTTTCTTTTGTTTTTAGAGATTTTGATTTTGAAAAATAGGATTGTTAGCAAATTAGGGTATGCTAAGGAAATTCTAATGTGTTTATTTTTGTTTTTTTAGATATTTTGATTTTGTAAATGGAGACTTCACTTTAGCAAATGTGGTATGCTAGAATGAAATTCCAAAAGTACTTTTGAAAATTTTTGTTTTGAAAAATGGAGACTTCACTTTAGCAAATGTGGTATGCCAAAATGAAGCTCCAATGTGTTTCTTTTGTTTTGAATTTCATTTTGAAAATGGAGACTTCACTTTAACAAATGTGATATGCTAAAATGAAGTTCCAAAAATATGTATCAATTTTTGATTTTTGTTCTTTTTGAAAAGAGTGTTCCCACTTAGTAAATTTAGGTTTGCTAAATAGGAAATCCAAGTGTGATTTATTCATGTTTGGTTTTGAAAAGAGGATCCTCATTTAGCAAATTTGAGCATGCCAAATAAATGATCAAATGTTATTTGAATTTTTGATTTTTGAAAAGTGGATCTTCACTTAGCAAATTTCAATATGCTAAATGAAGGATTCAAATGTTGTTTGAATTTGTTTTTTTATTTTTGAAAGATGGACCATCACTTAGCAAATTTGAGTATGCTAAATGAAGGATCCATATGTTGTTTCAATTTTTGGAAAGATGGTTATTGATTGTTGATTTTTATTTTGTTGAAAATAAAATCTCCATTTTATAAACTGAATGGAGATGTTCATTTGTGCTTTTTGAAAATTATGATTGTTGATTTTGAAAATGATTGTTGATTTTATTTTTGTTGAAAATGAAACCTTCATTCAAGGAATTAAATGAAGATGTTCATTTGTGCTTTTTGAAAATTTGATTGTTGAAAATTAAAAATAATTGTTGATTTTGTTTGAAAATGGAAACCTTCATTCAATAAATTTGAGTATATTGAATGAAAGTGTTTATTTGTGCTTTTGAAAGTTATGATTGTTGATTTTATTTTTGTTGAAAATGAAACCTTCATTCAAGAAATTAAATGAAGATGTTCATTTGTGCTTTTTGAAAATTTGATTGTTGAAAATTAAAAATAATTGTTGATTTTGCTTGAAAATGAAAACCTTCATTCAATAAATTTGAGTACATTGAATGAAAGTGTTCATTTGTGCTTTTCGAAGTTATGATTGTTGGTTTTATTTTTGAAATGTTTCTACATGTAACAATTGTGAAAATTGTTAGATGTAGTGTAAATAGTTTATTAAGTGTATTTTGAAAAAGTGCTTTTGAAAAGCATGACTTTTATGAAGGATTTATTTTGTCTTTATTTTTGGAATGAACCTTTCCTTACCCTAAATATGGTAAGGAGGAAGTCTTTAATCATTTTCTTTTCATTAAATTTTTATTTTCACCCATTGGGGAACCCAACGAGGGTTTTAAGACCAATACGGGGTGAGGTCCTAAAACCTAAAGATGTTAGCTAGCTTAACTTAAGGATGAAATAAGCTAAGTGTCAATGGAAAGAAAGATAGTCTTGATTCATACAAAGCACAAACCCACTATTGATACTTGGAGACAATGATCATTTACCAAAGATGGAGAGAGGAACCTTCACCAGCGGAGTCGTTAGCAAAATCTATGATGAAATATTATATATATCTCCGCCTTCATCTATCCCCTTTTTGGAAAAGAGGATAAATGGAAATAGAAATATATATACATGTTATTGGGACATCACGCAGATCCGTAGATGTTCTTATTAGGGTGATCAGGTACGGCATCAAGGAAAGGTGTACTATCTCGAGAGATGGAAGTCACTACCTTACAATGGACATAATCACCTGAATAAGGACTCCCAAGCACTATGGGTCTTCGAAATGTACCAGAGATTCTTCCCCTACTTTACATGGAAAAAGCAGAGTTTATTTTAAAGTTGTTAAGTTCCATAGGGCAAGCCCCATAGTTAATTACATCTAAGAAATTCCTTAGGAATACTCTCGATTAAGGTAAATGATCATTGTCTCAAAAGATTTTGAAAGGGTAGGACTATCAATCGATTGGTTTATTTTTAGAAAGTCAAGTGGGATCGATCAAGAGGAGGGAGTTCTTATTGTAGCCAAATGAAAAAAAGCAGGGGATGCTTAAGATATTAGGAAGTCTAGTAAGCATCCCAAACTACCTTATAGTTGGGCTTTATATTTTTGAAATTGAATTGATTTGTTTGAATTAAATTTTTATTAGAAATGTAGGGCTTATAATTCCATGATACAAGGTACAAATGCAAGTGAGGATTTATGCTTATCAAAGGGAAGCAATCTCGAACCTAAATCTTGGGAGCTTTGTGAGGGCCAAAAGCACCTAAATCTAAGGTGAACATGGGTATTTGGTTTATCTCCAGAGAGGATAAACCACTGTTGGACTTACAACCGTGGGGTGGTAACTAACTCCTCTTATGGTTTTAAAATATGTAGGCAAGTCATATTTTTGAAGATAGCTAAGGTTATTTATTTAGAAAGAGACTAAGTCCTTAAACACACTCTTTAAGAGACTAGATCATGTAGGGCATGATTTAATGACTTATATCTAATGCAAATTTTTCATATATTTATTTTCATTTTGGACAATCAATTTGACACAGGCTTTAGGATTTTTATGCCTAATGCATGAGAAATTAGAGTATGGGCCAAAATCGATAAGATAAGGAGGTGTGTTTCCACCATGGCTCCCACAGGTCAAGCCAAGTTCTCTAGCAAAGGTGGAAGCCCTCCAATCAAGAGTGAAATAATATGCTTTTTATGCATGATGTTAGGAAAGAAAAGATAACATCTAGCTAAGGGGTTGCTAATTCTTTTATCTTGATTTTTAGCCTAAGCATTAGGTGAGGTTATGAATTATTTATTTTTAACTTTGAGTTGATTAATTTGGTAGAAGATTTATTTTTTTTCCTAAGAGTTTAATCATCATCCAAGCGATACATCAAGCAAGGAAGAAGCTAGAAAAACATCAAACATTTTATAAAGCTAATGTAAAAAAATAAAAGGTCATTTGTGGTCGGGCACCACCGCACAAACTTGAAAACAAATTGGATAGCCGAGCTCTACCCCTATACAACCCAAATTATAAATGAATTAAATACAATTAAGTAAGGAGTTCATGTTATGGGGGTCTTCATTTCTTCTTTCTCCTTTCTTCTTTTCTTCTTTCTTCTTCTTTCTTCTTTCTTCTTTCTGCTTTGGTTCCTTCTTTTGGATGGTTGGAATGTGGATACTCCGAAGGCTTCACATGGTACATAATATGTAATCTTATGACCAATATTCATCCTAGTCTCCCATAACAATCATTCCAAAATCCTAATTACAAAAATTACATGAAAAGGAAAAAGTAATTCTAACTAACACTTGAAAAATAGAGATTAGCAAAATAAACTATACAAATCCCAACCATGTATAGCAAATATCAGGCTTAGCACCCCACATATGGATAACCAAGTCCACCTGGCCTATAGTATTATGCTTAGGGGTATAAGCACCTGCACATCAAAAGAAGTTATATTTTTATTACAACGCCCTTTAAGCAAAATCCCTTGCAGAAAATAATGATTAGACTAAATCATCCTACCATTCATTCTATGCACATTCACCGTAATATCCAGAATAAAATAAAATAATAAAAAATAAAAGCAAACATTAAACCATGCACTACCTTAACCAAAAGCTAGAAATGTTGACTTAGTCAAATGTGTGTGCTTTAAAAGGTTTGTGTGATATGCTTAGCTATGGCTTTGAGGTTTAGATTTTCTAAGTATGAAAATATTCTATGCACATTCATTTAAGTGTTTACTTGATTTGGGTTGATTTTATTTTGTATTTTGATTTCATTTAAGTGAATCCTATAATTAATTACTAATTTGTAAAGAGAGGGAAAAGAGAAGAGAACTTCTCTTTCCTTCCCTACCTTAAGTAATTTCTAAAGTAGATTCATGCTTAATTTTATTTTGTGAATATTTTATTTTGTGTTTTAATTAATCCTAAGTTTAGATCAACTCTAAACAAACCTATCCAGAAAGAAAGGCATTTTAAGATTAAGTAAAGTGAATTAATATCACAAAACACACAACACTTTATTTCTTTCCCACCATATATAACATGCAGATGAATAAATCCTAAGCATATCTATACATACAAGTGAGGATGTTTAGCACACTTTCATGATGAATGCTAAGTGGTGTTACTTAAGAAAATTTGGATGCTTTATGATGCATGATTTTCATTAAGTAGAAAAGGGTTATTCTTCTATCCATTTTTCATATGCACATGTGTATGTATGAAAGGCATAAGTGTGTACGACATCATTATTAGCACCAAGGGTGTAAGGTACAAGACCTACTTATGGATACTTAAAGCCTCGCAACCTCAGGGTTGTTTAGACTAATATACCACTTTTCTTAAATACATATCCATGTATAAAAGAAATAAATGGAAAAAGATAGATGCAAAAGTTTATGTTTATTTGATTTTCGGTTTGATTGTTTAATTTATATGTGTGATGTAGAATTCCTTCTTAAGTCATGACATAGGAGTGTATAAGAATGGATTTAAGCAAGTATTGTGTCCTTTTCAAATGGTCTATACACTTTGTAAATCCTATACAATTCTATGTTAAGAAAGAGAGGGAGAAGGAAAGCCACATAATACATATTTTTATATTTCTCGCATGCAAGTTTATAAATAATTATAAGTAGCATACATTTTATTTTTGATGTTTGATTTATAGGTTTTGAAAATAATTTTAGATTTAATAGTGATAATAGCCATTCATATTCTTACTTTAGCCAAAACATGCAATTTGACATAAAGAAAACATTTCATTTTAATTTTGATTTTTAAAAGGAATGAATGCATGATTTTCATATTACATACACATTTAGAATTCTAAGAAAGAAATAAAGTGATGAAAGCAATGTAAATTCATTCACCCTAATTAATTCTTAAAGACAATCCTATGGAATAGAATTATTTAAAGTAAATCAAATTTGTTTAAAAGAGAGTTTGAATTTTGTTTGAGTTTGATTTCAATTTGAGAAATGTGAGAAAGTTTGCTAGTCCTAACCCATTCCCACATGTGTATGATATTTTAGTTTAATTTTTATATAATTAGATGATTTTTATATTTTGATTAGGTTAAGGTGTACATTAAGTGTATTAATTACCCCTTACCTATACCACTTTAACATACTTAATCAAATAATTATGAGCCAATGATATGACATAAAATGACACAAGAAATTTAAATCAGTAATGCGCTTAGGAAGAAAAGGGCCTAATGCATTTGGCTCACAATTAATGATTTCTTAAGCTAAAAGGTTTAAGTTAAGTACTTTCATAACCCTTCCCACACTTGAGAGTTGGATTTTGATTTCCTTAAGCCACTTAGGTTATTGAACACCTAAGCATCTACCCAAGATGGATTGATTAGGTTCTAGAATATTTTAAAAATTTTATCAAATAAATTAAGCAAGTGATTAGGGAATTAGCCCTTAATTAAGTTTCGAGTAAGGAAGGAAAGGGGTTTAGGGAATTGTTTAGGAATAATTCACCAAATCCATTCCAAAAACCTCTTCCCAACTTAAGCAAGGCTTAATTAACTTAATAAAAGGATTAAATCGCTGTTCATATGCTTAATTACCTTTAATTACATTAAGAGAGTGATTAAAGATTAATAGATTTATTCCCCTAATTAATCCATCAATAAATTCCAAGAAAGTTGGGGGAGGTAGTACTCATCCCTCTAAATGCACATGAAAAATTTGGAATTAAATGGGTAAGGAAATTAGAATAATTATTAATTTTTCATTAAAAAAAGGAAAATACATTATTCAAAATCCAGAAATTAATTTTAGAATATTCTCCATGAATTATCTTTCCAATGCTTTTTTTACTTTGTATTTTTTTTTAGAATTAGTTTAATTATGAAGATTTCATGATTAAGGACAATTAAATCCCTAATTAAATGCTAATTTTGCCACATGACATGCACTTTCCATGTGGCATGACGGAGAGATATTATTAAGTTGTAACACATCACGTAGTGCTCTTTCTCCCCATCCGTTCGATCAAAAATCGAACGACTGAGATCAAGCCCATGGTTCTTAAGTGGAAAACAAAGGATCCAACGCATCTTGATCATGGTCCTCCATCCAAAATATGCAGATGGACGGCTCATGATCTGTCCATGAGTTTTTCTATGGGAAAAGGGAGCCACCCACCTTCCATGGCATGATTCGAGCTCGATTGAGCTCAGATTGAACCCAAATTCAACCCACACCATCATCATGCAAGGGAGAACACATCCAATGGCTAACTTTGCTTGAGATTAAAATCCACTACACAAAAGACCACACACTCTCTAGTTTAAGCTTGGGTTGAAGGCATACCTCATCGGAGGCTATAACTGGCGCTCGAGTTTGATGTGGTAGCTTCGTCTAGTAGAGACGAAGCCCTGTTGAAGATTTGAGGTGGTTTGGTTGAGTGGATCTTCTTTTGGACTAGCCTCTCCTTCAATTGGGCTTGACCTTGATCAAGAGCACTCTTCCCTTGCTTGGAGAACTTGTGTGAAGGCTAGGGTGAGCTCGATTGAGTTTCCTCAAGGTGCTTGCAAAGTGAATTGGACTAAATTTGAGTATTGGGTAAGTTGGATTTCCTTGCTACCTCCCTTATTTTTGGCTTGGGGAAACTGAGAATGGAGAAGTTGAATTGGCTCTAGGAAGCTTGGGGGAGATCGAGAATGCTAGCTCTGACTTCTTATTACTCAATCAAATGCAAGAGGAATGAGTTGGAATAAAATTTGGAGTATATCCCCCTTGAAGGATTGAATGGCAAGTGTCATTGCCATTTTGATCTAATTGACCCTATTCAATGGGTTTGTTAAGTTGTTAGGACTTGCCCTTGGTTCAGTTTTGAGTGTGGGTGGTGCCTCCCATGTGCCTAAAGTGGAGGAGGGATCCCATGTGCTTAATTTAAGTGAGTCGGTTTTAGCCTTAGATTGGGTTGGGCTGACCCAAACCCATTGGTCATGTGCTCATGTCGACCAATTGGTGAGGATGCCAAGTGTCCATGAAAAGGAATTGACCAAATTCCAAGTAGTTTTGATTTTAGGTTACCCTATGGCTTAGGGGTAAAATGGTCATTTGGCTTGTATTTCAATTTGAGTATGTTTGATATGATTCTAAAATGGGTTGGACCAAGTTTCAATGAATTTGGAGTTGATTTGATATGATTTGGCTCATGTTGACCCATTTAGGTCAAAATGGGTCAACTTGGGTCGAGTTGACCAATTGGATAGATTGGGTCAAACTAAGGGTTGGGTTGAGTTCATATGACTATTTGAAATATTTTGGCATCTTTGGTTTGGTTCAATTTGGTTTAGATTTGGTTTTGGTTCATTTAATTTCACTTAGGTCAAATGGGTCAAGTTGACCAAATTGACCCATTTGACCTATTTGGGTAAGGTTATGGGTTGGTTTATGTTTAGTTAATCATTTGAAATGGATTGGTATCTTTGTTTCCAATCAATTTTGGTTTAATTTGATTTTATCAAAATGATCTTTTAGGTCAAGTTGGGTTCATAGTCAATTGGGCTAGGTTGGGTCTAGTTGGCCAATTGAGGCTTTGGCCAAGTTCAACAATCACTTTAGAATGAATTTGACCCTTTGGTTTCAATCAATTTGTCTTAGATCAAGTTTTGACAAGTTGGGTCAACTTAGTCAAGTGGTCAATTGGCTAGTTGTTAGGCTCAAATGATGACTTGGTCAAGTTCAAACATTGATCATGAATGAGTTTTGATCAATGGTTTCAATCAATTTGGCCTATGGTGGATTTTAGCTAGTTTAGGTTTCATTTTGGCTAAGTGTTGACTTGGTCAACCCTTAGGTTTGACTTGGTTTGACCTAATTTGAGTGATTGATCATCTTATGATGATTGTTACTCACATTATGAGGCTTATATGGGCTTAGTTCAATCCAATTTGGTTAGGATTAAAATTTGACTCATAAGGGGTACTTCAGGTCACTTTAGGTCAAGTGAGCCAAATGGCTTGATGGCTTGATTTGAGTTTGATTGAACTCACATATGGACTTATGATTGAAATATAAATCCATTTGCAAGAGATTTGAAGTCAAATGGGTTTTGATTCATTTGATAATTTCAACTTCAAAGGGTGAACATGAGTTTGACTTGGGTTTGATTTTTGAATTTAGTTTTGGTTTAGTGATTGAAGTTTATATTTATATTTGGATTCATGATTTAAGGATTGATTGAATCATGAAGAAAAATCAAGGGTTTTGCTTGATTTTAAATTGATTTGGCTAAGTTCAAGAATTTGACTTGAAAGGCTTAGGTTGCATTTTGATTGAATTTGAGTTTGATTTTTGGATTTGGTTTTGATTATTTGGATTTATATTTCATTTATATATGTGAATATAAATGATAATATAAATGGGTATGAGAAAATTTCATGAATTTGAAGTGATTTGAACTTGATTTGCGCTAAGTCCATGAGAGGGAATCAAAGGACTTAGGAAAGATTTTTGGGTTTGACCATGGATTTTGGATTTGATTTTGGGTTTAGTTTTGATTGATTTGAATTTATATTTCATTTATATATGTGAATATAAATGAGAACATAAATGGGTTATGAGAAAATTTCTTGAATTTGAAGTCATTTGAATTTGATTTGAACTAAGTCCATGAGAGGGGATCAAAGGACTTAGGAAATATTTTTGGATTTGACCATGGATTTCAAATATAAACTTCAATCATTTGGAATTGATTTGAGTTTAAGAAAATTAGTTAAATTGGAATTGAGTTAAGTTTTGATGTTGATTTTATTTGGAGTTTGGAGTTGGTTTAGACTTGATTTGGAACTTGACTTGAAGGAAGGAAGTGAGGAATTTTGTTCAAGCTATAGGGTAGGCAAACTTTCCTAACACCCCTAAGGCATGACCAATTCCAATGGCTAACTCTTCTAAGTCTCTAGGGTTAGGTTGAGTGTCCACCTAATCCCTAGATGTGTCTTAAGACTAAGGAACTCTTAAAGTCTAAGAGAAGTCCTATGTCTAAGATGGAGGGGTTGAGAGCTCAACCTAAAATGTGGTCAACAATAGGGTAATGGAAGATTCTACCTGCACGCAGGCTCACATACAGCTTCTCCTATGGGACCCTCAGAATCAGATGATTCCAAGTCTATCTCCAGAGGCAAACCCATAGTATTCAAAGTAGGAAAATCCAACTCTAAATCAGAAAGAGAAAGATCAAAATTGTTATAGTTGTTGTTTAGACTTGAACAATTATCATTAGGAATACATTTAGACAGCCCATCAGAAGTGACATAGATGTAATTCAAACTAACTTTATTCTTTAATTTTTTGGATTTGATTGGAAGCACATAGTACAAATCAAGTAAAGTAAGAGGGGTGAGGGATTTGATGCCCTCATTTGTCGATACAAGATGTCTACTAGAAGAAGAATAGCTAGTCGAGGTAGTATTGATGTGGTGTTGGAGGCGGACTCGATGGTTTGTGCTCTTGGGCTATGTGGGCTAGCACATCTTTCTTTCTTCTTTGCTTTCCCCTTTCGAGTTGGCTCTATTGCAAAACCTTCCTTGATGTTGGGCGTTTGAGCTGCTCACGGCTGAAGAAAGTTTCTTTATTTTCGAGATAATTTTCTTAGAGGTTTTGGATAAGGAGATATCCTAGCCTTCTTTGGTTTTGGAAGGATCGCAAGTATGCCCAAGGATTACCATAATGGAACTAGATGGTTGTTCCACAAGGTATTCCTTCAGGATGACTATAGCACCGGTCTTGAAACTATGTTCAAGTTAGTCCTTAAATGTGAAGCAATCTTCCAAAACGTGACCTAGCATACGATGATAGGGACAAAGGCTAGGATCATTTCTTTTGCCCACTTCCTCCTGTCTCATAAGTTTGGGTAGCTGAAAATCAGGCTTCTTTAAGAGATTCTTAAAGTTTTTCCTGATTACCTCCCTCTTAAATGAATAAGGCTTGTTAAGTTTATCCAAAAGAGTTGGTGGACCATAGTTACCTGGTAGCGGGTATGTGTACCACTGCTATTGATGATGTGGTTGAGGAGGAGGCAGTGCAGGCCATGGAGGCTGCTGTGGAGGCTAGTAGGGATGCCTCGGTGGTGGTAGAGGAAGTGGAAGTGACAACTGTGGAGCATGAGGTCTCTCAAACTACTCCCTGGCCGGTTGTTTCCTCTTGTTTACTGCTATCACTACACCTGGTTTCTTCTCATATACCTTCTATGGCTTTAGCTTTATTGGCAATTATTTGGCTTCTCCTTGCATGCTATCCGCCTTGTTATTTAATCTCTCAAAAGTTTTGATGGTGAAACCTTTGAGCATGAAGGCGACTGGACCATGGATATTCTTAAGCAGAATCTCGATGGCATGCTGTTCAGACAGCTGAGGTTCACATTTCATACTTAAATTATGTCATCTGAGAATGTAATCAATGAGAGACTCACCATGGTTTTGTTAATCCACAATGAGATCGCCAACAGTGACCCTTTGCTAAGCTCCAATAAATCTCTTGATAAAGAGTTACTCCAACTCAACAAAAGTTTTCATTGAAATATTGGGAAGTTCAAAATATCAGTCAAATGCTATACCCGCTAAGCTACAGACAAAGAGATGGAAGAGTAAAGCATCACTACCATCAACATTACAACAACTATCCCTGAAATGTGCAATGTGATGCCTTGGGTTCCCACTACCATTGAAGCTTTTGAAAGAAGGAGGCACGAAACCCTTAGGATATTGGATAACATTGAATTCCTCCGGGTAGGGTATACCCTTTGGAACTGATGATCCTCCTCTGGCTTGAACCAATGTTTCTCATACCTGCTACTAAACCATGCTCTTGATATCTCTTTCCTGTATGGAGGTACTATCCACTACCTTCCTATACATGCTGGTGCTATCTTGCTCTACTCGAGGTAAAGTCTTCATTAGATCCAAGACATGCACCAACTCTGGCTGACTGGTCTCAGCTATAGTAGGATGAACTGCTGGGGCTTGGTTTTGAAGTGCTAAGATAGCTGCTAGCAGATCTTCGAGCCTCTTCTCCATCCTATCTATTTTTTCATCCTTCTACTTTATCTATTGAACGAGGTGTTGGGTCGAGTAGGATGTATCTTCCTGCTCGACCTCAACACCGTCCATAGTCTGCTACTCTCTATGTAGGGATCCCCTTGTATCTACCATGCTAACCCCTGTTGGATCTCCCAATAAATCATCTTCATTGGAATCAAAGCTGATCTTCTCCTCATCGGACCAGTCATATCCTAGGATCTCTTTCTTCTCCATGAGATAATGGCTACTATATCATCTAGAGAACGATATAAACCGCACAAAATGACTGGTCAACGGTGGGATCACTATCATGTCATAGAATCGGACCTCCCTACCGGAGAGTTAACTTTGTGAGGGCTATACTCGCTCGATTAAATACACTCCTGATTGTCACTAAATCTATATAGGGTGACACTCATAGGAGGATCTATCATAGGTGCAATCTATCACCTTCTCTCAACAACTATTCCATCGTATGGGTGGTGGTGGTGATACTTTGGGTCGCCATTCCTTCCTCACCATGTGGAAGGTCGCGAGAGCCTCACCATATAGAGAACGGGATCCCTCGCATGGATCACCTGGGGTCTCTTCTCCCCAGATGCAGCCTTCTTGGCCCTTGTTGGAACTGGAGATGTTGGAATATGGATTGGAGATGGTGGACGGGGGATAGAGCGGTGTGGTGGAGACACCACCGACTCTCTTGGGATAGGAGCTACTCTCCTATGATGTGTAGTCATCGTAAGTAGAATACTGTTAGTATGATCGACGCGAGTAGCATGCCGATCGGGAAAATCAACAAGTGAGGGCTAATAGAACCTCCACCTCTCCGGGTGATGTGAATCAAGTATGGGCCTCACCCCTCTCGCCAAATATGCTTCCCCACATTAGGGGGGACAACGGATCTCAAATCAAACTCACTGACTCATCAGTTCACCAACCTAGTGAAGAACTATCCTCAGGCCAGCGTACAACCTCCTCCTTTCAATAATAGGAGCCTAGAAATGCATTGCTAGTGGAGGCGAAGTAGAAATCCTCTTGACATTCTCTCTGTCAAAACCAGAAAGGGGGTGGAACCTATTCTCTGTAATGAGAGGAGACACTACCCTAGGTGACTCCTCGACGATAATCTAAGCAGCTGCCTCCAACTCTCTCGCGATGCAAGTGTGATACCAACCACATTCTTATTTCTTCTTGGCCCGTAGGGGAGTGAGAGACCCAACCTCAAAAGCAGGGGAGACAATCCCTGAGATCAGGGGAGCCTTACCCTTGGAAGGTGCAAGTGAGTGGGTACTAGCCCTAACTGGGGCAGCATAGGGAACAACCAGGCATATTGACACTAGTACTAAAACTAGCATTGATACTGTTGATGTGGCAACCGTCACTACCTTCCTCTTCAGTGAGAGAATATCCAACTCAGATGGCATGTCGATCTAAATGACTCCGCCTGATCACTGCTTCATGTCATGAGGGAGTGCTCACATGTAATCTGCCCTCAAAGCCTCACCAAAGTGGATGAGGTGGGCATAGTTAGATCGTGGAAGGGCTGATCCAAGGCCAAGTCCCATGGGGAAAGGTAAACACATATGTGGTACGCCATTACAATCAACCAAACTAAAATTGAAGTCAAAGACGAAATGAAAGTCTGCAATGTTGAAAATAAACTTGAATCAGATTCTTATTTTTTTGATTTTTTGAATTCAAATTTTAGAATTTGAACCCCTACTCAACATCTTGAAAGTGCTAAGTCAGGCTCAAATGGATTTGGATAAGATTTTAAGATTTGATTGGAGAGAAGAATTTTTTTTTAATATAGAATTTACTTTCAACAAATTTGGGTATGTTGAAAAATGGGTTCAAATATTTTTGGAGAGATGTTTCCATAGGTTCATATTTGAATTTGTAACTTTTAGAGTTTACTCATTTATGAAAATTTGGTATGCTAAGGAAATCCTAATGTGTTTCTTTGGTTTTTAGAGATTTCCTTAGCAAAGGGTATGCGAAGGAAAACCTAATGTGTTTCTTTTTATTTTTAGAGATTTTGATTTTGAAAAATAGCATCCTTAGCAAATTTGGGTATGCCAACGAAAACCTAATGTGTTTCTTTTTTGTTTTGGATTTTGTTTTGAAAATGGAGACTTCACTTTAGCAAAAGTGGTATGATAAATTGAAGTTCCAAAAATGTGTTTCAAAATTTTGTGAAATGGAGATTTCTCTTAGCAAATTTGAGTATGCTAAATGAAATTCCAAAAATGTGTTTCAAATTTTGTTTTGAAAAATGGAGACTTCACTTTAGCAAATGTGGTTTGCCAAAATGAAGTTCCAATGTGTTTCTTTTGTTTTGGATTTTGTTTTGAAAATGGAAACTTCACTTTAGCAAACGTGGTATGTTAGAATGATGTTCCAAAAGTGTGCTTCAAATTTTTTTTTGGATTTTGTTTTGAAAATGGAAACTTCACTTTAGCAAATGTGGTATGCTAGAATGAAGTTCCAAAAGTGTGTTTCAAATTTTGTTTTGTATTTTATTTTGAAAATGGAGATTTCACTTTAGTAAATGTGGTATGCTAAAATGAAGTTCCAAAAATGTTTTGAAAATTTTTTTTTTGAAAAATGGAGACTTCACTTTAGCAAATGTGGTCTGCCAAAATGAAGCTCCAATGTCTTTCATTTGTTTTGAATTTTGTTTTGAAAATGGAGACTTCACTTTAGCAAATGTTGTATGCTAAAATGAAGTTCCAAAAGTGTTTTGAAAATTTTGTTGTGTTTTGGTTATTTTGAGAAGAGAGATTTCCATTTAACAAATTTGGGTATGTAAGTTGGAAATCAATTATGTTTCATTTTTCAAAGTTATATTTTCATGTGTGATTATTGCTTTTTGAAAGAGGAAATTCCAACCTAATCATATATGGAATATGTTAAGTGGCATTTCAAAATAATATCATTTTATTTGGAAATGAAATCTTCATTCAATAAATTTGAGTATATTGAATGGAGATGTTCATATGTGTTTTTTTAAAAAAAAAAAATTATTTTTGATTTTGATTGGAAATGAAAACTCCATTCAATAGATGTGGGTGTATTGAATGGAGAGGTTTCATATGTGCTTTTTAAAAATTTGTTTTTGATTTTGATTGAAAATGAAGCCTCCATTCAATAAATGTGGATATATTGAATGGAAAGGTTTCATATGTGCTTTTTGAAAGTTTATTGGGAATGAAACCCATTCAATAAATGTGGGTATATTGAATGGAGAGGTTTCATATTTTACTTTTTTATTTTGATTTTGATTGGAAATGAAACCTCCATTCAATAAATGTGGATACATTGAATGGAGAGGTTTCATGTGTGCTTTTTGAAAATTTAATTTTGATTTTGATTGGAAATGAAACCTCCATTCAATAAATGTGGGTATATTGAATGGAGAGGTTTCATATGTGTTTTTTGAAAATTTGAAAATTCTAACTTAACACATGTGAAATGTGTTTGAGTGGAATTACAAAGTTGTGATTTTGGCTTGAAGATGTAACATCCATTCAACATATTTGGATGTATTGAATGGAAAGGCCCGTCTTCAAATTTTGTGCTTTTGAAAGTTTAGGAATGTTAGAATTTTATTATTTTTGGAAGTGAAGTCTTCATCAAAATGAATTTAGTGAAGAAGTTCATTTGTACTTTTGGAAGTTATGATTGTTGGTTTTATTTTTAAAATGTTTTTACACGGAACAATTGTGATAATTGTTTGATGTAGTGCAAATACATTATTATGTGTATTTTGAAAAAAGTTCTTTTGAAAAGCAAGACTTTTATGAAAGATTTATTTTGTCTTTATTATTATTTATTACTATTTTTTAGAATGAACCTTTCCTACCATAAAAATGGTAAAGAGGAAGTCTTTAATCATTTTTTTTTCATTAAATTTTTATTTTCATTCATTGGGGAACCCAACGAGGGTTTTAAGACCAACACAGGGTGAGGTCCTAAAACCTAAAGATGTTGGCTAGCTTAACTTAAGGACGAAATAAGCTAAGCACCAACGAAAAGAAAGATAGTCTTGGATTCATACAAAAGTACAAACCCGCTATCGATACTTGGAGATAGCGATCATTTACCAAAGATGGGGAGAGAAACCTTCCCCAGTGAAGTCCCCAGAAAAATCTGTGGGTAAAGAGAAATATATATATCTCCGCCTTCATCTATCCCCTTTTGGAAAAGAGGATAAATGAAAACTAAAATATATACACTTTATTGGGATGCCACGCAGATCCAAAGATATTCTTATTAGGGTGATCGGGTATAGCATCGAGGAAAGGTGTACTATCTCGAGAGATAGAAGTCACCACCCTACAATGGATCTAATCACCTGAATAAGGACTCCTAAAGACTATGAGTCTTCAGAATGTACTAGAGATTCTTCTCCTACTTTATAAGGAAAAGTAAAGCAAGGTTTATTTTAAATCAGGTTCATTAAGTTCCTTACAGGGGCAAGCCCCCATAGTTAATTATATAATGAGGAACAGGATTCCTTAAGAATACTCTCGATTAAGGTAAATGGTCATTGTCTCCAAAGATTTTGAAAGGGTTGGACTATCAATTGATTGTTTTATTTTTAAAAAGTCAAGTGGGATCGATCAAGAGGATGGAGTTTTTATCGAAGCCAAATGAAAATAAGTAGGGGATGCTTAAGATACTAGGCCCAAGCATCCCAAACAAATGGTTGGGCTTTACATTTTTGAAATTGAATTAATTTGTTTGAGTTAAATTTTTATTAGAAATGTAGGGCTTACAATTCCATAGTACAAGGTTATAGAAATGCCTAAGAGGTGAGGATTTATGCTTATAGTCCGTAAAGGGGAGAAGCAACCTCAGAACTTAAATCTAGGGAGCTTTGGCGAGGGCCAAAAGCATGAGGTAAATCTAAAGTGAAAAATGGGTATTTAGTTTACCTCTATAAGAGAGGATAAAATACCCAACTGTTGAACTTACAATCTCCTGGGGGGTGGCCTCCAACTAACTCCTCCTGCGATTTTAAAATATGTAGGTAAGTCAAATTCTTTTGCAAGATAGCTAAGTTGTTGTTTATTTAGAAAGAAACTAAGTCCTTAAACACACTCCCTAAAAGACTAGATCATGTAGGGCATGCTCTAATGACTTAAATCTAATGCAAATTTTATTACATTTTATTTTTATTTTGGACAATCAATTTGACACGGGCTTTAGTATTCATATGCCTAATGCATGAGAAATTAGATTATGGGCCAAAATCAGCAAGATTAGGAGGTGTGTTTTCACCATGGCTCTCACAGATTAGGCCAAGCTCTCTAGTGAAGGTGGAAGCTCTCAAAACAAGAGTGAAATAAAATATTTTTAATGCATTATGTTAGAAAAACAAGACAACATCTAGCTAAGAGGTTGCTAATTCTTTTATCTTGATTTTTAGCCTAAGCTTTAGGTGAGGTTATGAGTTATTTATTTTTAATTTTGAGTTGATTAATTTGATAGAAGATTTGTTTTTCCTTAAGGGCCTAATCATCTTCTAGGCCATACATCAAAGCAAGGAAGAAACTAGGAAAAATATGTCATTTCTAATGCACAAGCTAAATAAAATATCAAATATTTTATAAAGCTAACACAAAAGAATAAAAGGCCATTTATGGTTGGGAACCACCGCACAAACCCAAAAATAAATTGGGTAGCTGAGCTCTACTCTTATACAACCCAGATTACAAATGAATTAATTACAGTCAAGGAGATTCATGTTATAGGGGTCTTCATTGTTCATTTCTTCATTCTTCCTTTCTTCTTTCTTCTTTTATTCTTCTTTTTTCTTTTGGATGATTGGAATGTGGATGCTCCAAAGGCTTCACATGATGTATAAGATGAGATCTTATGGCTAATGCTCATCCCAATCTCCCATAACAATCATTCCAAATCCTAATTGTAAAATTACATGAAAAGGGAAAAGTAAATCTAACTAACAAGTGTAAAATAGAGATTAGCCAAGCAAACCACACAAATCCCAAGCATCCATATGCATATATTGGACTTAACACCCCACACATAGGTAACCAAGTCCACCTACCTATTCTAAGACAATGATAATAAATCATATATTATATTTTATACACAAATTCACCCTAACATCCAAACTAAAACATAACATCACAAAATAAAAGAAAAATACCAAACCATGCACCGCCCTAACCTAAAGCTAAAAATGGTGGCTTAGCCTAATGTGTGTGCTTTAAAATGTTTGTGTGGTATGCTTAACTATGGTTTTAAGGTTTAAGTTTTCTATGTATGAAAATGTTCGATTTAGAGGGTTTGTTTCATGTAAGTGATTTAGTTGCTTTGGTTGATTTTATTTTGTATTTTGATTTGGTTTAAGTGAATCCTACAATTAATTACTAAGTTGTAAAGAGAGGGAAAAGAGAAGAGAACTTCTCTTTCCTTCCCTACCTTATGTAATTTCTAAAGTAGATTCATGTTTGATTTTTTTAGTGAATGTTTTGTTATGTGTTTTAATTAATCCAAAGTTTAGATTTTTCCTAAACAAACCTATTCAAAGAGAAAGGCATTTTAAGATTAAGTAAAGTGAATTACTATTCTTAAAATACACAACACTTTATTTCTTTCCCAACATGTATACCATACATATGGATAAATCCTAAGCATATCTATACATACAAATGATGATGTTTAGCACACTTTCATAATGAATGCTAAGTGATATTAGTTAAGAAAATTTGGATGCTTTATGATGCATGATTTTCATTAAGTAGAAAAGAGAGATTCTTTTATCCATTTTTCATATGCACACATATATGTATGAAAGGCATAAGTGAGTACGGCGCCATTGTTAGCACCAAGGGTGTAAGGTACAAGACCTACTTAGGGCTACTTAAAGCCTTGCAACCCCAGGGTTGTCCAGACTAATATACCACTTTTTGTTAAACACATACACATGTACAAAAGAAATGAATGGAAAAAGAAAGATGCAAAAATTTGTGTTTGATTTATTTGATTTGTTTATGCAATTTATATGTGTAAGTGTGGACGTCCTTCTTAAGTAATAACATAGGAATGAATAGGAACGGAGCTAAGCAAGCATTGTGTTCTTTTCAAATGAACTATACACTTTGTCAAATCCTATTCAAAACTATGCTAAAAGAAAAGAGAAGGAAATCCACACTATGCACATCTTTATATTTTTACTCACATGCAAGCTCATAAATAATTATAAGTAGCATGCCTTTTAGTTTTGATGCTTAGTTCATAAGCTTTCAAAGTAATTTTGGATTTAATAATAATAATAGCCATTCATATTCTTACTTTAACCAAAACATGCAATTTGACATAAAGGAAACATTTCATTTTTTAATTTGATTTTTTTTAAAAAAATGAATGTTTGAATTTCATATGACATATACATTTAACATGCTAAGAAAGAAATAAAGTGATGAAATCATGTAAATTCATTCACCCTAATTAATTCTGAAAGACAATCCTATGAAATAGAATTATTTAAAGAAAATAAAATTTAGTTTTAAAGAAATTTTGTTTGAGTTTGATTTCAATTTGAAAAATTTGAGATGAGTTTGCTAGTTCTAACCCATTCCCCCATGTGTTAGTTATTTAAGTTAATTTTTTAGGTGATTAGATCAATTTTATGCTTTGGTTAGGTTAAGGTGTGAATTAAATGTATTAATTACCCCTTACCTATACCACTTTAACATACTTAATCAAATAATTATGAGCCAATGATATGACATAAATTCACACAAGGAATTTAAATGATCAATGCACCTAAGAAAGAAAGGGCCTAATGCAATTGACTCACAATTAGTGATTAATTAACCTAAACGGTTTAATTTAAGTACTTTCATAACCCTTCTCACACATGTGAGTTGGATTTTGATTTTCTTAAGCCACTTAGGCTATTGAAAACCTAAGCATCTACCCAAGATGGATTGATTAAGTTCTGAAATATTTTGATTTTAAAATTTTGATTAATTAAGTCATTTAATTAAGTGTTTAAATTAGTTAATTAATTTTGCACCTTAATTAGGTTTAATCCAAATGAAATAAACTTAGAGAAAGAGATATAGGAAAGAACCCCTAATCTCATTCTCTAAGTCCACTCACTATTCTAAAGTAATTAGCAAAATTAATTAGTGGATTTATCACTATTTAAAAGGTTAATTAATCATTTAATTGATTAAGTGAGTAATTAGGAATGAACCAAGTAATTATCTCAATTAAACCATTAATAAATTCCAAGAAAATCATGGGAGGTAGAGGTCATACCATTAATCAACCCTAGAAAGTTTAGAATTAATCAGTGGAATAATTAGGGAGTAATTAATATAATTACATTCCCAATAAAACCCTAATTAAGAAAATAACACTATTTAAAATCAATTTAAATTAATTTTAGATTATTCCTCTTTGAATTATCTTTCCAATGCTTTTTATTTTGTATTTTTTATTTTTATACAATTAATTTTGAATATTTGAAGTTTCCAAGCTTATTAAGTAATTAATTCCCTAATTATATGACTAATCCCGTCGGCCACGTGGAGGCTAACGCGGCGTGCACTTTCCACATGGCGCGATGGGAGAGGCCACTTAAGTTGTCACATCATAGCGCCGCATCAGCGGCGGCGCTATGTGCTTTCTCCTTGCCATGATCAAGATCGGATGGTTGAGATAAATCCTCTGATATTAAAGGGGTAAATCAAATATATTTATCTGATCATCATCCAAAATGAGTGGATGGCCCCATGATCCATCCTATGTTCTCCCATGAGAAAGGAGTCGCCCACCTTCCATGGCATGATCCGAGCTCGATTGAGCTCGAATTGACACCCACACCATCTAAGAGTAAAGGGGAGAACATCTAACAGTCAAATTCTCATGAGGTGAAAATTTCCTTCACAAAGGACCACACTATGGCTAATTTAAGCTCAGGTTGAGGGCATACCTTGCCGGAGGCTATCACCAGTGCTCGGATCCATTTAGGTAACTTCGTCTAGTGGAGACGAAGCCCTGTTGAAGATTTGAGGTGATTTGGTTGAGTGGATCTTTCTATGGACCAAACTCTCCTTCAAATGGGCTCGGCCTTGATCAAGATCATTCTTCTTGTGGCTTGAGGACTTGGATTAAGCTTTAGGCAAGTTTGATTTGATCCTCTCAAGAAGCTTGCAAGAGGAATTGAGCTCTAGTGGAGAGTTGAATGAGATTGAATTTCACTTGAACTCCCCTATTTTCGATTTGAAGAAATCTGAAATTATAGAAATGGAAAATGCTTGGGAAACTTTGGGGGAGCTTGGAATCACTTCCTATGAGTTCCACCTCAGAGAGAAATGAAATTCAAGTGAAATTAGGGGGAGTATATCTCCCCCTAGGTGAATCGAATGGTTGAAAGCTCTCTTATCATTTTGATCCAATTCACCTCCTTGAGTGAGTTTGTTAGGCCATTTAGGGTGGCATTGCATTCGATTTGGTTATAGAGAGATAGTGGTGGAGTGTCATGTGCTCAAAATGGGTGGAGGAATGATTCCCATGTGCCCATGTTCAAGCAAGTTTTTGGTTTTGACCTTGGGTTGGGTTTTGGCTGATCAAAACCCAATGGGTCATGTGCACCATGTCCATTAGTGATAATTTGGTCCACTAAGAGGGTGCCAAGTATCCATGAAAAGAAATTGACCAAATTCCAAGTGGTTTTGATTTTATGTTACCCTATGGCCTAGGGGTAAAATGGTCATTTGGCTTGGATTTTAGTTTGAGTATGTTTGGTATGATTGAAAAATGGGTTGGGCCAAGTTTCAATGAATTTGGAGTTGATTTGATATGATTTGGCTCATGTTGACCCATTTAGGTCAAAATGGGTCAACTTGGGTCAAGTTGACCAATTGGTTAAATTAAAACCAAGGTTGAGTCAAGTTCATATGACCATTTGAAATGTTTTGGCATCTTTGGTTTGGTTCAATTTGGTTTAGATTTAGTTTTGGTTCATTTGATTTCATTTAGGTCAAATGGGTCAGGTTGACCAATTTGACCCATTTGACTTATTTGGGTTAAGTCATGGGTTGGTTTAGGTTTAGTTGGTCATTTGAAATGGATTGGTATCTTTATTTACAATCAATTTTGTTTATATTTGGATTTGTCTCAATTTGACCTTTTAGGTCAAGTTGGGTTCAAGGTCAATTAGGTTAGGTTGGGTCTAGTTGGCCAATTGAGGCTTTGTTCAAGTTCAACAATCATTTTAGAATGAATTTGACCCATTGGTTTCAATTGATTTGGCTTAGATCAAGTTTTGACACATTTTGACTTTTTAGGTCAAGTTGGGTCAACTTGGGTCAAGTGACCAATTAGGCTAGGTTAGGCTCAAATGATGACTCAGTCAATTTCATACATTGATCATGAATGAGTTTTGATTAATGGTTTCAATCAATTTGGCCTATGGTGGATTTTAGCTAGTTTAGGTCTCATTTTGGCTAAGTGTTGACTTGGTCAACCCTTAGGTTTGACTTGGTTTGACACAATTTGAGTGATTGATCATCTTGTGATGATTGTTGCTCATAATGTGAGGCTTAGTTGGGCTTAGTTCAATCCAATTTGGGTAGGATTAGAATTTGGCTCAAAAGGGGTACTTTATGTCACTTTGGGTCAAGTGAACCTAAGTAGGTCAAATGGGTTGGTCAAAGCTTGATTTGAGTTTGATTGAACTCACATATGGACTTATGATTGAAATATAAATCCATTTGCAAGAGATTTGAAGTCAAATGGGTTTTGATTCATTTAACAATTTCAAGTTCAAAGGGTGAACATGAGTTTGACTTGGGTTTGATTTTTGAATTTAGTTTTGGTTTAGTGATTGAAGTTTGTATTATATTTGGATTCATGATTTAAGGATTGATTGAATCATGAAGAAAAATTAAGGGTTTGGCTTGATTTAAAATTGATTTGGCTAAGTTCAAGAATTTGACTTGAAGGGCTTAGGTTGAATTTTGGTTAAATTTGGATTTGATTTTTGAATTTATTTTTGGATATTTGAATGAATTTTCTGTTTATATTTGGATTCATGATTGTAGGATTAATTGAATCATGAAGAAAAATCAAGGGTTTGGCTTGATTTGAATTTGATTTGGCTAAGTTCATAAGATGAGATCAAAATGACTTAGGAAAAGATTTTTGAAATTTTGGATTTGATTTTTGGATTTGGTTTTGGATATTTGAATGAAGTTTGTGTTTATATTTGGATTCATGAGTGTAGGATTGATTGAATCATTAAGAAAAATCAAGGGTTTGGCTTGATTTGAATTTGATTTGGCTAAGTTCATAAGATGAGATCAAAATGACTTAGGAAAATATTTTTGGAAATTGGATTTAATTTTTGGGTTTAGTTTGATTGATTGAATTTATATTTCATTTATATATGTGAATATAAATGAGAATATAAATGGGTTATGAGAAAATTTCTTGAGTTTGAATTTATTTGGATTTGATTTAGGCTAAGTCCACGAGAGGGAGTCAAAGGACTTAGGGAATATTTTTTATTTGAATTTGGATTTTGGATTTCAATCATAAGTTTTAATCATTTGGAATTGATTTGAGTTTGAGAAAATCAATTAAGTTGTAATTGATTTAAGTTTTGATGTTGATTTGATTTGGAATTTGGAGTTAGTTTAGACTTGATTTGGAATTTGACTTGAAGGAAGGAAGTGAGGAATTTGGTTCAAGCTATAGGGTAGGCAAACTTTACTAACACTTCTAAGGCATTACCTATTCCTATGCCTAATTCTTCTAAGTCTCTAGGGTTAGGTTGAGTGTCCACCTAATCACTAGATGTGTCTTAAGACTTAGGAACTCTTAAAGTCTAAGAGAAGTCCTATGTCTAAAATGTAAGGGTTGAGAGCTCATCCTAAAAATGAGGCCAACAGAGCTTTTTGAAGAAAAGTTGCATGTGAGCCAATCCTAGCTGTTGGATCTTCGTAATTAATTTTGAATAAGGCTCATTTTAATAATTCATAACTAATTGTAGAAAAATCCAAAAAAAAATATAAACAATGGCTCATTTTAATGGTATTTCAGAGGGGAATCCATTAAAATTATCCTTAATTGATTTTGAATAGTACTTTTAGCTTAATTAGGGTTTAATTAAAAACTTAATTAACCTAATTACTCCCTAATTAATCAACCAATTGGATCCAAAGTTTCTGAGGTTATTTAGGGGGATGATCTCTGCCTCCACCATTTTCCTTGGAATTTCTTGGCTGATTAATTGGGGAAATTTATTGATTAAGACCTAATTACTCTCTTAACTTAATTAAGTGATAATTAATCACATGAACAATAAATTAACTAATTAATTGGACTTCTAAATCACTGTTAATAGTGAGGAGGTTTAGTAAATTATATTAGGGTTTCTCTTCTAATCTTTTCTCTAAGTTTCCTTTACTTTTCAAGAGAGATTAATTAGGGATTAATGAATTAATTAATTGCTTAATTAGCTTAATTAAATTTTAAAATGGATATGATTTTCTTTAATTGATTCATGGGCAGGTCTTTAGGTGTTTAATAGCTTAAAGAGGTTTAATGAAATTATGGTTAGCTCATATGTGTGAGAAAAGCATAAAAGTAATTAATGTAAGTTCCTTAAGCTTAATTAATTAATGATTACAAGCTAATTGCATTGGCCCCTTTCATTTCATAAGGTCATAGCTATTTACTTTTCAATTCCTTTGCATATTATATTGGCTCATAATCATTTGATTAATTACCTTAAGGTAACATATGTAAGGGTTAATTAATTGATTTAATTCATACCTTAACCTATTCGACACATAAAATCAAACTAATCACCTTTTTCATTAAATCAAATTAATCACACATGGGAAATGGGACTAGGATTAGAAAAACTCCTCTCACATTTCTTAAATGAAATTGGAACATGAAATTAAAAGTGACATTAAGAAACCTTAGTTTATTTTAAATAATTTTATTTGATATGATCATCCTTAGGAATTAGTTTGATTGAATGAAACATGTGTTTTATGTCTTATTATTCCTTTCTAATCATGTTAAATGTTGTATGTCATTTGATTCATACATTCATCTTTTGCAAAATCAATTAAATGAAATTATTTTCCTTTATGTCTTTAAATTAGAAATATGTGTGGCTATTATCGCTATTAAATCAAAGTTATTTTCAAAAGATTATAAGTCAACTGTAATACTTGGAGTGATAATAATTATAGATATCTATAAGCTTGCATGTGGCTATAGATTAGAACATGTGATATGGAGTTCTTCTTCTTTGATCTACATGGATTTACATAAAATTTGAATATTAACAAGTGTATAATCCATTTGAAAAGGACACAACATTTGTTTGAATTCATTCTTATGTATTTCTATGTTAGAATTTAGATAGAATTTTAGCTCATACGTATAAATAATTTAATTGAATGAGATATAACTTTTTGCAAGATTTTCCATTCTTATAGTCATTTGTACATTCATGTGTATTTAAAAATAGCGGGTATATCTAGTCTGGACATTCCGGGGATGCACGGCTTTAAGTAGCCCCAAGGAGGTATTTATCTCACTCTCCTAGTTACTTGCTTAAAACTTGTATACACTTGTATGTGCATTTAGCTAATGAATGAAAAATCTCATTTTGAATTCTATCTCATATGCATAAATAATTTAATTAAAAGAGATATAATCTTTGCATGATTTTCCATTCATAATCATTTGTACATTCATATGTATTTAAGAATAGTGGGTATATCAAGTCTAGACATTCTGGGGATGCACAACTTTAAGTAGCCCCAAGGTGGTCTTTACCTCACTCCCTTGGTTAACAATGGCGAAGTATTTGCTTAAAACTTTTATACATTTGAATGTGCATTTGGCTAATGAGTGAAAATTCCATATTTCTACAAAATACACATATGCATCTTTCATTTAAAGTGTGCTAAAATAAATGTATTGCATGTATAATTATACTTAGGATTCAATCATATGCATATTATATGTGGTGGAAATGAATAATGTAATGTATGTCATATGATAGTAATTCAATTAAGTTAATCTTAAGAAGCCTTTCATATTGAATAGGATCATTTAAAGTGAACCTAAACTTAGGATTAATTAAAATATTTAATAAGCCATTCACTAAAGAGAATAGTATAATTAACATGCTTTAGAAAATGACTTAAGGTAGGGAAGAAAGAGAGTGATCCTCTCTTTTTCTTCTCTTTATAACATTCGATTGCTAAGTGTAAGTCAAATGGAACAAAATAAAATGATAAATAAAATTCCCAAATCAATTAAACCACTTAAAGTAAAATCAACCTCTTATGATTAAACATTCTTTCATACTTAGAATATACAACTCTAATACTTAGTTAGGACATGCCACACAAGCCTTAACACACACATTAAAACTAAGTCACCACTTCTAGCTTTATGCTATGACGGTGCATGGTATGATATATGTTTGGTTTTGTGATGTATTATTTTAGACTGGATGTTAGGGTGTATGTTTTGTAGATTGGATGGTGGGTTGTGATTAGCTTAACTATATTTTCTTCAGGGGATTATGCTTAAGGGGCTACTTGAAAATAAATATAAATGCTCTCTTTTGCAGGTTGCTTAAGACCCTAAGTATAATCCAAGTTAGGCTAGGTGGGCTTGGTTACCCATGTGTAGGGTGCTTAGTCCAAATTATACACATAATTGCTTGGGTTGTATGGTGTATTTAGCTAACACATATTTTGCAGGTGTAATTAGATTTACTTTTCCTATTTTAATGTAATTTTGCATTAGGAATTAGGATTAGTGCTATGGGGCTTAAGGATGAACATTGGCCATAAGGTTTAGTCCTAGGGTGCCATGTGATGCCTAGAAGCCTACCAAATCAAAGGAAGGAAGGCATGAAGAAATGAAGAAGACATGAAGAATGAAGATTTGAAGACACCCCTATAGCACTTAATTATTTATAAGTTGTAATTATTGTTTAATATTCCGGGTTGTATAAGGGTAGAGCTCGGCTACCCATTTTCTCTTTTCAGGTTGTATGGTAATACCCGACCACAACGACCTCTTATTCTTTTGTGTTAGATTTATAAAATTGATTGATGTTATGTTTAAATTGTGCAATAGAAATGACATGCCTTTTCATAGTTTCTTTAAGAGTGATATTTTAATGTGTGGCCTCGATCCGATTAGGCTCTTAAGGAAAAATAAATCTTTTACCCAACTACAACTCATAATTAAATTTTCAAATAAATCATAACCTCACATAAAGCCTGGGCATTAAACCAAGATAATTAAAAAATTTAACAACCCTTAGCTGAATGTTGTATGTCTCATATCATGCATTCATATTACTTCACTCTTACTAAGAGAGGGTTTCTATCCTTGCACGATAAGGGAAGGTCTGACCATTGAGGGTCTCCTTTGTGGTGGAAAACACCTCTTTCCCACTGATTTAGCCAACAACCTCATCTCATCATGCATTTAGGCATACAAAATTCTATAGTTTTTGTCAAAATGAAGTATCAAAAACTAAATAAAAATTGAAAAGATTTGCATTAGACTAAGTCATTGTTCATACCACTCATGCTCTAGTCTCTTAGGGAGTGGGTTTAAGGACCTTAGTCTCTTTCTAAATAATAACAACTCAACTATCTTGCAAAAATCGTAAAACTTGCCTTGATGGTTTTAAAACATAGGAGGAGTTAGCTGGCTGCCACTCCAGGTGGTTATCATTCCAACAGTCGGGTGATTTACTCTCTCTTGTGGAGGTAAACCATATACCCACTTTCGCCAAGGCTCCCTAGATTTAGGATCTGAGGTAGCTATTTTCGTTGGGCTATAAGCATAAATCCTTATCTCTTAGGCATTTCCACAACCTTGTGTTGGTGGATTATAAGCCCTAGCAATCTAATAAAAATCCAACTAAAATAAATAATTCTCTTTAATTTCAAACATATAAAGCCCAACTATATGATATATTGGAATGCTCACTAGGCCTTCCGAGTATCATGAGAGTTCTCTACTCATTTCTTTTTGCTTCGATAATAAGTCTCTCATTTTGATCTCTCCCACTTGATTCCCAAATATAACCAACTTATTGATAGTCTTACCCTTAAAATCTTTGGAGACAATAATTACCTACTTTAATCGAGAGTATTCCTAAGGAATTTACCTTCCTTAGGATGTAATTAACTATGGGGGCTTGCCCCCATAGGAAATTTTAAAACCCAGTTTAATATAAACTCTACTTTATTCATCCATGTAAAGTAGGAGAAAAATCTCTGGTATATTCGAAGACCCATCATGCCTTAGGAGTCCTTATTATGTGATTAGGTCCATTCAAGGGTGCTATCTCTATCTTTCGAGATAGTACATCATACCTCAATGTCATACCTAATCACTTCAATAAGTACACCCTCAGATCTGTTTGTTGTCACCCATATACAATCCAAAAATAAACACCACAATCACAAGATAAGAAAAGAAAAAAATTCACATTACAAACAAAAATAATGGCCTAACATAATCTTAAAATTAGTGACCTAGCAATCTAATGTATGAAAAGAGGCTAGTGTAGCAAGACTACACTAAGCTTCTTTTAAGTTTAACTTTTGATTTTGAGTTCAAAATTTGTTTAATTTATCATTGGCTGATTTTAATTTAAGTGGTTTAAATAATTTTTAATTTTAATTTATTTTTATGTTTCGATTAAATTTATGTTTGAAGAGAGAAAAAGAAAATATATTTTGCTTGAAGTGAAATCCATTTTAATCAACATCCTAATCCTAATGAAGAAGAATCTCCATCAATCAGTGAAGACTCACTCTAATGGCATAAATCCTCTAACTTTAGCAGTTTCTATATTTGTTTGAATATTTTTTTCTCTTTTATTTAGTTTCTTTTTATAATTTTGTGCTCAGAGATAAGTAACATTATTAAACTAGTGGTTTGAGGTATTAAAACCTCCTTTGGATTAGTTTTCCTACAACTACAGATGTCTAGACTATATATCTTATGATCACTTATCATGAAAAGTTCTGATTTAGCTTCAACTAGAATTTATTTTAATTAATTAAACTTAGGTTAACTTTTTCAATTTAGTATGGAAAATCTAGCTTAATGTTTTACATTTTTTTAGTTTTGAATGCATTTAGTTTTTATTTATTTATTTTAAAATTAAGGTTTTAATTGATATTTGATTAATTTAATTTATAGTTTGATTATTAATTATTAATTTAATTAAGGTTCAATGAGTCATTTGTAGTAAGTTTAATTGAATATTTTATTTGAGTTAAACATAACTGAGGGTTATTTTTAATATGGCTTATTTAGTTTGATTTGGACTAGTTAGATGATTAATTAATTTAGTTGGAACTTTCATTATTAGTTTGATTAAGGGTTGATTTAAGTGGTTATCTTAATTGCAAGTTGATCAATTAATCATGCTTAATTTGATTGAATAATTAATTCAATTTATATTAGATTAGTGATTAATTACATCTTAATTTTATTAAATGATTAATTTGATTAAAAGTTTAATTAAGAAACTTAATTTATTTAATGATCGAATGCATCAATTCTAATTAAGTGATTATTTGTTGTCATTATCATTAGCTTAAGTGATTACTTGAATTAAAGGTTAATTGATTATTAGTTGAATTAATTATAATTGATTTAGTTAAATAATTTATTTGATTAGAGTTGAATTAATAGTTAATTAAGCTTTAACTTAGTTGAATGCTTAACCTAGTCAAATTATTAAAGTTTGATTTATCTCAATTAAGTGTTAAACTCAACTAAAACTAGTGTTGACCTCACTTTTGGAGTGAGGATTCATCCTTCCTATCTTAGACTTAGGAGTCTTCTAGACACTAGAACTTTCTTAGTCATGGGACACTTCTAGTGGTTAGGTGAACACTAAACCTAAGCCTAGAGACTTAAGGATGGCATGCCTTGGATTTAGGCTATGCCTTATGACCTAAAAAAGCCTACCTACCATATGGCCTAAACCAAACCCATGCCTATCCCCTTAACCAAATCCAACCCAAATCAATCCAATCATAACTAAATTGAATCCCATTTCATATCCAAGCTCCAAGCCAAAATGATTTAAACCTATACCCATTCTAATCCCATAACCCTATCCTATGGACTTAACCCAAACCTCCTTCAATCAAACCAAATTTAATTGCTTTTCACAAAGCACTCCAATCCTTCAAATCATCATTTCAAACTCTTCCAAAATCTATAACTAAGAAAACTCAAACCAAACCAATTCAATTAACCTAACCTAGCCCATTTGAACCCAAAATGTCCAAATGAGCCAAAATTCAATTAAACCCAAATCAATTGCAATCAAAGCCATCAATCAATCCTAAATCAATCAACAAACTCAACTCAACCTAATTTAACCCAAAACTAACTCAATTGACCCATTAGGTTCACTTGACTTAAAGTGACCTAAAGGACCCATTTGAACCAAAATCTAATCCAACTCAAATTATATTAAACTAACTCATCCAATCTGTTCTACCATGATTGTTGATCATCCTTGATTGATTGATTATAATCAATTGAGTCAAACCAAGTCCAACTGGCCCCTTGAGCCAAGTTGACTCAATTAGTCTACTTAAACCAAATTGAATCAAACTTCATTCTAAACTCAATTAATTGAAACCAATGATTCCTACCAACTCTAAATTGATCTTTGAATATGACTTGATCATCAATTGAGCCAAACCAAGTCCAATTGGACCTTTGACCTAGGTTGACCCAATTTGACCTTAAGGGCCAAATTGGGCCAAATCAAATCCTACATCAAATTGATTACAACCAATGACTCAAATCCATCATAAACTGATTATTGAACATGATCAAACCCTTGGTTGAAGCTAATTTTACCAAGTCAACCCAATTGACCCATTTAGCCCAAATTGACCTAATGATCAAATTGGTCTAAATCATTCTTAAATAAAAATTAATTGAAACCAACACCTATAATCATCTCCAAATCGTCAATTAAACTTAAACCAATACCTAACTGAAGCTAATTTGGTCAATTTGACCAAATTGGTCAACATAGCCCATTTGACCCATATGAACCCATAGGAGTCAAATCCAACTCCAATCCAAATAAAATCAAATCAATTAAACCTAAACATCTCAATTCATCATTTAAACTTATCTCAATTCATAGTTTGACCCAATTGGATCAATTGGTTATCCTAACCCAACCAAGCCTAATTTGACCTACATGGGTCAAATTGAGCCAAACCCATTCAAACCAAGCCCAAACCCAATCAAACTTGACATGACCCATCCTTGGGTCACCATGGATCATTTTAGACAAAACCCAACCAATTTTCAACCCAAATTGACCTAATACCCATTGAGTAAAGCCCTCAAAATGGGACAAGACCCACATTTTGGTGGTGTTACCTACCCTTTTGCATTTGTCAGCCTCCCTAAGCTTATTTTGGACTTCTTGGACCACTGGCTAACCTGACTCAAAGCTGGTTGGGTTATCCATGGTCAAGGGAGGTAACCTAACCCATTTCCTCTAATTGGCTCACCTTGGGGAGGAAGGACACTCCACCTCAGCCTTGGTAGCCCACCTCAGACCCTCACTCACTCAAAGCGAGCCACCTCAGCCATCCACTATCATCCCTGATCAAATGATTGCCAATTTTTTAGAGAAACCAACCGTTGAGTCACTATTGAGGAGGAGGGTATACTCCTACTCATTCCATTGTAAGCATACATAGACCTTTAGAGAGTAGAGGCCACCTTCCCTATTGAGTTCCCAATCTTCCCTGAGCTCCCCATTGTCGGTGACACCAAAGCTGAATGAAACTGAGCCTCCACTCCATCCAACTTCTCTTGAACATCACCAAATCCAAATTAACTTCACCCACATGTTCCCCAAGCTCCAGCGATCAAGAATAAATTGATTCCTAATCGATTCAAGCACTAGAAACTATTACAAGACTAACTTCGATGAGGATTCCAACAACGCTTGGTCCATAGAACCACCGATGAGGAGGCTAGGTGTGAGCTTCTCAATAGGGCTTCATCTCTTCAATATGAAGCTATCTCAGTTGATAGACCACTGGTCCTGAGCTCCAGTGAGGTAAACTCCAGCAAACCATAGAAAATCCCTTAGGTGTTGGTCTTTTGTGAAGAATTTTGTATTTTCATGTGAATCCCACCATAGGATCCCTCTAGATCTCCCTCTTAAAGGTTTTGGAGTTGATCCTAATGCCTCATGAGCTTCAGCAAGCTTGGATCTAGCGGAGGAGGGCGGACGGTGTCTATCTTCCATCACTTGGGCTACAAAGGATCATCTGCCATCCGTTTCACATGATTGGAATGGACTGTCGTGATTAATTTGATTAAATTTATTTGATTTAATCCTTAAAAATCATGGGATTAATCCCTACTGTCCAATCTGAGATTGAACGGTGGGAACAAAAGTGCATCCATTACCACTAACTCAGCTACTGTGTCGAACATTTTAAGTGGCCAATCTCGCGACGCCATGTGGAAAGCGCCGCGTCAGTTCTTGCATGGTGCTGACGGGATTAAGAATTAATTAGGCATTTTAAATGTGTTTAAATGCTGTGAAACTTCCTAAATTCATAACTAATTGTAGGAAATCAAAAATATATGAATGAACCCATTTTGGAAAGGTTAAATAGAGGAGAACTTAATACAAATAATTCTGTTAAATTTTGAACAGTGAACAGGGCTTAATTAGGGTCTAAATGTTTCCTTAATTGGCTTAACCAAGCTATAATTTCTTGAGAAATTAATCCCAAACTTGGCATGTTGATTTAATGGGATTGCCTTCACCTCTTATGATTTTCTGAGGATTTATTGGCTAGACAATTAGGAGAATTTGAAATTCAAACCTAATTACCCTCTTAAGTGATTTAATGACTATTTAAATCCCAAATAGTAAAAAATAATTAATTAGACTTCATTAATCACTAATTAATAGTGAGGTGATGAGGAAGAGTGATTATGACCTCTTTCTTAGTTACTTTTTCAAATTCATTTCATTAAAGAGAGTTAATTAATGCATGGGTTAATTAATAGATTAATTAAGCAATCATTAACAAAAATTAATCAATTTAAAATGGTAAAAACTTCATATAATTTAAATTCAAATAAAGGGTTCCTCTTTATGTGCTCAATAACATAAAGACCCTTAAGGAAATTATGATTAACCCATGGGTGTGAAGAAATCATAAAAGTACTTAATTAGATTTCTTAATCAAATTAATGCTTAATCATGAGCCGATTGCATTAGGTCCTTTAGGAGCATTGCAATTTTAATTTCTCATTTTCATATCATTTGAGGGTCATGAATTAGTGGTTAATTAAACTAAAGAAGCATATGAAAGGGTAAGTAAATGTATTACTTAAGGATCCAAACTTAATTAATTCATAAAATTCATCTAATTATCTCTCCATAAACACATTAAATCACTAACATGAGATGGGACAAAAAATAGCAAATGTTTTCTCATCTTTAATTTCAATTAAAATCCAAAATCAAATTTAATAAAAAGCTTTGGCTTCCTTTAAATAATTTTATTTAATGTGATTATCCTTAGGAATTAATGTAGTTGAATGAATTACGTGAAAATGTTTGGCTATTCATTTTCAATCACCATAAATGTTATATGTCATATGATATCATGCATTCATATTCTCAAAATCAAATAATTAAATGAATTTATTTATGTAAAATTTCATGTGTTGGCTTAATCTTATTATATGTGTGGCTGTTATCACTAATAAATCTCAAAATAATTTTCAAAGGTTATAAATTGATAATAACATTTGGAGTCATAACAACTATGAATATATATAATATTTGTATGTGTTCATAGCTTAAGCATGTTAAGGTATTGCTTTCTTTCCTACATTCATGTACAGGTTTACATATGTTGGAATGATAATAAATATATAGTCTAGACATCTCAGGAATACAAGGCTTTAAGTAGCCCCAAGGAAGTCATTTGATTATTTCAATTCCTTGGTTAACAAAGGCACACACTTATTTAATTTCATTCCTATGTATATTTGTACTAGAATTTGGATAGAACTTTACTTTACATGTATAAATAATTCAACCAAAAATATAATCTTTTGCGCAATTTTCATTCTTATACTTGGATATACATTCATATGTATTTAAGATAGCAAGTATATAGTCTGGACATCCTGAGAATATGAGGCTTTATGTATTCCCAAGGAGGTCATTTGATTATCTCACTTCCTTGGTTTAAACAATGACACATACTTGCTTACATCTTTTATACATGTGTATGTGTATTTGATTAAAGAATGAAAGTCTCCTTTTCTACTAAAAACATATGCATTCATAATCATTTAAGTATGCCAAAATATATTGCATGAATACGTATCCTAAGTGCTAAATCATTTGCATGTTATGGGTGATGAAAAAGAATGGTGTAACATGTTCTATGTGATGGTAATTCAACCACATTAGTCTTAAGATGCCTTTCATGTTGAATAGGATTCTTTAAGATTAACCCAAACTTAATATTAATAAAATATTTTATAAATTATTCACTAAAAGAAACCAAGTCATAGCAATATGCTTTAGAAAATAATTTAGGGTAGGGATGCAAGAGGTTAAGCCTCCTTCTCTTTACAACACTTAGATGCTAAGTGTATATCAAATAAAATAAAATATAAATTAAAATCTACAAATCTCTAAACAACTTAAAATGAAACCATCCATCATGATTAAATTAAATCTCTAAACTTAGAAAATCATAATTCAAAAGCCTAACTAAGATATACCACACTAAGCCTAAACACACATACTTTAGAATGTTAAGTCACTACTTCTAGCCTTAGGTTAGGATGGTGTACGTATGATGTTGTATTTTATTTTATGATGTAATGTTTAGACTAGATGTTAGCAATGTGGATCATAGACTGGGTGTTAGGCTGATATTAGCCTAATGATATTTTATGTAGGGGATTCTGCTAAAGGGGTTGCTAAAAATAAAATTAATATAAATGCTCTTGCTTATTGGTTGCTTATACCCCCTTTGCATAATCCATATTAAGACATGTAGGCTTGGTTATCAATGTGTAGGGTGCTAAGTCCAAACTATGAAATATAACTACTTAAGTTTGTATGTATGTCTAGCTAATATCTACTTTGCAAGTATAGTTAGATTTACTCTTCCATAAAATATAATTTTGTAATAGAAATTAGGATTAGTGCTATAGGGATCAGGATGAGCAGTGGCTAGAAGGCTTACTCTTGAGATTCCTTGTGATTCCTTGGAAGAAATCAAATCAAAAGAAAGAAAGAAGAAGAAGAAATGAAGAATGAAGACCTCATAGCATGTATTCAATTCTAAATTTTAATATTATTTTGTAATTCGGGTTGTATAAGGGTAGAGCTCGGCTACCCAACTTTTCTCTTTTTTGGGGTGTATGGCAGTACCCGACCGCATCGACCTCTTATTCTTTCATGATAGTCTATGAAATGATTGTTTATGTTTAGATTGTGTAATAGAATAGCATGATTTTTATAATTTCTTGAACTTGATGATTGAATGTGTGGCCTGGATGCGATAGGCTCTTAGAAAAAATTTTAATTTTTCTAACCAATTAAATAACTCATAACTAAATTTTGAAATAACTTTCAATCTCACTTTAAATCTTAGGCTATAATCAAGATAATTAAAAGATTTAGCAGCCCCTTGGCTGAATGTTGTATGTCCAACATCATGCATATCATATTATACCACTCTTGCAAAATAAGGGCCTCCATTCTTGCACTTTAGGGACCCCTTATGTTAGAGATTCATCCTCTTTCTCTCTTGATTTGGCCAATAACCAAATTTGGTCATGCATTTAAGCATAAAATATCCTAAAGCATTTTTTCCAAAATATTGTGTCAAAATAATCTCAAACTTATGAAAATTTGTATTTATACTAAGTCATATACTTATGCCAGCCATGATCTAGTCTCTTAGAAAGTGAGTTTAGGACTTTAGTTTCTTTCCAAATTAAATAATAGCTTAAACCATCATGCAAATACATAAGATAGGCCTACATGATTTTGAATTGTAGGATGTATTAGCTAGTGGCCACTCCAAGCGGTGGTAAGTCCAGAAGAGCCGAACGGGTTTATTCTCTCTGCTAGAGGTGAACCCCTATGTCCCCTTTTCACTTAGATTTAGGTCATGCTCTAGCTTGTGCTAAATATTCTTAGATTTAGGATCCAAGGTTGCTTATTTTCTTTAGACTATGAGTATAAATCCTCACCTCTTAGACACAATCTTGTGTTGATGGATTATAAGCCCAATCATTCTAATAAAATTTCAACTAAAATTTAAATAAATCCATTCTCATTTAAACATATAAAGCCTCACCATAGGATAGATTGGAGTGTTCACTAGGCTTCCTAGTGTCATGAGCACTTCCTACTTATCTTCCTTCGGAATCCAAAATAAGTCTTTCCAATTGAATAATCCCACTTGATTTTCCAAAAATACTAATGCTTTGATAGTCTAACCCTTAAAATCTTTGGAGATAATTGATTGACTACTTTAATCTAGAGTAATCTTAGAAAATCATATTTCTTAGGATGTAATTAACTATGGAGGCTTGCCTCCAAAGAGAATTAAAGAACTCAACTTAAAATCAACCTTGTTTTACTTTTCCATGTAAAGTAGGGAAAATATCTCTAGTATATTTGAAGACCCATCATGCCTTAGGAGTCCTTATTAGGTGATTAGGTCCATTGTAGAGTGATGTTTCTAGTTTTTAAGATAGTACATCATACCTTAATGTTATACTCGATCAATTCAATAAGTATCCCCTAAGATCTGCGTGGTGTCCCACATCCAAAAATAAACACCACACCACAATGGCAATTTAGTTAGTCAGGGAGAGTACTCCTCCTATCCAGAGTATTCAGCATATCACTACTTCAAGGCTTAGTCTACTAGTCAGTCATCAGCCAGCATATGTGCCAGTAGCATCGGATCCGATAGATGATCAATCTATGGATGATATTCTAGAGGAATATCATGTCATGGTGAGGTAGATAGTCAAGGATGATTAGTCTAGCCAGGAGGAGGGTAGATTAGACTTTTACACTGATGAGGATGGCATATTAGATTAGCTAGCATAAGTCCACATGTTCAATACCTGAAGATCCCTACATAGGGAGCAGCCTAGCCAGGAAGGCGTTGTAGTTGAGGAGGGTGAGGCACTGGACTCAACTCAATGCCTCCTCCAACAAGTCAAGAAGAAGGATGATTAGATCGACATAATGGAGAGAAGGGTAGAGGAGTTGTTGGTAGGGGTCATTCATTTACAGAACTAAGCCCCAATTTTATAACCTTCCCTAATGGAGGCCGATCGGCCTGAGCTAGTTCATACTCTAAATCGTCCTAAGTGCACTCCCATGGATGAAGACGTCGATAGTTTGCATAGGAAGTTCACTGATAGTACGTCTGTTCAACAAAATGATATCAAGCAGATGGTCGAGCAGCAGGTGAAGGAAATGTTAGCGTAAGCCCGGGGGAGCTCATCTGTTCCAAAGAGTAGACCCAACCCAGAGGAATTTGATGTAGTTCAATACCCCAAGGGTTTTATGCCACCATCCTTCAAAATTATTAATGGCAGTGGGAATCCAGGGCAGCACAAAAGTAATTCAGAGCCAATTATTGCAATTCAGGTAACAGTGATGCGCTTCTCTTCTGGTAGTTTATCGATAGCCTATTAGGGGTAGCATTTGATTGGTATGCTGAACTGCCCAACAATTCGGTGAAGTCCTTTGCAGAGTTAGAGCACCTCTTCATCAAGAGATTTGCAGGAGCTCAACAAAGGATGATTGTAGGTGACCTCATTGTAGAGAAGAAATAGCCAAACAAGTCCCTTGTTGATAACATTCTCATATGGCGCAACCTAAGCATTAAATATGAACCACAGCTGCAAGAGAAGCATGCCATTGAGATTCTACTCAATAATATCTATGGTCTGATCGCCCTCATGCTTAAAGGCTTCACCATTAAGACATTTGAGAAGCTAATCAGTAAGGTGGCTAACCTACAAGAGGAAGCCAAATAATTGCCCTTTTCAGACCAGTCATCCAAGCGAAAGCCTTAGAAGGTTTTTGAGAAGAAGCCTAGGATACCAATGGCAGTTGATAAGGGGAAGCATCCAGCAAGATCTCAATTTGAGAGGCTTAGATTTTAGCAGCCTCTGCTACCACCTCCTCTTCCACTACCTTGGCCACCATAATGGCCATCACCACCACAACACTCGAAGCGGTGCAGAGATCAATCGCCAGGTAGTTACTTTTTAACTACTCTTGCCATCAAACTCAACAAACCATACTCAATCAAGAGGGAGGTGGTCATGAAGATCTTCAAGAACCTTTTGAAGGAGCCTGATTTCCAGCTACTCAAGCCTAGAAAGTCAAAGGAAGTGGGCAGGAGCGATGATCCTAACTATTGCCCCTACCACCACATGCTAGGCCATGTCTTAAAGGATTGTTTCACTTTTAAGGATTGGCTTGAGCGTAGCTACAAGTTAAGAGCTATAGTCATCCCTAAGGAATACTTGGTAGAACAACCATCTGGTTCCATCAAAGTAATCCTTGGGGATACTTCTGATCCTCTTAAGATAAAAGAAGGTTGAGATATTTCTTTATCTTGAACCTTTAAAAAAATAATTTTTAAAATCAAGAAACTTTTTCTGTAGGTGCGTGACTCAACTCAAACCTTCAACATCAAGAAAGGTTTGCTAATTATGAAGGACAAGTCAAGGAGGGTGGAAGCCCAGCAGTAGCAACAGCCTTCTCTTGCCTGAGATAGAGCCGTAGTGTAACCACCATCCGAGTCCAACACTCCTTCCACCATTGCAGCTATTACCACCTCCACTAGATCTTCCACCTCTAGTAGGAGCATTATATCAGCGGATGAGGGCACCAAATATCTCATCCCCTTTAATTTACTTAATTTCTATCATGTACCTCCCCCAAAATTAAGGAAATAAATGAAGATGACTGATTCTACTTACATCTTTTCCACTTCTGATGACTTCAATTATTTCATTCCAATTGAAAGATCTTCAAGTCAAAGCAATAATAATTCAAATAATTATGATCATTCTCAATCTAATTCAGAAATGGATTTTCCTTTTCTGAATCATCTAAGTTCATCTCTTAAGATTGAGTTGGAGTCATCCGACTCTGAGGATCCTTTAGGAGAAGCTGTAGGTATACCCGATGAGCAGGTAGAACTTTCCACAAACTCTTTATTTCAAGAAGTCAATAAAGTCAACCTCTATAGTAGCAAAGTTCTACCTCCTAGGTAGCACCTCAGGATAAGGGAAAACATGTCATTGATTTCAGTGAGCAAATAGCCCCTCCACAAGATGCTCCACCCATGAATATGCTTGTGGAGGACCAGCCCAAAATTGACTACAATGTCCTCACACATCTTAGAAATTTTTCAGCTAAGTTAAGCTTATATGATGCCCTTGTCTTATCCAAAGAGATGAGGGAGTTATTAATCAAAGCTTTTCTTGATCTAGAAATATGCTTAGCTTAGCTGAACAGTACTGGAGAGGAAGCATGCTTATTAGGGGAAGTCTTAGGAGTTACATTCACCAATGAAGACTTACTTCTAGGGACAATCGAGCACAACCATCCCCTTTATATTATAGTGGATGTTGGTAGATTTAGACTATCCAGAGTTCTAGTCGATCTGGGTGCTTCAGTTAATATTATAAGTCTAAGAATTCTTGCCTACTTGAGGATCGACATCTCTAAACTTCAAGCAGAGAGGATGATGCTGAAAGGATTCAATGAATAAGGCGAGGTCCATAGTGTTGTCTTTAGAGATTCATGATTGAAAAACTGAAGTTAAGTTTCACATAATAGACTCAGATACATCTTTCAATGCTTTTCTTATGAGACCATAGATACATAAGAATAACATGGTTCGATCCTCTTTACATCAGTGCATCAAGTTCTTAAGAGGTGGAATCAAGCATTGTGTCAAAGGAGATCTCAAAACCTTTGCAATTTATGAGGTCAGAATTTATGAGGATGCAGCCTACTATCTCCCTAAGAAATAAAATGTCTTCTCTCATGTCCTTAGTCAAAATGAAAAAGAAAGTGAAAAAAAAAAGAAAGAAAAGAAAAAGAAAAAGGAAAAGAAAAAAGAAAATAAAAGGGAATGAGAAGAAGACCTTAGGGAGAAGTGGAACCTAAGATTAAATTCCACCCACAGTTCGTTACTCTATTCGAACAAGTGGGGAGGATGACTCGACCTCCACCAGGATAAGGAAGAGGCAAGTTTAGTGAGAGTCCTAGGGGTGGAAGGCCTCCATACTTGCCACCTACCAAGAGATTCATCCCAGCTTCTAAGAATACACATGCTATTTATATAGACTTAAAATATAATTTAGAGGATGATTATTATGCAGTTAGCACACCAGCCAGCTCTTCTCGATAGTAGATCTAGTTGGAGCGGACACTTGAGCTAAACAGTGATGAAGATCAGATTACCAAGCAAAGCATAAGCGTATCCAAGTCATTATTATGTGAAACTGTTAGGCATCAGTGGGAACCTTAGCTCTAACTTCATTTTTCTCATAAAAATTTGAGGGTTTGGTAGTTAAAGAAGCCACCAAAATATGTGCAACCACGAAGATTCAAAGGTTCTATTCTGGAGCATCATCCTCAAGTCAAGAAGTTAATGTAGAACTTGAGGATGATTCATATAAAGAAATAATAGAATTGCCTTTTGATTAGTCTCGCCTTGTGTTCTTAACTTAGCAAAGAAAGGTTTAATTTGACATACATGGTCTAGAGATTTTTTCTCACTTTATACGAATGAAGTAAAGCATGATTTATTTTAAGTCGGGTTCTTAAGTTCTTTATAGGGGCAAGACCTCATAGTTAATTACATCTTCAGAAATAAGGTTTCTTTAGAAAACTTTTGATTAAAGTGATTGGCTAATATCTTCATAGATTTCAAAGCTTGATATAAAGAATTGGTGATTGTTGGAAATCAAGTGGGAGAGCTTAAACAAAAAGAATTCTTAATGAAATTTGAAGGATAATAAGTAGTAAG
Source organism: Cymbidium sinense (assembly GCA_021442155.1). Classification (NCBI taxonomy): domain Eukaryota; kingdom Viridiplantae; phylum Streptophyta; class Magnoliopsida; order Asparagales; family Orchidaceae; genus Cymbidium; species Cymbidium sinense. Next base: position 178,562,845 of record CM038216.1, on the reverse strand, counting down.
TGCTCATGATACTAGGAAGCCTAGTGATTTCTTCAATCTATCCTATGATGAGCTTTAAACTTTTTAAGTTAAGAATTATGATAATCTAAGTTGATATTTTATTAGAAAGTTAGGACTTATATTTCAACAACATAAGATTATGAAGTTCCTAAGAGGTGAGAATTTATGTCTGTAGTAAGAGAGAAACGGGCTACCTCTGAACTTATGTCTAAAGTACTCTAACACAATCTAAGAACTTGACATAATTCAACTCAAGAAAAAATGGGATATATTAGTTCACTTCCACTAGAGAGGATGAAACTATCCCAACTCTACTAAACTTATAACCACCTAGAGTGGTGGTCAGCTAACACCAACTATACCTTAAAATCATGTGGCCAAGTCTTATGAATGCAGGATAGTAAGGTTGTTACTTATTAAAAAAGAGTCTAAGATCTTAAACTCACTCCCTAAGAGTCTAGATCATGATTAGTACGAAAGTATGTCCTAGACTAATGCAATACAAATTATATATTTTATTCATTTTGACTCATCAATTTGATTGAAGCTGGGTGGGAAATTATGCCTACATGTATGTTGAAATAAAGCTATGGTCTAATCTACGAGGAAGGTCTTCTTCACTCAAAGGGTTCTTGTCAACAATCCTGCACTCTCCTTATCATGCAATGAGTGAAGGTCCCGCATATTTAATGCGGGAAAATGATATGCATGCATAATATTATCCAAATTCATCACAGATCCATGACATCTAAATTAATTTTATTGATTAATTCTTATGATTTTATAGTGACATTATGAGTTGTATTAATTTTAAGTTGAAATTATTTAATTTCATTGGATAGGAAATTTAAAGTCTTAAAGAGCCTAATAAAATCTGTCATACACAACAATCATCACACTTAAAGAAACTTAGAAAAAAACAGGCATGTCATTTCTATTACACAAATAAAGAAAACACATAAAACATTCAATCAAATTAAAAGAGTAATAAAAGTTAATGCGATCGGGTATTGCTGCACACCTTTGAAAAGACACCTTTGAAAAAGAAAAAGTTAAGTTGTCGAAATAATTTGTCATCATTATCATTAGCTGAAGTGATTACCTGAATTAAAGGTTAATTGATTATTGGTTAAATTAATTAGAAATGATTTGGTTAAATAATTTGTTTGCTTAGAGTTGAATTAATAGTTAATTGAGCTTTAACTTAGTTGAATGCTCAACCTAATCAAATTATTAAAGTTTGATTTATCTCACTTAAGTGTTAAACTCAACTAAAACTAGCTAAGTGATTTCTTTTAGCAAGACCCACTTCTTGTTTGATTAAGTCAAACATGATTAATCTAATCAAAGCTTAACTATTATTTAATTATGGTACCAATCAAGTTAATTAAAATTTAATTTGATCATTTTCTAATGATTTAAGCTAATTAGTTATCTTTACTTCAAGTTTAATTTAATGTGGCTTCATGTGGTTAATTTAATTAGGCTTTAATTAATGCTTTCATTAGATTTATTATGATTAATTAGTTTATGTTATCAATTAAGTTAGATCTGATTCAATTTAATTTAGGGTTTAATTAGTGACGACTTCAATTTTAATTTGTCTATAATTTTTGGTAAATATTTAGATTACTTATAATTTATTAGAATTTTTAGATACCTTATTTAATGTATTTAATTAGTTTAAGTCAATTGAGGTTTATTTAAAAATTTTATATTATGATTAAAACCAAAGAGTTTTATTATTTTATCAAAATATTTCTTGAAGAGGATTTAAATTAATTAATGCTATTTTTTCTTATTTTTATGATTTTTCTAAATTTCTATATTTTTTGTTAAATTACCATGAGAGTGTTTATAAATTAATAGCTTTTAATCCAATGACCCAAACACAATGAAAAAGTTATGAAAAGTGAGCATTAATGCGATGAACCTACCATAAAATTTTCAAGTTAATTAAACATATATTTTACAATAATTAGAAAATTATTTTTTTATAATTATTAAATTATTTCAAAAATATGTAGCAAATTTTAGTATTTTTAATTTTATTAAATTCCTCTTTAGATGTTAAATCCAGAGATGGGTCATTTGCAATTTTTAACTTAATAGTTAATTTGTTATGAATTTTCTAAGACTTAAGTTAATTAAAGAATTATTTAATTAGTAAAAGCCTATTAATGATGATTTTTAGAAATAATTTAGATCAAAGGTTTTAACATTATTTTCTAGTCACCATTAAGCATATTAAACACATTTAGACATCCAAAATAATTTTCATAATTAATTAAATTTATTAAATAGAAAACATGACTAATCAATGATTGAAAACATGGATCTTCTAATACACCCAATCAATTGACATGAAATAATTATTGGTGGTAGAGGTCATCCCATAAGATGTTCACCCAAAAATTTAACTCATTTGGTTAAAAAATTAGGGCTTAATTTTAAGATTAATGAAGATATCAAAACCCTAATTAACCTCTGTCAATATATTAGAATTTAGAAAATTTTATTTAATCTTCTTTATTTAAGCTTTCCAAGAAACCTTCATTTGCATTTTTTTTAATTTTGGGTTAATTTTATATGTATTTTTAAAGTTTAAAGTAATTAAGGTAATTAATTAATACTTAAGTAAACCTTAATTTAATTTTTTTTATGATTTAGTGTGATCTAGAGAATCTAATTAATTTTTCTAAGTTCTCTAATATTTATTAGAGTAATTTGAACTATTTTGATAAATTTTTAAAATTTTATAATCTTTAATTATTTATTTATTCAAGTCAGTCAATCAACTTAAAAAATTAACAACTCATAAATCAGAACCTATATGACTTGAAATTTTTATGGTAGGTAGGGAATAATATTAAATTCATTCTCTAAAAATTTCATCTTAATTGGGTTAGTATTTTAGGAGCAAATAAAGAAAAATAGTTTTCACTAACTCTTAAATTAATCTCAAAATACTCAATAAAATTTGGAGATTCTTGGTTCATTGGATTCGTCTTGAAAAGAAGATTTCATAGAGTGATCGTTTACATTTTTGGTTAAATATTTTCTTTATTATGACTTTTTTAAAATTTAAGGTTAGATCTAATGAGATAAATCAAAATATGGATCTAATCGTAGTAATTCATTTTATTCAAATAAAATGGACAACCCAAATGTTATCTTTCTCATGTAAGTGGACCAAGGAGGAAGGGGTGGATGGAATACACCCCAAAGCCATCAAATTTCATGATTTGTAGGCGATCTTCATCTAAAATTGCTTTTTTTTTTTTTTTGCATCTGAGGGTTGAAAGAAAAAAATTGCATTGAGAATCTAAGAAAAAGATCCTAGAATCTCATCATTATTTTCAACAAACATCATGACTTATGATTTACCTAAAATTTTTAAAAATTACCTCCCTCAAGCCAACGTTAAGTAGATTTCTTATGCCAAACTCGATCCTTGTCTTAAGCCAAAGCTTCCACATAATCGTCCTCCTTTGCCTCCTCTTAGATTGTTCTCGCCACTGACCAGCACTATATTTTGTTGAAATTTACTTGATTTGATATTATTTTTTAGTTAAAAGGTGGAGAAACAGTTGGTCTTACTTCTTGGGAGGTGGAGAAAATATTAGATGCTAAAAATGAGAGATTTTGAGTGTCTTTTCTCACCTTTTATGGTTGGCCAAAAATTACCATGAAGGGTGTTGGAGAAGGTGTGGCTATTGATTGTGGAGGAGGACAACTAGCATTCATTGTGGGGAGTGGTTAGATGTGTTCTAAAAAAAAAAGAAGAGGTGTTCATGTGATAAAAAATTTATATTTTTTTCTCATACTCACCTCCCTCTTTTTTATTATCTTGTGTTTGACATGCTTATTTTTTTTATTAAAGCTGAAATTTTGATTGAATCTCGAGGGAAGTGAGAGGATTCATTTTGAGTCAAAATCTGAATTGACTCAACTTAACTCAAATTGAGTTAGGATGAATCAAATGAGTCTTATTTACCTAGTTGATTTAGGGTTAAGTTTATATTAAATCAAAATTTTATATCATTTATTATTAATTAACTTGGTTTAATTTAACTTATTCTTAGGTCAACTCAATTTAATATAAATAAATTAAATTAGGTCAAATGGCCCAATTGGTTAATTTGGGCTCAATTGAGTCTAATAGCTAAATTGAATCCAAATTGAGCTTGGATTAACATTGAATGAGTTAATATAAATTTAATTTGATTTGATTTTGATTATATTCAATTTAGGCTTAGTAGGGCCCACATAAGTCAAATTGAATTAAGTCAAGTCATAGTTGGGCCCACTAACTTAACCTAGGTCTTCCCTATTGTTTAGGTTTTGAATTGACTTAGGTTTAATGTTTAAACTTCATTTTATTTACTTTGGTGTTATATGATATTTTAGACTTGAATTTGATGTTTCACATAGTCCTTAGGGAGATGGGCTTACTGCCTAAGTGAAGAGTCTTAGGCTAGGATTGGAAATCTTAAAACTAAGGTGTGGAGGGAAGGTAGCCTCATTAAAAATGAGGTCAACACCTATGTACCCCTAGCATTGTACATCTCTCTTTTTTTAGTGAAAAGTTTCTTCACCTTAAAGTCTTTCTCTTACCCACTTTTATGTATTTATGTGTTCAAGCTTGGCATTGTATGAGGGTAAGATTAACTTAGTATTAAAGAGAGGTATTAGGGTCACATGGTTAGCTTAAGGAATTTTAGCTCTTGATAGTTGATATCAGAGCAGTTCAATCTTAGGACAAAGCAAAGGCCAAGATGATATCAAGGCTAGGAGGTATCAGAGATGGGGTTAAAATGGCAAGTGTGGAGTCACTATAGAAAAACTAAGGTTAAGAAGAGCATTATGATCTTGTAGAATTCGAGCTAAAGGGGAAGTCCAAATATATGATCTCTAGTTTAAATTCACGTCTACCTCAAGGGATGGATGTCGTGAATGACAATGGTGAAGAGGAGAGTAGCCTAATGGAAGAGGTTTCCACCATCCAGTTTGTAATGAGAGGCATGGTGCCTTGACTAGAGGAGTCTTTAGTGTACAAGATGATGAAGATGCATGAAGAGCTCAATGGGGAGATCAACAAGACACTGACTCACATCTGGGGCATGTATGAGGATGTGGTATTATGCAAGCATGCCTTAACAAAGACATCCACCACCAGTCACAATGGCTTTAGGGGAGCACACAATGCTTAAGAAGACAAGCACTTCCCATGGAGGCTAAAGTAACAAGAAATGCATATAGGTCAAGGCAAGGAGGATGATTGCCAAGACATCATGGGGTAGGAAGCAAAAAGAGGAATAATCCAAGGATTAATAAGGGTTTGAACAAGCCCTATGAAGGTAGCTTGCTTGTGGAGGTCCTCATTAGGCAAGGCATTGGCCTCAGAGACATGCCCTTGCCCTAACACTCCATGTAAGTCGTCAAGGATGCATGAAGGATGAGGATAGTGACCAGGTTACATGCATAAGGTCTACACAAGAGTTGTTGTGACAAGAATAAAAGGGAGATAATTTCAATGGAGAGGAGTTGCAAACCAAGGAAGATGTCCCAAAAAAATGGGGATAATTGACTCATGGGATGATTCAAAGGCTGATGTTGAGGACTTACCAAGAGGCATGACGAAGTCCTCAAGGAATTTAAGAATGTTTTACCAGCAGAGTGGCTTGAGAAAGCATTGCCAAGCATGGCAATATAGATGACAAGCTAACAAAGGGAAACTCAAGTTCTTACTTCGCTAGCAAAAGTCCAAGGCAAGCAGCTACTTGATGATGAAGCCAGCTCAAAGAGGATGTTGGATGACAAGAGGAAGTCTAGGAAGGACTTATGGTAATCCAAGGAAGACATCCAACAAAGCATTGAAGGGACTTGCAATGAGGACATCACAAGAATAAGTGGGGGAGAATGTCAAGCCTTAAAGTTGGGCTATGAGGTTTGTCAAAATCCTTTAGGCGTGGCATGGCAAACGAAGGCAGAAGAGTTCTCTATAATCATTCCAAAGTGGAGTCATGTAACATTGGAAGGTTTTGAAAGATTCTATACAAGTCTAGATTACCTAGAAGATTCTAAAAGCTTCTAAATGACTTTAGATGTTTCAAGAATATTCTAGAAGTCAATAAAATTCTTTAGAACCTCTAGATGCTTCAAGAATAATAAAAAAATATTTTAAAATATTCTAAAATAGTTTAGATATTTAGTGAATGATCTAGGAGTTTCTAGAACTCTCTAGAATTTAATGGATTTATAAAAATGATGTGAAGTATTATAGAGAACTTCACACACATGTATAATGTAGTGTATTCTTGAACATTTTTAGGAGTGAGAGGAGGGCAATAAATAGGACCACCTTTTCCCCTCATTTGTACTAAACTTATAGGAGCTCTTAGGAAACCCATGTATCTAAATCTGTCTACATCTCTCTTTATTTAGTAAAAATTTCTTCACCTTGAAGTGTTTCTCTAACCTCTTTTGTGTGTGTAAGTGTTTTAACTTAGCACTGTATGAAGGTAAAGTTCACTTAGCAACAAAGGAGGTGTTAAGGCCTCACGACTGGCTTGAGAAAGTTTACCTCGTGACATTAGGCTAAATATGTTATTAAAGAACATAAATAAAAGGCCTTCAAAAGAAAAAATATATGTTTTGAAACTTAAATGTAATGATATATAGTGAAATGACATAATCAGAATCGTTTGTAAAATTAAATGCCCACCATCAACTTGTAATGTATAGCACGCTCATTTATTAAAGTCCTTGCTATTAGTTAAACATAATTCATTTAAAAGTTTATAATTGTAAGAGTTAATTAAATTATTTTTTATTAAAGTTTTTATAAATATATTTAACTTGATATTTTGTGTAATTTCCATCACGTGATTCATTGAAAAAAATAACACTCTATAAAAAAGATATTTAGATATAAAACTAGTATTTTTTTTCCTTAACTAATAAGTTAATTAAATATAACTATTAACCTTATAAAAGTTGTTTTGAATGCATTTTAATTCAAAGTCTAAATGTAACTATTGAAGATGTACGAAGAATGGCGTGGAAGGCGGTTGATGGCCCTATGGCATCTTCATCAGCGTTGATTTCGATGGAGGGGAAGAATGAGGCATTGGAGTGTGTGACGTTGATGGGGCAAATGGGGGTGGTCTTCCCCGACAGCGTTTGGCAGTATATAACTCTTCCTGATCACTTGGATAGGCTCTTGGAAGCGACAACGTAGAGTGTTCATGCTTAATATCTCTCAGTGTTCATGTTTTATCCATCGTCTTTTAGCTCAGTTGATGGACAAGCATGACCAGAATCCTTCCAACGTGTTTGAATCTTCTCCAGGGCGAAAGCGACTATTCGAAATAGTGGAAAAATTAAAAGGGAGTCCGATATGTGTGGGTGATGAATGTGATGCTAGGCCCCCAAGGGATTAGTCACAATGATATCTCCACCCATAAAATAGATGGCGTGTTACATGAATACCCTTCCAAAAAAAAAATATCTCTCAGAGGCATGAAAAAAGTCTCTTTTGTTTCCCTTTGTCATTTCCCCCCCTTTGAATCTTTGCTATAGAATTCAAGTGAGTGATAAGGTAGATTGGTCTTATAGAAAATGAGGTATTGGAGAACCTACGATGAAGAGTATTTTAAGGTGTCCAATTTGTGGTTTTATTATTTGGGATTAAGTTTGATTTATACATGTTTACATGTTTTCTTATGTTTACATGAATTTAATTTGCTCTTTAATGAATGTGATCTTCTTATCTGTTAATTTCTAGAATTGGAGAAGTGAGATTGGACATAATAGTTGATATGCATATGGCTTAATGTTTTCTACTTTTGGTTTGCTATCTATGTGGATGCAGGCATTGTGAGAGTTGGATATAATTTATTTTTATTAATTTATTCATTGATGATGGTTTAGTCTAAGAAGCTATATATGTTTGTGTATATACATAAATATAAACATAGTATATTTTTTGTTTACTTGGATTACATGGAAGTGGTTATAATCTTTTTACAATAAAGAGCTGCAGCATAGCTGTTTCACAGTGGAATATTCTTCTCAACAGCCTGTTTTTCTGTATCAGTGTTTTCAAATAACTACAACAGTAACTTATTTTAAGTAAATATGAAAAAAATAACTTTAAAAAAAATTATTATATATGCTATAAATATTTTATTTTTAAAAATTAAAATAAAAACTTTCTAATATTCATCACACTTTAATAACTCTTATTTTTAAAAAATAATTTTTTATTATAAAACTTTCTAAATTTTATCATTAAATTTTATCTTGAGAGGGAGAGAGAGAAAGTTATTGAAATTAAATTTATCATTAAATTTGGATGATACATATGAAATGAAAATGAGCTACAAATTTTAAAATGAAATTATTTTTGTTCCCCTGTAACAAAATTTGTGGTTCTACTATTAAACTATATATTATTAATTATCAATTAATTTTTTTTGTAATTTTTTTTAAACTTGCACACACGAAAGATAATAACATAATTTCTCATTTTATGTTAAACATATACACACATTTATCCACGCCTATGCAAAATAACATTAGAAGTTCTTATTATATCATCAATATGGTTGTACACACTGCTGTGCAGACATATAAATACATCTATTTGAATAGCAAAAATGGAATAAATATTATCATTTTGTTCTTAATACTGCTACGCAGATGATTGAAGATGGTTAAAATATAAATACAAATTTTCATTGTGTTCTCATCATAATTATACACAATTTCAAACAACCTATATAAATTACAAAAATATAATAAAATTTCTTAATGTATTCTCAACACAGTTGTACACAAATGTTCTAAGACATCTATATATATATTAATAATTATTATTGAATTGAATAATATATTAATACATGCTTTAATATAAGCAATAAAAAGAAGTAATAAAAAATATATTAAATAATAAATAATATAAAGTTCTATAAATATAACACATGAAAAGAATAATTTTAAATTTCAACTATATATATGATAAAAAAAATACTTTAGCATATCAAAAATAAATTTAATTATTTATACTTTAATTGAATAACTTATATTTTTATTCAAATATTATATTACCATTATCCACTTTAATAACTATCATGCATTTTGCTAACTAAGCTTAAGATACAACACAAGTTGGCGCATCATAATTTCTCGGAGGGCTTCGGACTCCAACGGTCAAAATTGAATTAAGTTCTCCCTTGCGTTTTCATCTATCTAGGCTGCAGCTCAAATGTACTTATCGGAGTACTGCCTCCAGCATCTTCTACTGTGGATATAAATTCATCGGCGCTAGTTGAGTGGTTCTGATTGGGCAACTGAGACCTCTTCACCTTGCCAAGGATCCCAAATGAGCGGTCTCCCTCTCTGACGAGACCTGGCTGCTTCAGAGCCTTTACATCCAGAGCCATATCGCCGGACTGCAGCATTTCCACCACCACCTTCATATTGGGTCTCTGATGGGAAGTTGCTTGCGTGCAGAGCAGTGCCACCTTGATAAAGTGCAGAACTTCATTCTGGGGGTACTCAACAAGTTTGGGATCCACTATGTCCAACAGTCTATCTTCATTTCGTAGCTGCCATGTCTGCAAAGACAGATTAAGACCAACTAAAAATTAACAATTTAGTATTGGAAAATTTTTTGGGTCAGGGATTTTTGTTTGAGGTGGCTGCAACGATATGAAAATACAATAATGGAATTGAAACTGTTTAAAAAGTTACGGTGAGTATTATAATTTTTTATTTAAAAAAATCATACGGTAACTTTCTTGCCGTCGTCACACTCTAAATAAGGTTAAAAAACATAATTTTCTCAGGTTCTCCAAAACAAGTGTATTTTTGCATCGCAAATACCACCCCAAACGCACTCTTAATTTTGGCCGCTTGTTGGGGTGAAACAAGCCTCTCTTCTCAGGAGAAGAGAGGTAAATTTGTGTGTTAAGATGAGGAAAAAAATTATTTAGAGAATTTATATACATATCACTCAAAAAATTTTTAATTTCATATTTAACACCTAAAATATTAAATTTACATCAATACCACCTAAAAAATTTTAATAGATCAAATCTACCACTATCATCCTCGCCATTCTCTCAGCTCCGTTAAATCACCTGAAGGAAGGTTAGAGTTCTTTTTCGGTGTTGAATTGTTTGAACTCCTTGTGAAGCTCACCATACCCTCCATCCTAAGGTGTAACTGGAAAAGAGACTCAGGTCCAACTTTGATATGTTGCAGACCATCTTTGGCAGCGACAAGCAATTACTAGCCAACATCTGCAAATTCGCATGGCTCTTAAATCGTAACATCAAGAAGGAGATCTTCCCGAACGTGAAGACTTTACAATATCATGAGGTTCACCATTCCAATAGTGTAAAATGATCTGTCCTAGCCCTCAAGTATCGCTGAGACACCCTGCTCGTTTCAGTAGATAAGAAGTTTCGCTGAAAAAAAATAGGCTTTGATCTATCGACACAGTATTTTGTTTTAGGTCGTAAGTCAGTTTGGATGCAGAGTAACTCAGGATAGGAGAGGAAGTTCCAGCTATATCAGAGTTTATGCTGATCAGTCGAGGAGGCCATCTCTGCGTTTAAAAAATTTCCTTTTTGCATGATGATTTCAAATAAGAAAACCATGAGGGGTATTAATTTTTTTTGGGGAGAGTTTGAATTATACGACGTTCTTTTTGGCAACACAGTCGATTCCCCTGTGTTTCAATTTTGAAAATAGAGTTATGTCTAGGCATAAAGTTATGAAGATCTTGGTATCTAAGGGACTAGAAAAGAACTTCAGTATAAAAACAATACTTCATACAAGTGAAAAAAAGGTTCCTTGAGAAATGTGTTATTAAGTATAATTCTCAGTGGTTTTTAGATCGATTCTACTAATAAGGAAGAGAGCAATCGACTAGGAGAGGCCGCATAAACTCACGAGGTAGGAGATGGTGTGGTCTGAACTTGAGGAGGATGGGTACAGAGCTTTGTCGGGAAAGTCGTTCAGTAGACAGTGTTGGCACACCGGAAATTGCTCTTCGATGATTCGTGGGCTACTAGTGATTTGCCGGAGGAGGTGGAGCATTTGTTAGAGCTGTGGCGAAGAAGGTTTGCGGGACTTTAATGGAGCTAAGAGAACGGTGTGCACATGGTAGATGTGGTCTAATAGAGTTTTTTGTGATGGTATTGATGTAAATTTAATATTTTAGATGTTAAATATGAAACTAAGAAAGGTTTGAGTCGTATGTATGGAAATCTCCAAAATAATTTTTAAGAAAAGTAAATAACTAATTTGCCACCTCTTATAAGAGAAATTATAAGATTTAGAGAAGGCAACTGCTGGATTTGATTTAAATTGACTAATATATATGAAGAATCAATCAAATTTTGTATTACAGCCATCTCAAAAAAAAAAAAAAAAATCCAAATTTTTTTGGCACATATAGTGATAAAATAGCTTCAAATTGACATACAAGAGAATTAATTACCCATTCCAAAAGAACCTTCATGTCAAGTCCCCATACAGATCTAGCACTGCTTCTTCCACTAATAATTTCAAGCATAAGAACTCCGAAGCTGTAGATGTCTGCTTTTTTGGTTAATTGCCCAAGCAAAGCGTACTCAGGTGCCAAGTAACCCCTGCAAAAGTCACATATTTAACATATAAAACTTCATTGAAGTTATTTTATACATATATGAAGTACAATGAAGAGCTATTTTGTAGATCCATTGCTTCATTGACAAAGAATGGAACGCTCAAGGAAATAATAAAACTTAATAATAAGGACCTCAAAGTATAAGTTTCAGTTATCGTGGAAGGAACATTAGAGGGAGGGTCTTCACCCTTTGTTATATAGTAAATTTAAAATTTGACTATACTACTCGATACTCATCAACATGCTTATTTCATTGTCTAACATATCCACTACACACACACTTTATTGTATGTGAGATTATTCAAAACTCTTCAAAAACTAATTAGTATTATATTTCCAAACTTCGAGAACTTAACATGCCAAAACTACTAATAACAATAATAAGTATTATAAGAATTATAACAACAATATTAATGATAATAATGAGAAAGAACAAGAGATTTTTTTTTAAAAGATAATCAACATTAAAACAAAAAAGGTACAAACTAAATTTTCACTGATCAATTTTCCTTTTTCTTGATAAAAAATAACTTGCATGACCATATAGTAAAAATCTTTGATTAGCAACAACTTTGACCAAAAAGCTTAAGGTGTTTATGATCTTAGAATAATCTGGCGCATTCTATCTCAAGTGCAATGTTCTCTCCTGCAAGCACATTGGCTTGCCAATACCACCAAACACAACAAATGCAATTACACCTAGTCTTTGGAAATGAGAGGGAAATGTAGAATTCAAAGCAAGACCTATACCTTATGCTAGGAAATTAACAAAAAAAACATAGCATTAAAAATGGCTACCATAGAAAAAAAAACAACTCATAACTTAATAGGTTAGGACCGAAAGATTGCCTGTATAAAATTAAAAAAATAAAAGTGGAAACAATTTTATATAGTACTGATGAAAATTTGAAAAATATTCCTTTAAGCAACTAAATATTATGTAATAAAAATTACCTGATTTTCCTAGAAAAGACCATATTTTTGTATGAAAATAAATTAAAGAGTAAAATCAGACTACATAAGTTGAAGCAGACAAATTTCAACCCTTCTATGAACTACATTTCACTATGTACCATTTTTTATAGCTTTTATTAGATTTATTTATTAAGTCGAATTATAATGTTTAGATAAAATTAGGTTTTGAATGATTGGATAATATTTGAATTAGTCTCAAGATAAGGATAGGTGGATTTAAATTTTGGCCATTTTCATGTAATCATATTGTTATAGATATGAATTAATGGTTTGTAATTGATTATGGACATTGATACATGAATGAATGAATGAAAGTTGATTATTTGTGCAACCAATTGCATACTTTTAATTAAGTACATGGGATGCTCCAACTTGTGTTATGAAGTTTTAATTCACCATTGCATCCATTTTGTTATCAAATCCAATAGGCTTGCTCGCTCATCTTATAAACCTATCTCCAGACGAGCAAAGAGAAATCCATAAACTTCTTTTATGTCATTATTTTGTTGTGTACCACCCTGCTACTAGCCCTAATCCCATGTGTTTCTACACTGGTTGGAAGCACACAAAGATGACCTATCGTAAACCACACATCAAAATTCTTATAATCATTAATTATAGCATATCCCTTATGCGGATCTTCAACTCCTTCAATGCCTCATCAACTCTATCTACTTGCTTTGTGTAAACTATAATCACCATTATTAACAACTTTATGTCTTTTGTGTAATACACATTCACACAACACCCACATATGCATCATATTATCTCATTTGTATTCACTAGATAAACTTGCACCCCTTTGTTTCCTGTTTCCCTAGCAATCACTTTTTCTTTGCCTTGTTCTCAATGGCAAAACCTTGTCATCTACATCATCCCAAAACTTGGCAACATTCCTCTCACATTCAACAAATAAGTCTTCTAAGACATTATAATTTTCCCATTTAGCTACACCAAACTATAAATACTAACCATGATATCTCGATTTTACTTTGTAGAACAAATAAAGAATTATCTTCTTCGAATCCTCCACTTAATGTGCCGCATTCACCATAGTTCTCGATCAAAACTATACTAAATCTCTTAGTTGGCCAAAAAAAAGATAACACAGTCTTCCTCATAAGAAAGAAAATAATTCTTCCTATTAGTTTCACTCTTTTCTCTCCAACATTGTGGTAGCCACTTTTAGAAATTTTGACAAGTCTCTTCATAATCATCTTCTCGGGTTTCAATTATATGATATCATCATAAACAAGAATAATCAGCCTATTACAAAAAATTATTGTTAATCATTCTAATTTTCAATTTCTAAAATATATACTTGTAGATGGTAATCTTATCCTTTCAAGCCTCCTTAACCTTATGCATATAATTATGACTATATTCCTATTATTCACATACTTATGATGATGCATGTTATAAAAAGTCTTGAATTCAAATTAATGAAGCATTTGATAGGTTACACCATATGACAAGCCAACTCAAATATGCACTTTCACTAAACTCCATGCAATGTATAACACAATCTCCGTAAATTCCAAAGACTATAAAAACTTTAAAACTTGCATAATTCAACAACATAGGCAAAAATAAATAATCATTCTCTTTAAGATTATAATCCTTACAAAGAAATTTATAATGATAGGCCTTTTATAGATGATGAACTTTATGATGGCAATCCTTATAATATTTTTTTATGAAGATCCACCTCTTCTTGACAATGAACAAAAAAAATTATGAGTTATCAATACCTAAGTTTACTATTATGCCTAAGCTTTGATTATGAGATATTATTAGATGTTAAAATTAGCCTATTTCAAATGAAATGGACAAGCATGAGATAATTTCTTTTTCAGATTCTTACATACTAAAATCTCTAGACGCATCAAAGCTTACAAATGATTTTCTTCAACTTCCTATTGAGATTCCTACTCTATTTCAATTGCTATTATCACAAGAGAAATACTACTTTGAATGCTCACAATTTGCTCTAGTTACAAAAGAGATAAAATTTACATTTTATTGCCACCTAATCTAGTGTTGGTCCACATGCAAGAATCTTCCAAGTTTACAATGTTTAGAACACCCAGCATTTAAGCTTCCTCATCACTCTATATTCCTTGAACTTATTCCGCCTATTATGTTCTGTATTGCACGAATACTTCTTCCTTCCATTGATCCAACTTTCTTCTCCATGGTCTCCAAAAAACTCTTGAATAGTGAAATTCTTTATTAGTAGGGTAAATTGATACACTAAAAGTTAACTACTTTGGCTCAAATCATGATCAAATTTTCTATTATTTTATTTAATTTAACTTAATAGGTTGAATTATTCTCTTTGGATAATTGCATAGGATTTGACAATATCAAAACAAAATTTTAGATTTAAACGGTCCTTATCAATGTAATTATATTTCTATAAATAGGAATTGATAACTTATAATTTTTTACTATTATTGAATGATGAATGAATAAAATTTGATTATTTGTGAGGCCAATTGAATGCTCTTAACACTCATATGGTGCAGATCACTCTAAGTTGTATATGTGGAGCTCTTGAGTTTGTGCTTTCCACTAGCTTGCTTAGTTTGAGCTTCTTAATCTTGTGATTCATGCTGAGGACAAGATCTGCATTGTCATTGCAACTTTATACAACTTATCTTGTGAGTGGAAGGACATATAAAGTGTTGATGCTAGTTTAATCAGATAGCATCTCCCAAAAAATCTAATTGTATCATTCAAGCATTAAAAGAAAATGTTGAAAAATATCGAGAAACACAAAATGCATGTGTTGAATGTGATGTACTTTGGAGCTTGAGCTGGAAAATATTCAATGGATAGCATATCAATGCATGAAGCCAGATCCAAAAGGATTATATAAATTAATCATCTCATTCAGTAATCATCAGAAAAGTCACTATATTGCATCCATCAGCAGGCACAAAAAAATTTCATAGGAACTAGAAAGCATTATCCATGTTATGCCATGCAACATGGTTTCTTAAACTTCAGTAATAGCACTCACATAGTCCCTGCTACTCGCGTGCTAATGTGAGTCACTGTGTCAGGAAAAAGCTTCGCTAGACCAAAATCTCCAATTTTGGGTAGTAAGTTCTTGTCGAGTAAAATATTACTAGCCTTGATATCACGATGGACAATGCGAGGTTCGGCTTCCTCGTGAAGAAATGCAAGCCCATTCGCTGTGCCCAGACAAATAACAGCTCTTTTTGGCCAATCTAAAGCAATTTGTTTATTATAAGGGCCTGAAAAATGTTTAATTTCAAGTGTTCAGTGCATAATTTCAATTTCAAATCCATAGTATGCAGCAATGTTCTTTGTCTTACCAAGAAAAGCACTAGCTAGACTATTATTTTCCATGTATTCATAAACGAGCATACGGTTAGTGCCTTCAACACAACAACCAATCAATGGAACAAGATTAGGATGCCTAATATTTGATACTGTTTCAATTTCAGTCAAAAACTCATGGATTCCTTGTTTTGATTCAGCGGAAAGTGATTTTATTGCAATTCGAGTTTCATCCCTTAATATTCCCTGCATGAGAAACATGAAAAATGTGTTGAATTAATGATCAATGACTTGGAGATACACCAATGAATTATCAACAGTGATAAAAAACATTAAGCTAAATTCTTACTTTATACACAATTCCAAATCCACCACGCCCTATTCTATTTGTGGGATGAAAACTCCTTGTTGCTGTTGTCAGCTCATTATAAGAAAACATGCGGATGCTGTTTGGTGACTGGGATGGTACACCTACATTTCCAAGGAATTCAGAGAAAGAACAGTGAAACAAAAAGTTGGAAGGAAACAATGGTATATGCTATGGCTTTGCAAACTAATAACTGGTTGCATTTAAACTTCCTTGCATTTTAAACAAGGTAGAAAGACGTAAAGGAAGCATTACCAAATCTCAAATCCTCATTACTCCTTTATATTTTATCTCAATTACAATATTTAACATTTTCAAGCAAAAATCCATCGCAACTAACAAATTACTAGCCAGCAAGCAAGCAAAAAAAAAAAATAAAAAAAAAGGTTAAAGGTATGGTAAATAACAAGCCAGACACTTTATAGAAAATGGAAGCTCATGATGCAAACAATAGAAGGCCTGTGTTTACACCAAAATTTTACACTAATATAATGCAGTAACCTATACAAACTAAAAAAGCTTGATTCCTACGATAGCAGTACTATAGCAACAATTAAGATTTGTTTAGATTAAGAAAAAGTAAGGAATGAAAGGAAATCGAAATACTTTATGAGTTAATTATATATCTATAACCATATGTTTGAGATTTCCAACCTTCCTTCTTTCATTTCTTTTTGCTCAAATTCCTTGCAGCCAAACATAACCTTAACGCAGAGAAAATCAAATAAACTTCAGCATACTCACCTTTGGTGGATTCACTTGAATCCTTCTTTGTTGGAGATGATTTTGGTGCGCTAAAGCAGCTGAACGTTGTTCCCATTATATCGACATATACTATCCTCGTCCTCTTTCTTTTATATCAGCCTGTTAACCTATAAAAGAGGAGCAAAAATGGTCAAACATAAATTATTGCATCAATGACAACTACTATATATAGATTAAAAACTACGCAGAAGTAAGGCATAAGTGTCATTACATTTACCACCAGCGCTTATAAACCAGAAAAAATTACTATTTCATGAATCTCTTATTTCTATTATCTCAAAATGCTGTAGAACAAGGTCAAGTTTCACCCATTTCTGATCTTATAATTCCTCTATATGGGAATAAACGAAGTAGGAAACTTTATGCACCTGGGAGCGTGCTCTATCTCTTATTATATACGCACATCAAAACTAGTTATAAAAATTCAAACCATGAGTGCAAAATTTTCAGAGTTCGCTTTAGATAATAGAAGGGAAACTGCCAAAACAATGTCTAGCGGATACATGGGCAGTTAAAAAATAATAAAAAAAAACAATCCTTCATTCTTTGTCCTCTTAAAAGATAAAATATGGAAAGGGCGTCCCCACAATTACCATTTCCGCCGTGCCCAACTCTAATTCCCTTCCACCTTCACTAGCCCAGGTTACGATGAGACCAACAGTTGCAGAAAAGACTCCCAATCACACTCTGCTTTCTCTCACCTCAATTCCTGCTCTCGTTTCTTCCTTCTTCAATGACAGCCAGACGTTGATGCTCATAATTTCCACCAACCTAAACCTCGTTCAGCCCAAGTTACCGATTTAAAGGGCAAGAAACACTGGACCGAAAACGAAATCAGTAACAGCGACGATTTGAAGACGCAGCCCCAGAGAAAACGATAAAATGCACACTGGTGAACAGACGAGAGGCACGCGAGTTTTCCTTTCCATTCTCTGTCAATGGTTTTGAATCGGTCGTCCGTCCGTGGACAGATACGAGTAGCCTTTGCTCTGCGTGGTATGAAAAGACGATGAGCACTCGCTAATCTTGCCACTCTATGAACCACAACCACGTGGCATAACAGAGAGATTAAACAGTCCACCTGTCATCCTATAAGGTTGCGGTGTGAGAAGATTTTTAAATCAACAGTTTTTTGGAAGCTAGCACCGTGGTCCATGCTTGAATATAGACCAGAATGAAGGGTGGCCGCCGACTGTCAATGTTGTTGCAGGTACAGGAATAGACTCTCACACCGAATTTTTCCTTTCAACTGCTGGATGTTAAGGCGCCACATGGCCATCAGATAGCAATTAATGCCACATGGCACGCTACACACGAGTGGGTGGGGAGGAGACCTGACATGCCGGTGCTGTTTAAAGATCAGTATCTCAGTTATTAATAAGTTGGTATACGGTTATGTGGATTTTCTCAGAGGGGACTCAATTTGATTTTTTTTTTATTTAATATTTGAGTGAATTTAATTATAAATTCATACATATAATATATGTATAAAAACTTTGAATCCAAGACCTCTAAGTTAAAAGTCAAAACTATCAATCACTAGGTTAAGGTACTTTGCACACCCAATTTGGATTTGGCTAACTAATTTTTTTAATGCTAAATAATGTCATAAAAATATATATAATTTCAATTAATAATTTTTAAAAATAATTTTTTTATCAAGAAGACATAAGGTCTTCCATATTTAATAAGATTATTAAAATTTTAATTCAAATATTGATTAATGATTGCTATATGAAATATTTGGATGAAAGTAGAATAATTAACACATTATTATCAATTCGTGTTGGTCAAAGTTCCATTGATATTTTTTTGGACTATGTTATTTCAAATATCTACAATAGTAAGATATGAATTGTATTAATTTTTATTTGATCAAAAAAGTATTTAAAAAAGAAATATTTGTTTGATTTATCTAAATTTGACTTAGTATTATTTAATCTACCTCCAAATGTGCTCAAAGAGAGAGAATGAAAGTCAATGCATATCTAAATAAGTTGAATAGTGTGAGTTGCATATTCATCCAAGTTTCAAGGCCACTTCTTAAGAAAGTAATCGCTTTTTACTCATTAAAAAACATATCTAATCATATTTAACTTATAAAAATATCTATAAATAAGTCCTTAACTTAAAAGGGAGAAACCTTAGCATATCATTTTTATGCCCAAGAGATAAACAAGACTATCAAATAAATTTGACACTGCATGTAAACAAATGATATTCAAGCATTCTAAAAATCCTAAAGAAAAATATGTGCTCCATTGAATGAAGAAATAATTTTAGAAGTGAAATGCTTCAATTCTTGACCTCCTTTCTTGTCTTACCTCTTCAAAATATTTGACTTGCCCTTCTATGTTCAATGTATGAACATCCAATTTAAAAATTTACATTTTTTTTGAGAATATGGTAGGTTTGAGGAAAGAGGACTATGATGTCAAAATGAGATAAGACTATCTTCTATACTCTTAAGAATGAGTTACAACAACCATCTATTGAAAAATCATTTGAAGCCTCACTGATAAGTTTGGCTTAGTTTATTAACTAAATGCCAAGAAAGATATTTTAGTGTAGATAATCCTCAATATATATCATATCATTATTGCACCTTAATCAAATCCATACAAAAAGATGATCATCAATGGACTAATGCCACGTTCATTAAAAATGCATGATGGAAGCGATCTCCAACATGCAAAGATGTTATGATCTCCTCTTTCTTACAAGTAACTCTAGTGCATGTTGTTCCCTCCTTGTATGAGGCACTCATGATGTAGGTCTTCCCTATTTTACAAGCAATACATGAACCTAATTTTGATTATGTTTGAACCCTTTTGATCACTATCATCTAATCTTCTATGCTAAAGACAACTGGTGCTTTTTGCAAATGAAGGGTGATTGTCATAGACATATTGACCAAATAGCAAAAATAATGGAGAGGATAATAGCATAAATAATGAGTGAGTTGTTAACACTTCAAGACATAATGCCATTTCCTTTGACTAAACCCCCTCCACATTAAAAAATGATGATGAATAATGCTTAATGGTAAAGGCACTAGTTATGATAAGATAAATATCATCTCCTAAGATAATTTTGGTTGAGTCTTCTTACTATAATTAGTTTGTCAATTCCCAAATTACAATGACTCCTCCTATGACACCTATGAATTACTTTTGAACAACATTGGCATCAACATCAATGTCATCAACACTATGTTGTTTATGATGTTAATATAACATGCATGGATCTCATCTATATCTTATCAAACATGAACTTGACATTACATTATCAATATCAAGGTTCTATTTCATTGATATCATGCACCATCATATGTAATAACCTCAATTATGACATATGAACTTATGGTCAATATCAACCATTAACCTTTCTAACATTGCCTGTCCATTTCTATATAATAGCAATAACAAATCATCATTAAACTTGCTTGTGTGCTTGCATGAATATTATTTTATATAAACTTTATGTTAATTTATAGGCACATGTCCAAGACCTTCTTATGCACTTTATGAATTGATGGGAAGACCTTTTGCATTTTGTTATAAAGAGAATACAATATTATATAATACGTATATAAACTACTTTTGTTTGTAGAGACCTTAATGCCCTTAAGAATCTTTATTAGTGTGGCATAATTACTTTTTTTTAAGAAGTGATTCTTCATGCATCCCATATGAATCCCATCTAGTGCACATTTATTGATATGGTATGATAACCTACTACCACTATCCCTTCAAAAGGAGTATAAAACCCTACTAAAATATTTATTGAATTTCATGCTTTAATATAAACAATGTTTTTAATTGTAGGTACTACAAAGCTCTTAGGCACCTTTATTGGTGTGGTAAAATGGTTTATAAGTACCTTAATGCCCTTAAACCCCTTTTGTAGTATTGTCGAATGATTTAAAACTAACATAATTATGCTAAGTACCTTTATTATTGTAATGAGATGAGTTTTTTAAGTTTAAATATCACATGCATTACATTTGTACTTATTAACATTGCATGATGGCACACTTTTTCTATCTTCTAATAGAAATGAGATCAAAAGTGATTACAAAACTTTAAATTAAGTTAATTATATACAAACGTGCAAATTGATAAAATACTAACTCACTAAACTATTAATAATGGTCTACACTCTGTTTTATATTTTTAAATTCCTCTTATTAGATAAATTATACCATGCCTTTCTATTTTGTCTCACTACTATTCATTCAATAAGCTTAAGTTGTTAGCATAGCATCTTTTTTGTTAACTCAACATTATCATAGGCTTTTGTTGACCCTCTTGCTATCTACTTCACTCATTAGGGATTAATAATAATATCATTTATCATGGAATTACGCTTTCATTGATGTTTTTTTATCTTATCTTTTCCAGCACTTATTGTTCAACCAGCACTTGTCCCTTCCCTCTTTTGTTTCTCTATTAGTTGCTAACCCCAACCAAGCCATTAATAGTAGCATATGTGCCAATATTAATGTAGGTGCTCCCAACATGTGTTTTGTCCCCCTTGAGTACACCATATTAAAATAGATTTTGTTTAACAATTTATTTAGAAGACCTTTTTTATAAAGGTTATTTCAACCATATATGGTGTTTCCTCAAAATACACTTTGAAAATACCCAAATATATATGGTGTTCCTCCTAAATACACAAACATTAAGGAACCTAAACTTTTCATCATTCTACTCAATACCATTAGGATTTTATCTTGGTTTCATATTGATTCCAATAATTAATATTCGATAAGTATAAAACATTTTCCTCCTTTTGTTCTTTTACTAGTGTTCGACTCTAATTAAGTTGTGGACATGAGCATTGTGTAAAAATTGGTGTGTATTATTCCCAACTTGTGGCATTTCTATTAAATGCATCATGCTTTTAAACATAATTTGACTTACCTTTAAATGAAATTTTTCAAGAAATATCATTCCTAATTTATATAGTATTCTCCCTAAACACTCCATTGATGTTAGCAATTTCAAAATAAGTGTTCCCTAGTATCTCACCTTTCAAGTTGAAGGTCATAAGCTTTCTTACTTGTATTTTGATAGTTTTAAGTGGTTAGAAAGATATTAAATTTTGGTTGATTTTCTAGTTTGTAGAATAATATGTACATCACATCTTATGGTTATTTATTTTACATTTTTTTTTAAATTGGTCATGCATAAATCAAACTACCCTCTTCACTATTTCAATCTAGTCAACTGAAGCTTAGACCTTTTTATTTTTTCTCTCTAATTCAATCTAATTAGTAAGCATTAGACCCTAATTAATTACCTAATTTCTAAAATAATGGATACATTAGCCATTTTAATTTCCATTTTATTATTTTAATTTTGTTGAGATGTTAATAAGATATTAAACTATACTTTTTCACTATTTTAATTATTTTAAGTGCACATTGAACACCTTTTCTTTTTTATCTAACTATTTTTTTTAGTCAAAGTAAATATTAGACCCATCATTGGTTGCTTGATTTGGGATTTAATATACCAATATTACACTTTCATTCATTCTTTATTTTGATATATTTAAGTAGATATTAGAATCATTTTCTCCTCTGGTGTCATGCCAATTTGATTTGGTCATGAAAATATTTCATCTTAATTGGTTACTTTTCATAACAAGATGAGTATATTATTTCTTTCTATCCAAAGAAATCAAATTGACTCTTCTTAAATTATAAGAAGGTAAAAACCAACACTTAATGTTTTCCATGATCACACAATGTCTATCGATATTTCATTTATTGAAATTAATTATGGTGTTTCTTGGTGGCCTTAAATGTTTTATATTGGTCTCATGTCCTTAAGTAGCTAAACCAACTTATGTTTAATGTATAGATGACTTAATCATATCTTAGTATAGCTTTTTTTTCTAAACTATGTCAACTCACTAAATTCATTTAATTCAAATTAGATTTATCCTAGGTTCATCATGACTTGAACTACCTTATCTCAAATGGGCATATTGATCGCTCAAACAAAAAAAAAACCTTTAAGGATGCGCTCCACCATCTTTGTGGGATAGGTAGGAGTACTTTTTCATAAGACAGATTGATATGTATTCAATTAGATTTTCCCTAATATTTATGTTAGGGTTTATTTAGATATAGGTTTTACTTCTTGTGGGCGCAAGTCTTCATAGTTAATTACCCCTCTTACCTTAGTAAGAGAAAACTTTCAATTAAGGTTGAAAATATACATATCTTTCTGATATGCATTGGTATCTTAGAGGTGTGTGCGGCATAGATGACTGTAGAAAATAGGAATGTATTCTAGATCAAGATCTCATGGTTCTGTCATCTAGAGATTACGTTATTCAAACCTACCATGATATCCAGAGAATATGATTAATAGTCATGGGTTGCCTCATTTTAGATATCTCAAGTAGACTTAAAATTTTAGTGTAAGTGGTGTAAGAGTGTTCATGTGGTAAACAGATTATAAAGTGTTTGCATGTGAACATGTATATATTCACATGGTGAATGAATACAAAGATGGGCTTACATCCCTTTAGACGGATGGCGAACGAATTATGGGGTGTTCGCATGGCAAATGTATAGATGATTGGACTTACATACCTTTTTGGAATGCTAGACATAAGATTGTCCACATGGAAAATAAATAGATGTTTACATGGTGAACGAATAGATGACTAGGCTTACATCTCTTTGGAAGGATATAAATTTGTTTGTGTGGCGAACAAATTATAGGGTATTCGCATGACAAACATATAGACAACTAGATATACATACCTTTTAAGAATGCCAGATTAGGGTTGTCCATATGGTGGACGAATATGAATTTGTTCACATGGTGAACAGATTATGGGGTGTTTGCATGGCTAACGTATAGACGACTGGACTTACATACCTTTTTGGAATGTCAGAGTTAGGGTTGTTCACATGGTGGATGAATAGATTTCCACATGATGAATGAATAGATGACTGGGCTTACATCCCTTTGGAATGTCATATAGTTGAGTTATCCACATATTGGGTAGAAATAGTTGTATTTGCATAACAAATAGATAAAAAAAATTAAATTTTATAAAAAAACACATAAAATTCTTATTTTAGGACCCCCTCGACGCTAGGATTTAGTGCTACGACGCTGTGAAAGTGGAGCCCAATGCTTATGTGGCTTGTCACGCCGATGAACTGGAGGCTCAGCACTTAGGCGCTGCATATGTAGTGTCGCGATGCCAACATTATTGGTTATTTAACCATTTAAATTGCACTGTGGTGCTACCTAGTAGCAGTGCAGTGCCGCCAACTAGCATTGCGGTGTTGGTCAAGATTCCTGACAGAAATGCAATGTGTTTTAAGGGGAAATGACAACCATATTTTAATGAGCACTATGGTGCTGGGGTCAGAGCACTATGGCACTGCACTCTTTTCACGTTTGTCAGTTATGAAATTTATTATAATTAAGTCTTTCTTTTTGATTGCATAGTAATCATCGAGACGGACTGACTAGCGCCTCGACACTGCATGTGGGCGTTGTAGTACTATGGCCATGTTCTGTAACTCGAGAGGGTAGCACCTCTGTGTCGCGTCACTATGTTTTGATCAATAAATACAGGCCCATGCTATTAAGGATTTTCATTTAGGTTTCTATTCTCTAGAGGATTTTATTTCTCTCTAGATATTTGTGCTTTCTAATTTCCACTCTTAATCATGCTTATTAAAAGATTTATGGGCAAGAAGAGGGCATCGCTGCAGCAGTTGGCCCCGAGGAGCGGTATCAGCACACTTTCCTTCACAAGCACTTGATTCAGGAAAGGGGTTTTCAAAATCTCAACCATAGTGTGGAAAGGATAATCATCGAGCGAAGGTGGCTCAAACTGGACTATGATAATAACTCATGCATCATCATAGTGGTGTGTTCTTCGTGAATGCATGGAATGGCTAGGACAATAATGCATACGTCAGAAAAGTTGGTTAGTTATGACAGTAGTGCTATAAACACATATTACGATATCCCTAATATTGAGTATGATCAATATCTCTCACACTACAATGATCATCCCAATTTTGATGAGATTATTCTTTTTCTTTATGGTGAAAATAAAAGCGTGCAATAAAAAGATAGGAGGAAAGGATCATCAACTTTCCTACTGCCGGTATGATAGCCGCTTCAAAGGCTTGGCATTATTTCATTTATATTAAGCTTATGCCCTCTCGTAACATCAGTGAGGTTACCAAGGACATGGATATTTTGAATTTTGCTACTCAAAAGGGGTTCTCTATCGATATTAAGAAGGTTATTTTTAATTCTATTTGTAATATGCTGAAGGAGAGCACTACTATCGTGTATGACCACCCGCTCTTATTTATGATTTATGTGTAGCGGTAGGTGTGGTAGGGGGGCCATATGAGAAGGTACTCCTTCAGAAAGCTCCTCTAACAAAGAGTGTGATTGGGGGGTTTGGGAATAAATTTGAAGTGGAAGAGAGTATATGTCCTCCCCGATCTAGATCCCAACCACCTAAATCCTTGGCTGAGCAAGTTCAAGAGATTGGTAGCCAGGTGTTAGACTTGTGAAAAAGGGTGGAAATGAGTAGTTATAAGTAAGAGATACTAGAATGCAAATTTGACCATTATATGGATCAACAGTAGATGTGATTCTTTGACATGGCCCAATTCAATAATGCATTAATCAACATATTTCAAAATTGCAATCCTGTAGATCCAAGCCAAGTCTCCTTCCCTACAGCACCTCAATATCAACCCTATGTAATTACATGGTCGCTATCAAGCATGGAAGAGGAGGAAGAAGAGGAAGAGGAGGGTGGCGACAAATACGACTACTAGTTTTCCCCCGTTTGTATTTTTTCTTCTTTTCTTTCATTTATAATTTATAATTTGTAATTTGTAATTTTCTTTGAAGAAATAAAATTCCCCTTTTTATTATTTTTATGTTGCATGCTTGTATATTTTTTTCATTATTGATGCTGTAGGATAAAGAAAATAAAATTTAAAATTTTTAACACTTAAAAAAGTCATATCAGGATGCAGCACTGCGACCCTGATATGCTAGGACCTCGATGCTTGAGATAGACTGAAGAACTTGCGAGGCGGGCGCCACGGCATTATCCTATGGCATCGTGGCACTATGAGATATTATTTTCTCCCCAGTAGAAAAAATTTTAAGTCATTTTTCACAAGCAGTGAGATGACACAGCTCTGTGGCACTGTGAGATTTTATTTCATTTTATATTTAAATATTCTAAGTCATATTCCAAGTGACATGTGGGTATAGCGGTGCGTCGCTGATGCTATGGCATCGTGGCACTATGAGATTTCATTCAAGCATCGTGGGGCTAATTCTTGGGTGTTGTAGAGCCACTCTTGTAACAAGAATATCCGAGAGCACAATGCCACGATGTCGATATTCAACGCCTCAGCATTATAAGCCAAAATTTGAATTTAAAGTATGAATTTTATAATTTTTTTAAAATTTTGACAGTATTTCTCCTTAGCAATGCTAGGTTTCAAAATCATATAGTGCAAGGCACTCTTCTCTTTTATTCTAGATCTAAGATCAACCGAGGGGAGGTCTTCAAATCTCTAAATTTTTCACACTGGGTTGAAGATCAATGGTGGGATTTTTGTTAAACTAGTAAGAAAAAGCATAGATTCTTTACCTAAAGTGAGAACCTTGGAGTGAAGTGTGAGCACAATTCAAAGAGAGTAGAGTCAAATGGGGGGAAAGTTTTTTGGAGTGAACTGGTCACTCCTATTTATAAGAGTGAGTTGATAATTATTCTCTCTCAATAATTGGTGCAGCCTCGGTGCCAAGATCACGGTGCCACGATGTTGTACCGTAATTTGGTTGGACTGGGTTAGCGACACCTGGTGCCATAGCCTGCATAATTGATAGATGGATCATGTAGTTGTTTCTTCTAGAAAATCAGGGCAGTGCCATGTGCTATAGCAAAAAAATTTATTTATTTTTTGATGTAAACACATATATTAGTCCTTAAGACCCTCTAGGACTTATGTGATTTGAAGAATTTGTTTGGGTACTTGAAAAGACTCCAGCTCCACTAACTTCTTAATTTATGTTTAGCTTTTTTAGTAAGATAATAGCTTCACCCAATCTTTGGCTCTCTATTATAAGATGTCAAGTTTAGTTGGAATCCCTGAAAACCTTTTCGCCATATTCATAAGATACCAAATTCATTTACCATATGACTTGTATAGTCATCTCTCCCTTCCTTCTTAGTCTTAATTAGTAACATCTATTATTTTTTTTACCTTAACTATCAATAGCTCTTTTAGGGCCTTAATTACTAATATCTTTGTTCTTAGCCTATGAACTCATAACTTTTCCTTTCCTTTAGACCAAATTCCTTCTCATTCTCAAGCTAAGTTTTTCCCGACCTTATTATCGAGTTTGTTCTCAACCTAATCATCTAGTTTCTTCTTGGTCTTATTACCAAGTTTCCTCTTAACCAAATTAAAGAGTTCCTTTTTATCCTTTGAGTTGAATTTTCTTTATATTTTTACTTTGAGTTATCTTTCTCAAACTCATTATTGACTTTTATTTTAGCTTAAATCTAATATTTTATAGTTTCCAACCTTTAGCCATGATTCTCCCATTTTTTGTTAACTTCTTTTAGCATTTACTATCATGTATTTTGTCATTATACTATCAAATTGGAGTATATCACCAAATCTCCTTTTTGATGTGCTAGAGATTCATGGTTATTCTTTGGTGATTATGTCATGCCTTGAGTCACATGTCTACATGGCCCACCAATGTGTAATTCCTCATACCATCATATATCGTTCCTATCACCCTATCACCATCTTACCTTATATAATAAAAGAGGTTTCCCAAAATGCCCATTTATACTCGTATCTTCAAATTTTGAAGGGTTTTAAGGTTAAAAAGTTTATAAGTTAGAAAGTTTGCCATTAGCATTTTCTAGGGTAATAAATTTGGAGTTTCTAACATAAGCACAAGCTTTAATGAAAAAGAGTTCTTAAAGCCCAATGTTATAGCCCTGCCACCTTCATTCTTTCTTATCACCACCTCCAATCATAATAGCCTACTTGTCTAACAATTATGCTTTTCTTATAACAAGATTATAAGAATATTCTTATACAACATATGATTAAAGCTCTATAAAAGGTAATTTCTCAATTCCCTTCTATTCTTAGATTACACATCTAAGTACTCTTAGTTATCACCAAATAGACACCCAGTGGCTTTTTTTCTAGTCAGACATTAATAATGTCATCGAGTTAACCACATTAACTTTTTATATAATCGTCATTATCCCATGGTGGCCAATGACTTAGAGTCCCAATCTTTTCCTCTTTTTTAAGGACTTATGACAACAATGTTAACTAGTTATCAAAATAAATCAATGATTTATTATTGTGCCATCTCCTTCAATAAACACCTATATGAGTGTTCACCTCATTTTTGATGGCATAACAACCCTCATAATCTCAATAGTTTAGATTCTTAATCCTAAATTAAGATCATCTAAATTAGGAACTTAGGGCGCTGCACTTAATGACTAGATCAAACAATAAAGACCAAATCAAACATAACCATAAACCCAAAATCAAAACTAAATTAAAATTCAACATCATAAGATGAGACCTAGAATAGGCTAATGGACCCCACCTAAACCTAGCCAAGCTCAATTGTGATAAATAAGTCTAATTACTTTTAAATTCAATCCAA
This sequence comes from Cymbidium sinense, assembly GCA_021442155.1. Classification (NCBI taxonomy): domain Eukaryota; kingdom Viridiplantae; phylum Streptophyta; class Magnoliopsida; order Asparagales; family Orchidaceae; genus Cymbidium; species Cymbidium sinense. Next base: position 178,534,008 of record CM038216.1, on the reverse strand, counting down.
TTGAACCCAAAACTAAATGAATATGTTTAAACTATAATATAAATTTAACGGACCCTTAAATGAGTTAATTGGGTTAGTTAACCCAATTATTCCATTTAAGCCCAATTTAACCCAAAATTAAATCAAATTGAACCTATCCAAAAGGCCAAAAATTATTATTCAAACTCAATTAAGTATCAAACTAAATTAAATTAAGATTCAAAGTGGCTAATCAGATCATTTGATCTAGTTTATCTTGGTGGACCCCACCAAAGCAAAAGTCAACCTAACAAAATTTGATCAAATTGAGCCATTCCAATGGCTCAAAATCATCATATAAATTTATTCAAATAAAAAACTAACTAAAATTAAACTCAATTGAGATTCAAATTGGATAATTAAGCCACTTTACCCAAGTAGGCCCAAATGGACCCAATTGAGCCATATTCAAATTAAATTGAAATTAAATCATATTAAATAATCCAAATCACTTTAAGCACATAATTGAACATAATCCAACTTTTTATTTGGTTAGTTTGATCAATTTGGTCATTTGACCTATTAAACCTACTTTAGGTCAAATGGGTCAAAATCAAAATTAACTTTAAACCAATTGAAATCAATTACTCTAAATTATTTCAAACACTTAATTAAACATGATTGAAACACAAATACACTTTGATTAAGCCAAATTAGTTATTTGACTCAATGAAATCCAACTTAACCCATTTAGGCCAAATTAGGTTAAACTTGGTTCAAACCTAAAATTCACCCAAATTGAATGAAATTAACTAACCCAAATCATTCCAAATAATCCATCAATCATAATTGAAGCCTAATCTAAACCTAATATAATAAATTAAATCATATAAGTCAATTTAACTCTCTTTGATCAAATTTAGTCAAAGTTGGTAAAATTAAGTTGAAAATCAATTTGAATCCAAATTAAATCTGATTGATTGAACTCAAAAGCTTCCAATGAAAGATTTAACATGATTAGAGTTCAATTGTGAAGCTAAAAAACCTACATGGTTTCTTAGTTCAATCTAAATCATTTGGGTTAACTTGAACTAGCCCAAAATTCAAAATCATTTCATGAAAATCAAATTAGACCTTAGTGAGATAAATCTCACCTATTCTCTCATGTGTGGAAAGAATTTGTAGCCTTCAAAGGTTGGAGGAGAGTTATTGGAGGAGAGATTAAATCCAAAGAAGAAAAGATTACAATAAACCCTAAAAATTCGAGTACCCTCATCTCACCTTCCACCATTCTAATTGAATGACTTAAGCACGCTCCTCAGTCAAGCAACCATCTCCCACAATGAGTAGAAAGGATCAGTTCCCCATGGTTGGCCACCACCCACCTCCAATAATGGTGAAGGGGTTGGCCAATCTTAAAAAGAGAAAAGGATCCTTCCTCCCATCGTTTGAACACACTCTATACTTTCACCATCATCATAGGAGAGAAACCAATCCATTCTACCTTTCTTGACTACTAAAACCTAGTTTTATAGCAAACTCTAGAGAATGGTGATAACCTTTGGTCCATATGGCAATCCACTATGAGGAAAAGGGGGAGACTTCACCTAAAGCTTCATCTCAACCTAGGGAAGCTTTATGAAATGAGAAATGCACTCAATATTGACTTGAGTGAGGTATTGAATCCCAAACATAACTAATCATAGAGTTTGATGTTTTGTGAAAAAAATCATGCATTCTTAAGAAAAATTCATATAAAACCCTGGCAAGTTTCATTTTGAAGCTTTTCAATTCAAAAGGCCTTGAAAATCTGGCAAGAATCGCCAAAATTTTGAGGCCAATTGGAGCCAAGCTCTGCCTCTCGCTAGCGATGAGAGAGATGATGCATGGATTGTCCATCTCTTTTGATTAGAATGGATGGGCCAAATTAGGTTGCACCATTGATTGAATACCCTCAGTAGGACCATGGATTGAATTTGGACTATCAAATCTTTAAGGGGGTGACCCAGATGCATCCTAACGTTCTCTCGCCACCATCTGTGTGGCCTCCATATGGCTCCACATGACTCAATTGGGCTACAAAATGCAAAAATGGTACGTACATTCAAGGCTAACTAGGTTAAATAGAAAATTTAAGATTTTCTAAATTTTAAAAATATTTTAAATCACCTAAAACTATAAAAATCATAGAAAATAAAATACTTTAATGAAAAATTACCAATAAGTTTATTAGATTCATATTTTCAAGAGGAATCTAATGAACTCATATCCCCAATTATATTGGTTATTTTGAAATTGATTTGTATTTAAATAAAATTTATATTTTTATATTTAATTATAAAATATTAATAAAATTGTCCTAAAACTTTTAGAGATTGAAAATTGATGCTAAGATCCACCCACCATAAAAATTTGAAATCAAAATGATGAATGGATTAAAAAGTATTAATTTTTTGCAGTTGAAATGGCTAACTTTAAGGAAATAAATAATTAAAAATCAGAGAAATTATAAAAAATTATAAAAATAACCTAGACCACTTTATTTAACATCATAACATTTAAGAAAAATATCCAAACATTCTAAATCTCATTATACCTCAAAATCATCTAATTAGGGCTTAACATATGTTTAAAATTAAAATTAATTAATTTTAGAAAAAGAAAATCTCATGATAAATGAAATCACTATTGACTCTCTTTTGAACTTAATATTCAAAAAGGAGTTCAATTAAATATAAAACTATAAATTTCATTAAACAATTTTAGGAATAATTTAATGTTCATTAAAAAATTAATTATTTCTAAAATGCACATTTAAATGACTTACTATCCATATGGTAGGCTTGATATCCTAACATCTGTTTCCCTTAAGATTATTTTTAGTCATAAGGATTACTAAATAATGGGAATCAAATTTTAGCCATCATAAGACCATCCAACCAAATAATAAATAAATTATAAAGTTAAGAAAATAACCCTAATTAGCTTAGAACATTTAGAGTAAACTATTTGATATCTAAGTTTAATTAAAGCACACAATCATAAGATTCAAACCATAATAAATTAATCAACCTAGGATAATGAAATATAATAAATTTAATAAACTATTAATTGGAATTCAATTAAGAAATAAAATTAAATATTAATTAGACTTCAAATTAAAGGTTAAATTAAATCAACTTAAAATATTGTAAACCATTAATTAAATATCAATTAATTTTAATCAAAAGTTTAATGATTACATCTTTAATCAAATTAATCATTTAACCTAGTTAAGAAATAATAAACTTAAACTAAAAATGATTAAATAAATCAAATAATTAATCAAATATAAACTAATTCAATCAAGTTGCTCAAGTAAAATGAACTAATCATTAATAAAACTTGAATTATATAACCCTTTTATAAAACCACTACTCAAACATTATTTAACTTGATAAGTGATCATAATTAATCTATAATTAGACTTTTATCAACTTAATTTTGGTTGATTTGTGTAGTAATTAATAATCGACCCTTAATCAAATGAGTCACTTAATTAAGTCTTCAATTGAGTTTAACCCTTAATTGAATTAATGATCAAGAATTCAACTAATTGTTAAGTTAAATCCTGATCATTTAATTAAATCTTTAATTGAGTTTAACATTTGATTGAATTGAGGATATCAAATTTAATTCGATCATTCGATTAAGTTAAATATTTAATTAAGGATAAACTTAATTAGTATTGATTTAATGTTAATGAATAAGTCAAATCACTTGATTAATAATTTTTTATTCAATTAATTAATTAATCAAGATAATCATCTAATAAAGTTAATATTGAGAAACCTTAATAATCACCTAGTTATGATTGATTTAAATTGATCATTATAATAAACTAAGTTTGCTTAAAAAATATGTAATTAACCAGTCATTTAATCAACTTAATTAATCACAAATTCAATATGAATTGAATTAATTATTTAATTAAGTTAAACATGCCTAATTAATTGTCTTCAAACTTGGATAATCATTTTAATGAAACCCTAACCAAGTTGTAGATGAAACTTCAAAATAAGTTAATTAATCATTTACATTAAACCAAAATAAACTCAATAAGCCCTATAATAATAATAATAATAATAATAATAATAATAATAATAATAATAATAATTATTATTATTATTATTATTATTATTATTATTATTATTATAAGAAGAAGAAGAACACTTAAATTAATTCCATAAAAATTAAACACTTAAGTCAACTAAACTTAAATTAATTCTTAAAAATACTTAAATTAAACACTTAAATTAAACACTTAAATTAATTCCATAAAAATACTCATTAAATCAAGTCAAACATGATTAATTAAATCATTAACCTTTTATTAAATAATTTTTAATCAAGCCAAGCATTTAATTAAGTTAACTATGTTAAGACAAAATTATTTTTAATTAATCAAATCAATTCAAACATAATTTAAATAAATTAATTCAAATAAGATTAATCATTAATTAAATTTCAACTATTAGCATTAATGAATATTGAATTAATCATTCATGGTATTTTAATTAGATTAATTATGATAAATTTAAATAATCATAAATCAAACTCTAATCAAATCAATAAAATTAAATTAAAATAAGTTATATTAATCAATTATTCAAACTAAACATAAACCTTTAATCAATTTATCAATTTCAAGTTACTAATTTGATTTATCAATAATCAACATTTAATTAAATCATTCAATTAAACTTCAAGTAAATTGAACTAATCAATTAAACCCAACATTCAATTGGACTAATTAAACCCAAATTATCTTATTAAACTTTAGTCATTTAAACCTTTAATTGAATTTTAAGTAAATCAATCAATTATTTAATTAAACAAGTTATTTTAAACAAGACATACCAAAATAATCTTTAATCAAACAACCAAGCAAATCAACCCTTTAATTAAATTAATCATCCAATTGAATTAATTATGCAAACTTTAAATGATCTTCAATCAAACTAAAATAATCAAACATCAATTTAACTTATCAAGTCACTCAAATATGACAAGTTAAATTAAATAAATTTTAAACTATATCAATTAACCAAATTAAACATAAATATTTAATTATTCGTTTAACAAATTAAATAGAATTAATAAAATCAAACTAAATCATAACTAATTGTACAAATGGGTCAAATATAATCAATATAAATCTCAAGTTTACTTAATCAAAATAAGTAAATTACCAAACTAAAGAAGATAAATCTTAACCATCATAATAAAGTTCAACTAAGTAATAAATTCCAAATAATAACAAAAATAGCTTAATCATCATAAACTATACAAAGGCAACAAAACAAACGAACTTAATATGTCTTTAAGTGTAACCTAAATATGAAATTATATTAAGTAAATTATAAATAAAGGATTTTATAACACATTGATCAACTAAAATTGAAAATCAATAAATCAAATAATAAACTTAAAGATTACAAGAGAACATCCTTAATTAACAAAACTAGAGATTTAACTAGAATGAGTTTAATCAAAACATAAAATCATAAAAATTTAAATAATAATTAAATTAAAATCAATCAATATAAAGTAATAGACCCTAAAGAATATAATAATTTTTAAATAAAACTAAAATAAAATATTAAATATAAGCTAAAATTTAAATGAACTTAATTAAGTTAAAGGAACTAAACCTAAATAAAAAAGGCATAATATTATAAATCAACCTTAATAAAATACAAAGATCAATAAATTCAAATTAAAAATATGACCAATTTAATTAACCAAAAAAATTCAATCAAGCTATAACAAGCTTAAGTGAAATCATAAGCAAATTAAAATGAATAAAATTAAATCTAATAATTTTTTAAAACATTAAATTAAATTTTCCAACTAAGAAGTTAAGCTTATTTGAAACTAAAGCAAAATAAAAACTTTTGGTGATAAAAAACTCGCAAGTTATATAGTCTAAATACCCGATGTTGTAAAGCTACTGGTTTGAACGAGGTCTCAATACCCCGAACCACTAGTTTAACAATGACACGCACCTGCGAAAGCAAAATTATGAAAGTAAACTAAATAAAAGAAATAAAATTAAACTTAATTATAATTTAATCAAAAGTCATTAGGTTTAGAAGACTTGGCTTTTATGGTTACTCTTTATCCTTTGGTGAAAAGTTTACTTCATTAGAATTAGGGTGTTAATTAGATTAAGTCTTACTACATATAAGATTTAATCTTCTTTTCACTCTTTAAAACTTAAAATCAAACTTAACATAAAAATAAAATAAAACTCAAAATTATTTAAATAACTTAAATTAAAACCACTCTATGGTAAATTGAACAAACTTGAACTCAAAACTTAAACTTAAAAAAGTTGAGTGCATACTTGCCACACTAGCTCTCTCCTCACACACTAGAATACTAGGTCACTGATCCTAAAATTAGGTTAGAGTGATGAGTTGATTGTGATGTAATGCTTTTTCTTATTTTATGGTGTACTATTTTAATATGGATGATTATGATTGTTTGCTTTCTAATTTGGATAATTGGCCATCTTTTTAGACTAACATTATCTTATGTAGGGGGCTATGCTTAAATGTGCCACTGTAATAAATAAAATATAAATATTATTTGCTTGTATGTGCTTTCCTTAAGTCCCTAAGAATAACCAAATAAAATAGGTGGGCTTCACAATCGTTGGTGTTGAGCCCGTATGTTTGTAATATAAACTGCTAGTATGTTGTTTTCTTTTTTCTAACATTTACTTTGCAGTGCTAGGATTTTCTTTTTCAAATTTAAAATGTAATTTAATCTTAGAATTAAGTTATGACCTATGGGGTTTAAGAAGCGTTAGATGACTGTACTTATCTAGCGATCCCTTGTGGAACCTTGAAAGGTCCTTAATAAAGGCGATGATCTTGAAGTTAATAAAGACCGCATAAATCAAACTTATAGTTCTACGCTATGATGTATAATGACATAGTTCAATTGCCCATTTTTTTCTTTTTTTGGGGCATACTGGAGTACCCGATCGCACCGGCCTATTTATTTAATTAATTTTGATGTAATTTATTTGAGGGTCGTGATAGAACCACATGTTATTCATAATTTTTTTGGTGATTGTTCTACTTATATGATGAAAGCCTGGATACATTAGGCTTTTAGAAAAATATTCAATTTTTTACCCCATTAAATTAAATAACTTAAACATAAAAAAATAAATAACTCATAGCCTCATAAATTAAATCATTAAGAATAAACATTAATGGTAATTAGAAACCCCAAAAATTGTGAACCATACTCACATGTTTCTCCAAATTCTTATATTAGGCACTTCTCCCATTGCACATAAGAGCAATTTGATGGCTGTTTGTTTAGTTTAATAGTGTTATTTTACATCTGTACTCTATATACTCTCTTGAGAGTACAGATGATGTTGTGGATATTTTTTCCTATTTCTTTGGCCTAGTTGTTCAGATTATGTTCATTACATTACATTGGAAGCAATTTGGTGGGATGTTGGTTGGTTTAGAAGTATTATTTTATATATGTACCCTCTGTACTCTCTTGAGAGTACAGATAATTTTGTGTACTTTTTTTCCAATTTCTTTGGCCTGATAGTTCAGATTATGTTCATTACATTCCAGTGGAAGCAATTTGGTGGCTGTTTGGTTGGTTTATTAGTGTTATTTTGCATCTGTACTCTCTATACTCTCTTGAGAGTACAGATGATATTATGAACATTTTTTCCTATTTCTTTGGCCTGGTTGTTCAAATTATGTTCATTGTAATCCATCAAGAATAATTTGGAGGTTGCTTAGTTTATTTTTTAGTGTTATTTTGCATCTGTACTCTCTGTACTCTCTTGAGAGTACAGATAATTTTGTGATCATTTTTCCAATTTCTTTGGCCTGGTTGTCCAGAGTTTGTTCAGTACATTACATTGGAAGCAATTTGGTGGCTGTTTGGTGGGTTTTTTTAGTGTTATTTTGCATCTGTACTCTATACTCTTCTGAGATCGGATATTTTTTCCTATTTCTTTGGCCCGGTTGTTGATTATGTTCATTGCAATTAGAGGATCAATTTGGAGGTTGGTTTTAGTGTTATTTTATATTGTACTCTCCTGTCTTGAGAGGTGAGATGATTTTGGATATTTTTCAGTTTCCGACAGTTTGGTTACATTTCAGGAAGAAATTTGGTGGTTGTTTGGTTGGTTTAGTAGTGTTATTTTGCATATGTACTTTATACTCTCTTGAGAGTACGATAATTTTGTGGATATTTTTCTAGTTTTTTTTGGCCGGTTGTTGAGTCTGTCATTGTGAACAATTTGGAGGTCGTTTGGTTGGTTTAGTAGTGCATTGATACTCTCATTACTCTCTAGAGTACATATAATTTTGGGGACATTTTTTTTAGTTTCTTAGGCCTAGTAGTTCAGATTATGTTCATTGTAATTCAAGTGGAAGCAATTTGGTGGCTATTTGGTTGATTTAGTAGTGTTATTTTACATCTGTACTCTGTATTTTCAAGAGTATAATTTTATGGTCATTTTTTCTTTATTCGGTTGTTCGACTGTTATTACTTAACTTTTCATTTTGAAGTTTATAATGTCCGGGAAAAGATAACTGAGATGCTTTACCACCGTTAGAATTGTTCGATAATATTACGACAATTTATTGATGAAGTCATTGATATTTTAAAGAAGCTTCATCTGCATCAATTCATTAGACTCCACGGAATTCAGCAAGACTCAATAGCCATTACCTCAATCCTGTTATAGGGTTAAGAATGATATTCAGCTATTTTCAACACATTCTCAACTTTCAATGAGAACATGATACAAACACCTGATGAGCTAGTTGATGAGAAACATCCCCTACTTTTTGAGCCTTTTAAGTACTCTGAGTATATTGAATTTCACCACTCAGATGAAGGAGAGAAGCATCAAAATGCTTTAAAGGCTTACTGTGGCATAGAGCCAACAAAAATTGTAGTTTGACTTTTTCGCCAAGACAAAAATAATAATGACAATGTCAAGTAATAAACTATCTTATGATAAAGTGTTCACAAATAAAATAGTTGGCTCTATATTAATGACTCATTTAATTGCTTATTAATTAAAAAAATTATAAGTTTTTATAAATTTTCATATTCAAAGATTTAATTGGATGAGGTTTCAAAAAAAGTTAAGGTACACATATTACGAAGTTTAGAGCCATTGGGAAATTTTGGGTTCTACATGATGATTCATCATCATGCATTTAAAGCTTATGAATATGAAAAATATCATTATCAAAATTAATTATAATCAAATTTATAATTGAGTATTTTTTTTCAAATAATTGTCTTTTAAAGAACCTATGAAATTAAGTTAACAAATTGGATAAATTGATATTTTAAACATGAATAAATAATAATTGATTAAAAAATTAGATTTGATCATACTTACGATTAAGGCAATGAAAATGCATCTAAATAGAATTAGTCCTAGCATGCATTAGAGGGTGTAAATTTGTATTTTTTTTCAAAATATCTTTATAAAGATATTTTTTTTCTTTTTGAAATAAAATCTAATTTTAAAGCTAAACTACTCTAATTAATAAATTCTAAAAAGAGTATATTTTTCTTTTGATTATTGGTGACACACCTTCAAATGATATTAAATTTCTGTATCACCACAATATATCACCATATACTTCACATCATCATAAAGTAGTTAAAACATTTAACATTATATGATGATAGTAAAGTGTAAAAAGTAAACTAAATGCAAACCAACATATAGTGGTTTGATGTAAATGGCCTACAACCATTTTGTATAGATTCCTTTTGGGTTTTTCACTAGTCCCTCCTTTTGCTATTGTAAGGTGAACAAACATTCTCTAAAGGAGTAATAGAGAAGCCTTATGCACTCTTTCACTGCAAGCAAGAAAGATAATACTTTAACCAAATAACTAGTGACACCAAGTCTTCTCAAAATCTTTTGGAATCCAACATCTCTTGTATAAGTACAAAACAAAAGTTCTCAAATTTGTTGCATCTTCAATTATGAGAAATAAAGTGTAAAGAGGAAGATGATAACTAATATATGCTCTCCTCTTTTTTGCTCACTAGAAATTGCATCTCTTAAAGTCATAAGTGGTAGCTTACTATTTTTCCAACAAAAAATCTTCTCTCACAAGTTTAAGGTTTAGTATTAGCTTACATATCGAGTATACAAATTGAAAATCATAATGTAATGATTGATTGTACATTATAACTATAATCATGTTGTGAGATTAATCTAAATAAAATTACATTAGATGATCTAATTAATTTAGCCATTTAGTAAGATTAATTAAGATAATTTATTGTACAATATGATATTAACATACAATATGAATATTTAAATTTTTTTGGTTAACTTAATTAAGGCAATTTATATTATCATTTAAGAGGAGATAGTCATATTGAGCGTATAAAACAATCCCATCCATATAATATGAATATTACAAATGTTGAATTTATTAATTAATAAGATAGATCAGGTAGTATGATATAAATTATATAGTTTGACGTAAATTTTATTTTTTATTAATTACTTAACTCTCTTTATTTTAAATTAACCCTAATCACACAATAAGATCCTGGTCATGCAATACAATTAATTAAGATCATTTTTAATAAATTTTGTCGATGATTAGATTTGGTGTTTAGTTTACTTGTGCATGTGTGATGATTAGCTTTACATTCTTAAAACATAAATAAGACTAGACTCAAATAAATTTAAATTACAAGTTCAAAATTTTGGAGGTGTCCATCTTTGAAATCTAGATAAGCTAATCTAGATTATTTTACACTATTTAATAGCTTAAATTTTGAGCTTTCTGAAAGCATGTATCTTACCCTAAGCATCCCTAATATTTTAAACTATCTTTTGCCAAAAATATTACCACATGAACTTACAAAAAATTTTATGATCATGTTAGCCTAAATCAATTTATGTTTGTGATGGAATTAACAAGATCCTCTTTTGATGATGGCATACTCTGGTTATTTATATAAGTTTTTGGAGTTGCTAAAACTACCATTGAATTTATGCATTTTTTTAATTTTAATTTAATATGTAGTAAATACAAAAGCATATATTTACTAAGAATAAGGTACTTAATTTTAAATTAATAGACATGTGTCATGAACAAATCATAAAAATTTTAGGCAAATTGATATTTCTAAATATAGCACAAAATACTACAATTTTCTAATTAATTTTAAAATATACTATTAACAAAGGACACATATAGATGTAAACACATAAAACTCACAAAATAAAAAAATTAACCAAACTAAAAATTAGACCAATTACTCCTCCTTTTGACACCTAAAAAAAGAAGAATATACATAAGTCAAATAGCAATACAAATACCATTAACAAATATAAGGAAATTTTATACTAAGATTTTGAGGAGCCTTAATCAGGATCTAAATAATAACTCATGTAGTCTTTCAACAAAAGAAATTGGCTTTAACATAAATATTGATCCATATCACCTTACTACTAATACAATTTTTGCCTCATTCTTTTGCACAATTTGGCAGTATTTATAATATTTTCTATTATGGATGATTATTAAATACAATATGGATCATATAGTATGATCAAGTAATTTTGATAATCACCCTATTAACATAAAGAAAATGCTAGTTGAACTTTAAATCAATTTCCACCTCAAATATTAAGTCTTTAACTTAAATAATTAGAATTAGATTGGACCTAATATGGCCATAAGAGGAACCACTATAGGCGGTTCATGTGTAGATTATTCAATTCGTATCTTAGGATTTACTCATGTCAATACTAGGGTAAACCACTTTCACTACTTAAGAGCATTCTTGTCATAATGGGCTATGCTTATAAACTTAAGCAAAGCACCTATAAGCAAATAGTATTTATGATTTTATTTATTACAACAATCCCTTTAAGCACAACCCCTTGTAGAAAATAGTGTTAGTCTAAAAAAGATACCCTAACATCCAGAATAACGAATAAACAATCCTAGTCATTCAGACTAAAATTCTACACCATAAGATAATAAAAACATCATATCACAGTATAGATCATCGACTTAACCTAAGTCTAGAGTTGGAGATCTAACAATCTAGTGTGTGAAAAGAGGAGCTTGCGTGGTATAATTACATTGGCCTTTTTAGGTTTAAGTTTTGATTTAACTTTATAGTTCGTTTAACTTTATCATTAGATGGTTAAATGAATTAGTTAATTTTAAATTTTATTTCCAATTTTAATTTATTTATTTTATGTTAAAATTGAATTTTGGTTTAAAAGAATGAAAAAGAGAATAAATTTTGCTTGAGGCACAAACTATTCGATTCAATATCCTAAGCCTAGTAAAATGAAATATTCACCCTATGATAAAAATCCACACTAAAGATCAAACTAACAACCTATGTATCTTAATTAACCTTTTTAAATTTATTTGAATGATTTAAGTAAACTGGGTTTAATTTAATTGATGTTTATTTGATTTAGTTAAGAGTTCAAAAGTTAAATTGATTTTGTTATTATTTGAATTTAAATGTCTTATGTTTTCAATATATTTAAGTTGATTAATGTATTTGGATTAGTTTAAGATTTAGATGATTTCATGATTTATTAGCTTTATTAAATTTGATTATTTATTTGCATTTTTATGTTGATTAGTTTAGTTCAATTTTGTTTGATTGATTTAACAAAAATTTATTTAATTTATTAAAGGTTCAAATTCAATTTTCAATTTTAATTTAAAACTTAATTGAAATGATTATTTAACTTGTATATTTAATTAAGTTTTAAATAAGGTTCAAATTCAATTTAAGGTTTTTTTTGTAGGTTTAAATTTATTATTCAATTAAGTTTTTATGTGATCACTCAGAAAAAAATAATGTGGGGGATGCTCTCTGCCATCTTTATTAAGATGGGTAGGAGTTTGTTCTTTCATGAGACAGATTGATTTATATTCAACTAGATTCACCTAATCATTATACTAAGGTTTGCTTAGATCTGGGTTCTACTTTCTATGGACATAAGCTTCCATAGTTAATTACCCATGTTACCGCAGCAAGAGAGAACTCTCGATTAAGATTGAAAATAGACATATCTTTGTGATATGTGAGGGTGTCTTAGAGGTGTGTGCGGCATAAATGATGATCATGTATGATTCGCATAGCAAATAAAGAGATTGAGCTTACATCCCTTTGGAATGTCAAAATATAATTTAAAATATTTTCATAATAAAAAAATACGAGCATTTAATGCATAGTATACAGAATAATGAGTGAAGACATTATATAGCTTAAAACATATGTTGGGGGGAAATGATAATACGCCCAATCAAGATCTCATGGTTCCATCATCCCAGGCTATCATGGTCCCTGGTCTACTTAGTCAAAGAAATTATTTGTGGCAGAAGAATCTTTATTAGTATCCATGGGTACATCATCCAAGGTATTTTTTGTAGACCTGGTGTGGTATTTATCTAATGAGACAAGCTTAAGTCAACCTCGCTAACATAAGATTTTTTGCCTATTAAATATATTTCATGATTCATAGCTCAAGAAGCAAAACTATCAAGAAACATATGGGTTATTTTCATAATTGAAACATAGTGGAGCTATATAGATGTCAAGCCAACCGTTCAGAGGGTGGGGTTCTGGTCATATCCACATTTCCTGTGGTGTCGTTTGGCTGCAAAAACCATGCAGACAGTCCTTATTAGCATAAGATTATTTAAGTATGAACATACTACTAGATTTAATTTGGCATTTATCGCTATTGTGAGCAAAAGTTTTTCTTAGCTTATCATCCTTAACAAATGAACATGGATGGATGAATGATTGTTTGCTTTAAGCTATATTGAACGATGAGATCCATTCAATCTAAACATGCATCCCCTCCAAAGATTTTTTTTTTACAATCCACATGACTATCATTAGGGAAAGATTAGGTTTTGGTAACTCGGACCATGTCATAGGATTCAACCAAAGAATTATCCCATGTAGTATCCTCAAACACTAGAGTTAGATTTTTATGTATATGTTGGGGCACATGCGAGAAATTCAAGCATATTTTATGTTAACTAGCGAAGAATCTTCACGTAGTAGATTTAGGCAATTGTTATTATGTCAAAGCCCATGTGGGTAATTTAAGCTAATCTCAAGCATAGTGCCTTGGCACTATAAATATGGCCGAGCTGCGCCACCACTCAGTATGGTCAACACTATGGCGCTAATGTCCTTGACCATGTTGATCATTTTACTAGTGCCTCGGTGCTAATTACGAAACACCACAGTGCTAATCAAAAGTCAATTTAGGATAACTGAAAGATGTTTATGCTCATTAATGATATAGAATAAACTTTTTTACTGTCATCGTGACGCTATGTTCGAGTGCCATAGCGCTACATTAATGTGACGCATCATTTTTCATTTAAAAATTTATGATAACTAATGTCTCTTTTGATTGGCACAGTAACTGACTTGACCATCTATCCAGTGTCGCAGCACTGGGTTGTTGTTTCGAAACCCGAGAGGTTAGCACCTTGGCACTGCCATTACAATGTTGTGGTGCTAAGTCAAGCTTATAAATAGACCACTTGGGGGAACCAAAATTTTCACTCTGCATTCTCCTTAGAACTTTTTCTTAAAGTTTTCTCTCTTTTCTTCTTGTTTATATTTTCTCCTCCATCATGCCCATAAAATATTTTAGTAAGGGCAAGAAGAGGGCTGCCGTCAATGATACTAACAAATTTATTAATTTAAAGGCCAAGAAAGGTACCACCACACCCTCATACACAAGAATCTGATCCTAGAGAGACTATAAATGATCAACTGCAAGAAATTGGAGGACAAATCTTAAACCTAAGGAAAAAGGTCAGTGAGACTAGTCGGTGCCAGCAAGAACTGGAGAGAAAATTTGATCATCACATGGGTTAGCAGCAGCAATAATTTTCATACATGGATGAGTTTAATACCTCACTTGTGCACATGTTTGAAAGCTATGGTTTCTATGCAGGTCCTAGTGAGGCTTCTTCTCATGCGATGCCTCATTATCAACCTTATGTAGGAGAGTCGAGAAGAGAGGAGGAGGATGACCGAACTATGAGTTCCCATCCCCCCCCCCCCCCCCCCCCTTCTCTTCTTTTTTATTTTTTAATGTATTTCTTCTCCTTCTTTTTTCACATAATTTATGTAACCCCTCTTTTTTTATCAATAGATACATCATTTTTCTTTTATGTACATTTTCTTGTATTTCTTCTCTTTCTTTTTGTATAATTTAACAAGATTTCCTCACTTAAAAAAAGATATCAAAGAGATAGTGTCACGATGCTTTTATTATAGTGCTATTATTACAACGCCTCGATGCCCTCATGTAGTAGGAGTTAGGCTTAAAACCCTAGAGTGCAGCACCACGGTGCCTTGCATATGTTCAGTTCATTCATCTACTAGAGTGGGTGGCACCTCGACCCATTATGACGCTGACACTCTATAGAGGTTCACTTCATTCATCACACGAGAGAGGCGGTCTAAGCTTGATGTTCATCTCCATGGCACTGTTATAAACAAAACTCAAGTGTATGTTTTTCTAAGATGTCCCAAAATGCGTTAAAATGTTATAGCACCGGCACTTGATATAAGGCATCGAGGCATTGATGGTATTTTTCACATGTGCAGAACAAGAGAAGTTAGCATCACAATGCTCATTATATAGTGCTGAGGTGATGTTCATTTAGTGCCTATAATTGAAAATATTGGTTGTGTAATGCTTTAGCATTGCTAGATTTCTTTCATATTTAGTGCAGAGAACTCTTCTCCCTTATTCAAGATCTAAGATCAATGAAAGGAAGATTTTGTTTCACACACCACTAAGTTAAACGATTGGAGCAGTTCTAGGTGTGGTACTTTGATACTTAAGAAATGGCTCTATGGCATTGAATTAAGTGCGTTAAACCAAATGAGTCGAGTCATAAGGTAGAGCGACGGGACTATGTTTCTCGAGAGCGTGGCGCCTCGGCACTGGGATTTGGCAAGTTGGGAATGCACCGTTTGGAGAGAAATTCTTATAGAATCTAGTAATTTTTATGAAATTTTTGGTAGAGTAACATTTTAGTAATGCTAAATTTTCATATTTTCATATCATTCTAACTTGTTCTAAATCTGAGATCAATGGAGGGAGGTTTCTCTTCTTCTCACGCTAGAACTAAGTTTAACGGTGAAGGTCCTTTGATAAAAACTAGTGTAGAGAAAGAAAGATCGGGTAAAAGACTTCAAGAAGCATTATTACAGCGAATGCTTTACCTAGAGTGGATGAAAGATGGCTTTTGTAAGGGCGAGAATGGATCTTGTAGAAAATGTGGGTTTCTCAAAGCAAGAATCAACCGACTGAGATAATAGGAGAGACTAGAAAAAGAGGGGGAGTAGTTTTCCCCCTTTTTATAGAGTTTCTTCCACCATTAGTGGATTTGATCTACACATGGGTTCTGCGCTAATTTTCATACATGGATGAGTTTAGCACCTTTTGTGCACATGTTTAAACTATGGTTTCATGCAGGTCAGTGAGGCTTCTTTCATGCGATGCTTCATTATCAACCTTATGTAGCAGCTAATTGCAAGAAGATATAAGGAAGGATGCGAACTATGATAAATTTTATTATTTTTTTTTTTAATGTATTTTTTTTTTCACATAATTTATGTAATTTTTTATCAATGATACATCAATTTATTTCTTATATAATAAACAAATAGAGAATTTTCATTATTTCTTCTCTTTCTGTATAATGATATAACAAGAATAAAAAAGATATCTAATATAGATAGCCACAGCTTTTATTATAGATTATTACAATCGGTCATGTAGTGGAGTTAAGCTTAAAACCACGAGTGACACCTCATATGTTCAATTTTCATCTACTAGATTCTGGAGTCTATCTCTATGACACTCTATAAGTTCACTTCATTCATCACGAGAGATGTCTCTTGATGTTCTCTTAAACAAACTCAAGTGTATGTTTTTTAAGATGTCCCAAAAGCTACTTAAAATGTTATAGCACTCGCACTTGATATGGCATCGAGGCATTGATGGTATTTTTCACATGAGAACAAGAGAGTTAGCTCACAATGCTCATTATAGTCTTGAGGTGATGTTCATTTATCTATAATGAAATATTGGTTGTGTGCAGCATTGTAGATTTCTCATATTTGGTGCAACTTTCCTATTCAAGATCTAAGATCAATGAGAAAGAAGATTTTTGTCACACAGAAGTTAAGTGACATCTATATGGTACATAGAAAGAAATGGCTCATGGCATTGAGAAAGACATTCCATAATGAGTCATAAGGTAGAAACTGACGACTATATTTTGAGGCGTATAAGCACTTGGGATTTGCTAGTTGAATGCTTTGGAGAGAAATTCCTATAGAATCTAGTAATTTTATGAAATTTTTGGTTGAGTAACATTTTAGTAATGCTAAATTTTCATATTTCATATCATTCTAACTTGTTCTACTAGATCAATGGAGGAGGTTTCATCTTCTTCTGCTGAAAAGTTTATGAAGGTCCTTTGATAAAACTAGTGTAGAGAAAGAAGATGTAAAAGACTTCATTATTACAATGCTACTAGAGTGGATAGATGATGTAACAATATCTTGTTAAAATGTGGGTTTCTCAAAACATCAATAGATAATAGAGAACTAGAGAGCAAATTAAAAAATATTTATTTTATAGAGTTCTTATTTGATTTGATCATCACTGGGTTGACAATAATTTTTACATGGATGAGTTTAATATTTGTGTGTTTGAATCTTATTTTATCTGTTGAGGTTTCTCTCATTATGCCTCATTATCAATTATGTAGGCCATAAATTCAAGAAGATAAGGAGGAGGATGAAATATATTTAACATATTTTTTTTTTTTTTTAATGTTTCTTCTTTCTTTTTTCACATAATTTATGTAATTTTTTTTATCAATAGATACATCAATTTTTCTTTTATGTAATTTTCTTGTATTTTTTTTTCTTTTTTGTATAATTTAACAAGATTTCTCACTTAAAAAAGATATCAAAGAGATATGTGATTTTTATTATAGGCTATTATTACACTGATGTCATGTAGTATTACTTAAAATAATTATTTTGGGTTGTTGATATTTATTCATTTTTTATGGGGTCCATTTGTTTATTTAGAGTTGCCATTTTGAGAGTTTTAAATGTTCATCTATTTGTTATAACACTCAAGTTGTATGTTTTTCTGATGTAATGCTTAAAATGTTATTGTTGATATGACATCGACTTGATGGTATTTTTCACATGTGAGAAAAAGAAGTTAGCATTTTGCTCATTTTGATTTTGAATGATGTTCATTTATATAATTATATTGGTTGTAATGCTTTAGCATTTTATTTTCATATTTAGTAGAACTCTTCTATATTAGATCTAAGATCAATGAAAGGAAGATTTGTTTCACACTAAGTTAAGCATAGATTTGTTTAGATACTTGAAATGGCTTTTTGAATTAAGTGCATAATAATTGAGTCATAGGTAGAGTGAGACTATGTTTCGACGTGGTAGAGATTTAAGTTGATGCATTTAGAGAAATTCTTATAATCTAGTAATTTTATGAAATTTTTGGTAGAGTAACATTTTAGTAATGCTAAATTTTCATATTTTCATATCATTCTAACTTGTTCTAAATCTAGATCAATGGATTTTCTCTTCTTCTCACTAGAACTAAGTTTAGCGGTGAAGGTCCTTTGATAAAACTAGTGTAGAGAAAAGATCATTAAAAGACTTCAAGAAGCATTATTTGGTAATATTTAATATATGACATGGCTTTGTAAAAATGGATCTTGTAGAAAATGGGTTTCTAAGCAAGATCAATAACTAAATAATAAGAGAACTAGAGAGATCAAAAGTGGAAAAATAGTTTTCCCCTTTTATAAGTTTCTTCCACATTGGTGTGATATCATGATTTAGCATTATAAAACAATTTTTCTTGCTTCTTTAAACTAGATTGGTTAGTTACTATAATTAATGATTTTAATCATTGATTGCTAATTATAATTCAATAATTATAGCATTGTGATTCAAAGAATACAATTTTAGTAATAAAATTTTATTATTGTATTTTTTTTATGCAAACAAAATTGCCCCACAATGAATATTCTTATTTGGACATGATACATCAATTGCATATTTATTTATTATATAATAAACAAATGAGAACATGAGCTTTAATCATTTTTTATTCATCAATTGAATAATGATATAACAATGGTTATAAGTCAAATTAATTTGAATTTTCTAATATAGATAAAAAAAATGCTCTATATAGATATATTCCCTTTCTGCTTCATGGAGATGTGTGAGATCTTGGTCATTAAATTAGGAAATTTAATCAAGTTGTTACTTTTAGCTAGATTAAAGCAATCTTCTTCTGGATGTAACATCACTTGATTCTATCTTCTCTTGAGTAGATATTGCCTCTCATTTGTAATTCTTATAATTTAGTTTTATATATCAAGCTCAAAATGCTCTAAAGCTCTCTCTCAGTGGTTTCTCATGTATGCTCAAGATCTTAATTAGAGAGACTTGGTTAGTAGTCTTGAATGAGATCTCTTCAATGGTAATGCTATAAAAGAGAAAAATTATATTTTTCTCTATTTTGAGACCCTAGCATAATCTAATAAAGTTAACAAACATGAAGCTACCCTTTCATAACATTTGTGTTAATGCTCTTAAGTGGCTAGTGCCATCCTATATGACATAGACTCTTAAAAAACTTTTATAATGAACATGAATTATTATCAGAGACAAAGATGAGATATAGCTACTTTTAACTATGTATCTGAATAAGACTCTCTTAGAGTTTTTTTGAATCTAATAACTTATTATTAGGTTGAGTTAGATAAAGTAGTTCATCTAGTCTTTTGCATGTATTC
Organism: Cymbidium sinense; assembly: GCA_021442155.1. NCBI lineage: Eukaryota > Viridiplantae > Streptophyta > Magnoliopsida > Asparagales > Orchidaceae > Cymbidium > Cymbidium sinense. The sequence continues at coordinate 178,514,083 of CM038216.1, read as the reverse complement.
TTTACATAATTTTAGTATATAGATGATTCATATATGAATTAGAACAAATTATATCTATCAAATACATTAATTGCTCCTATTTAATTCTAGACAATTTAATTACTACTATTTTTGTATTTTTATTAATATATAAAATCATTTATTCTTGTGTTATTAAGACATTGAAGGACTATGAATATTTTATGATTAAATTATTTATTATTTTATTAATCTTAAAAAAGAAACTTCTAGATGAAATGTCTAGTGTCAAACTTAAACTAGAATTAAAATTTAGCATTTTGATACATATGTTATAAGTAATTAATTTAATTATTTATTTTATTTAATTATTTCTTAGTCCATTAATGAATCTAATGATTCTTTATTTGAATGTTGAATCTAATTGATTAATCAAATTATGATCCATTAATTGATTTTTGAAATTTTTTATTTTTTTTATTTTTAATTTTCATTAATTTAATTTCTTTTTATTTTTATTAAATCAAATATGTGATTTATAGGGTTTTTAACTTAAGAAAAAGAATATTTTCTAAGTTATGATGTCATTAAATTTTTGATTATTATTTAATTTGGGTTGATTTCTAATTTACATTAGCTTAATGTCCATTTGGGTTTATTTAGTTTAGTTGCCAAATTAACACAATTTGATCCTCTATTTAAATTGTTTAGTTTGAAGTTTGTTCTTGTTCATTTGATGATTTTTAAGCCTTTGAGACTCAATTTGACTAAATTTTTGGTTAGACTTGATGGTACATGGGTCAACTTAAGTAAAATGACTATTAGCTACTTTGAACCTCATTTTGAATTTCATATTTATATTTATAGAATAATTATATATTTTGTTTGTTTTGATTTTATTTGATTTTATTCATTTAGTGATTTAGAGCTAAATATCTTTACTGGTCCATGCCAATTATCTCAATTTAAGCTTAATCAGAAATTTGAGTTTAGATATCTTAGTTTTAACTTATGTTGAATTTTACTAAGTTTACATTTGGTTGGGTTCACTTAGTCATTGAGGTAACTAGATCTTAGTGAGTCCACTATGTTGACCTAGATTGTCATTTTAACAAATTTGATTTTCTTTTAATTTGATTTTTTTTATTTTTAGTTATTGATTTTGACTTTAAGTTTTTGTTTTGATTTATTCTTTAATTTTTTATCTTGGTTTGATCATACTAATCACTATGTATGTATCTAAGTACCCAATTAGGATACTTTATATAAAGATCATAATTACTAGAATTGAGATGATGTTAACCTCATCCAAAAAATGAGGTTAGCATAAACTTATATTGACCATCTTAAATTAGTCAACTAATATGCCTAATAGTAGAAATATTTTTAATATGAACATTGGCTCATTTACTTAGTTAATTAAATGTGGCCATATTGATCCAAATTGATCAATTGGACCAACTAAATTATTTATAATAATCAAATTGGTTAGACTAATCAAGCATATAAATTTTTCTAAATGCCCCAAACATGTTCTAAGCCTCACCCAAGTAATTTTATTATTTTAATCCAATTTGACTAAAATGAAATGATAATTCATTAACACTAATGTTTTTTTTTATGGATGATTGGATTAAGCTAAACATAAAATTTAATTAATTCTTAGAGTTTGATTATTATTACATGTCATTAATAGTTATCTAATTCAACGAAACTTGGTTAGACCACTCCAAAGAATAATTTAAGTAAGCCAACATAATTATAAATGAGAATATTCATATTTATTTAAAAAAATTAGCACATTCTGATTGAATCAATGAACAAGATTTAAGTGATTTTATTGATAAGTCATGGAAACAATTTTTAATTTAACCCAAGTCAATTTGATCCAAATGACTCAATGTGTCTTATTTAAGTCAATAAGACTAAATAGAAATTTTACTTAACCAAATTAACAATTTTATTAAAAAAATGTTTTTTTATTTCTAGATTCCAATAAAATGTGAGATGATGATTAGGGTTATCATGGATAAAATTAAATTTAATGAAGCTTGCATGGATTAGGTTTGACTAATGCAAATGAACTCATCATCTAAACCCCATTCCCTTCTCTCCAATTGCCTATTCTCCAAGTGCTCCAACTAGCTAAATAGCCAACCATGGTTTAAAAGAAACCATAGTTGTTCATGGCTAATTTGCTAATTAATGTCACAATTGCTCCCATTACAAAAAAAGTAAATCATTCATTAGGCAAAAATCCCACTATTTTAACACTCATGATCTTCAAGTTAGCTCGCCTTCAAAGCTACCCAAATGGCGTTAGATCTTGGTTATAGTGATCTAGACTAATTTAAACTAATTATAGAAATATTTTCTTTTATTTTAATTATTTAAGGTGTACAAACCAAGAAACCTAATTGTTTAATTGATAAGTGAAATTTCAAATCCCTTCTCCATCCTTTTAGTCTTGATCTTCAAACAATGTATGTGGGAGTTAGGCCAATAGGCTGGTAGCTCTCCACCTCTTGAAGCTTTGAAATAGTGTTTACCTCAATTCGCTAATGGTGGGTAAAAAATAGTTCTAATTTGAATAACTTCTATAGGCTTTTGAATGAAAGATGAAATTAAGGTTGTTACTCTTGGATTAATGGCCGATCTAATCTATGATTTATCTAAACCCCTTAATTTTTAGGTATTTTTTAGGTATTATTTGTAGATTTTCTGGATAAATAACTAAATTACACTAATTAAAAATTAACCTTAAGTAGGGTTTTAATGAGAGACATTGAAGAGATATTATTTCTCTAATTATTTTTTATTATTTAATGTATTAAATGGATTAGAAAAATATTCATTATTATTAGAACGATTTAAAATGACCTTGTAAATGCCCCATAAAATTACAAGTCCATTTGAATTCAAATACATGATTTATGTTTGTTCTAATAAATTATTCACTATTTAAAAATAGTAATTAAAATTTTTAGGAAAATTTAGATATTGTTTCATACATATTTTTGTATCCCCAAATTTAATTAGAAGTTTGGAAATCATTTGATTAATTGGATTAATTAGAATAAAAAAAATTAATTAATTTATATTTTTTAAAATTATTTATTAATTTTAAAATTATAAATAAATTACAACTCCTCAAAGATCAAAGGTGTCTTTTGAAGTTTTAAATTTATTTATTTCTAAAGTTAATAACCAAATATTTTAATTTTTAAAAAAACACAAATTAATTAATTTTTACTTTAAATTTTAAATAATTATATCATGTAATTAGAATAAGGTTTATCTAGAGTGAAAAATCTCATTAGAATACAACACCACACTAATATACATGTAGTCTAGACTATATGCATTTATGTATTAGATTAAGAGCATATGATCCTCTATTTTATCATAATATTTTATAACTTCATTAATTTGATTTCAACATGATCTATCATATGGTTGATTATATCAATTAACCATAAACACAATGATAGCTTGTACACAAGTTGGCTACAAAAGTGGTAGCTAACTTAGTAGGGAAATGCACTACTTTAAGGCTAATTCACATAACATCTTATGACTTTGATTATTTTTTAACTATATTAGCAGTTTGCACCATAAACATCATGCATGTTAATCCTTCTTTTTAGCTAATTTCATAACTTAGTATTGCACTTTTATTAAATTTTCAATACCTAGTCGATTTCTTAGACTAAATATCTTTACTTAAAATGGTTTATTTCTTTTCATCAGTATTATTTTTATTGCCTCAAACATGCCCACTTAAGCAAGAAAAAATTCATGGAATAGTACGTTATACCACAATTGCACTCATATGAATATAATAATACCCTTTCCATGAGCTTGGTTATATTTTGAATCAAGTTTAATTGAGGTTTAACCAATATCACATTGATCAAACACTTGTTCAATTGAGTCATATAAGTTTGACAAAGTGATTTCATTGTTCAAACAAACTTGATTTCATTCTTTTCTTTTCTAAATTTGTGGTTCTTATTCAAAACTCTACCTTTCACTCTAGGTATTTTGGATATTTTTTATACACTTAGAATATTACTATCCTCAGGTGTTTATACCATACTTGAAAACTTGAATCATATACCCAATTGTTGTTAATTTTAACTATCTCCATCTTATTGATGCATTTGCAAACATATAAAGTGATGTTAACACTCAAACTTAGAATACATCCCTTTACAACCAAGAATTAATCAGGATTATGATTAATTATTATTATCATTATTTGATAATTCATATGGTAAAAAAATCTTTTAATTATAATGATACCTCATATAATCATTTAAAGAGCATAATTAATTTATAGTATATCAATCTGATCATTAATAAAGTGATAATCCTTAAATAATAATACTCTTATTATTGACTTCGTTTAATAAGTCATTAAGATCATATAATCAACATATGGTGCACAAACATTGCATGCACTTAAGTATTGTGATAATACACAACCTTTTATCTACTTAGCATAGAGAGGATGTTGTTAGGTTATTTTGATGTGCAAATTCTTTGATGCTTACAAAGAGATTCTCTTAAGTGTAAATTCTAGATTGATTTTTTATGTTTGCTTTTTTATATATTGTGTTGCTTATGATTTTATAACATTATAATAGAGATATTCTTCTAAAGGTGCTTAGCATATGGCCTTTTACTTTTGTTTTTTACAATGGGGTGTATGTTAACTAATAAAAGTTCTAATATTTTTACGTTATTTTTTACAATATTATACTTTTGTGTGATGTGATGTCATCATTTAGTCTTAGAATATTTTTTATTATTTTAAAATTTATATGTGCAATAAAGTATAGCAACATTTTTTGACTCATTAAAAGCTAATCTAATCCTTGACAATTCGATTACAATCTAAACTAAGAGAAAGAATTAGGGGTAGAGGAAAACTAGTACTTATATTTTATTATTTAAATTATCCAGCTTATTGAGTAAAATTTGGTAATCCTTTTAATTTTTTATCTTATGTATATATAAATAAATTACCTAGTTTCTTAGCTTATTTTGTTCTTTTATAGCCATTATTGCATATTGATTATTTACATTGATTCTATTTAATTGTTATTTTTACTTTTTTTATAATGTGATTATTTGGGTTATAAATAACTTTATATTAGGCTCATAAGATAAAATAGTTTTATGAATTTTAGTAAAATAGTAAATAACCTAAAAATTCAATTAATATTTTAAATTTAAAATAAGTCTCTCTCTAATCAAATATTTTACTTTTACTCTTTTAAATTACCTGAGGTTTTATAATATAGAGCTTGCTAGCATTGGTGCACTTTTATAATATGCCTAAGTCAAGTTGACATTAGAGATCTTTCTAACTTAAAGATAAATAAACTTCATTGCATATCATATCTCTTAAAATAGAGTCTTAGCTAAGCATGATTTTTAATTAGGCCATAATAGAGTAAGTTGTAGCCTAACCTAAATAGAATTGTAAGTCTAATGTCAAGTAGCTTTGATTATGTATAATTGGGATATCTTTTTTTTCAGTAGCCATTTCTCTACCTATGTAGAAATTACAAGTTCTACATTTTTCCATCCTTTTTCATAGCGATCATCTTAATAAGAAATTCTTAGTTTTTCTTCATTGGTTCGACCTCATGAGATAAACTTTAAATGATGGAATACATGGCTGACAATAAAGTGCCACATAATTGGAATGGGTTGAGTGTGTTCGAGCTAAATGTCTTTGAGTTTGACTACAGAGATGATGGATTCATATAATCCAAATTAAGACTATTTTTTATATTTTTCTTAACATGTTTTCCTCACCCACCTACTACCATGAGCCTAGTATTCTTTGATGAGTCTTTAGTAAGTTAGAGATTAGTATTAGTACAATAGTTATAATCCACTATAATTTACTCAGTCAAGTGCTTGGCTTAATTAAAGATTCATTTAAGTGATTTATTTAATTAAAGGTCAATTAATGATTAACTAAGTTGATTATGATTAATTTAATTAGATTTTAATTATGAATTAATAACAATTTCAATCAAATTAATTAATACATCATTAGTGATTTCTTACACTTAAGGTAATTTAAGTTCATTGATTAACCTAAATAAAACTTAATTAATATTTTTATTTGGTTTAATGTAATTGATATAATTTGATGATTTTCTTAACTAGAATTTAATGAATGATTAATTAATTTCAATAAGATTAACTAATCAAATGATTTATTCATTTAAGTTTTAATCAAAGATTAACCAAATTTTTATGGTTCAATTTTATTTCTTAAGTGAGTGTTCTAATTCATTAAAGTTTAATGAAATTTGTATTTTGTTTAATGTTAATGAGATTAATTAACTTAAGGTGATAAGGATTTAAATTTATCATTCTTATGTTTTAATTAAGGTTAGAGAGTTTAATTATTTAATTTAAGTACTTCTCTATTAAAAAATGTTTAAAATTAATTAAGTCATTTCTGTAAATTTAGTAATTTTTAGAATTAATTATTTGATTAAATTATCTTTAGAAGGCTAAAAATTATTAACTTTAGGTTCAATAACCTAAATTTATCAAAAATTTTATGAGAAATGATCTTTGATATAATCAACCTATAATAAAAATTTTAAGTTAATTAAGTATGTAATTTATGAGTAATAAAGAAATTATCATTTTTGATAATTTTTGAATTATTACTAAAATACTTAGCAAAATTTAGTGTTTTCAATTTTAATGGATTTCTCTCGATGCTAAATCTAGAGAGAAATCATTCCTTACTTTCTCCTTAATATTTAATTTATTATGAATTTTTGAAGTTCAACCCTAATAAATTCAATTAATTTGAATTATAATTTCCTATTAAAACCCTAATTAATTGATTTTAAGCTCTAATCAAATCCATAGGTCTAATTAATTTTTCTATGGACCATGTGTTAGTGAAGATATTTTGAATCATTTTGATATATTTTTATAATTTCCATATTTTTATATTAATTATTTTATTTAAGTTATCCTAATATACCTCAAAAAATCATAACTCTTGATCTAGGCTCATTGACTTGAAATTTTATGGTAAATAGAGATTTGTAATAAGTTTTTACTTTAAAAGTTTCAACTCAATTAGGTTTGTATTTTAACAGCAATATAGAAATTATCACTTCTAATAAATTCCAAATTAACCCAAAATATTTGACAAATTTTATGGCTTTTTAATTTTACTAGATTTCTATGAAATATGAATTCAAAGAGAGCTAATTTGTAATTTTAGATCAAAGGTTGATTTATTATTTTTTTGAAAGTTTAACACGATGATTTTAATTAATTAGTGTTTAATTCAACACTAATTTGGTGATTTTGAGTTATTTAGAGGACCTACTTAATTTTTCTATGTTCATTGATGATCATTAAAATGTTTGGAATGATTTGGATGAGTTTCATAATTTCTATAATTTTTAATTGATTATTTAGTCAAAATCAGCTATTAAACATCAAATTATAATAACTCCTACTCTATAAGTGTATTTGAATTGATATTTTAATGGTTGACAAGGATTAACGTCAATTTCAATCCTTAAAAATTTCAGCTCACATGGATTAAAATCTTAGGATTACTTAAAAAATAAGATTTTTAATTAAACCTAAATTACTCCTAATCTATTCAACAATAATTAGAGATTTTAGATTCATTGGATTCCTCTTGAGCAAAATCCATAGAGAACTTCTTTATATTTTTAGTTAAGTATTTTATTTTATATATTTTTTTTAAAAAAATTAGGTATTTTTTATAATCTTTAAAATCTGAAAATTTCTAGTTTGCTGCATATCCCCATTAGCACTAGACGGGGCACCGCTTTTTGCATTTTGTTGCAGGATTGGACCCACAGGATCCACATGGATCTAACTCGACATGGCGATGGGAGAAGTCATATAACTAGGACCATCCGATCAAAGATCGAACGGTCCTAATTAAACATGTGATCATAAAGGGTTTTCAATCGATTCTATAGCTAAATTAGAGCCATCCATCCAAAGAAAAAAATAGATGCTATGGCGTCAACTCCCCCATGGTGAGAGATGATACATGTCGCCAAACTAGTGCAAAATTCTAGTAATTCTCATCAGAATATTGTGATTTTTCAATTGGGTGAGCTTTAAAATGAAACGAGAAAAGATTCTACATGAATTTTCCCTAAAATCACTCAAGTTCATTTACAAAACACCAAAGCCTTGGTTATGATTGAGATCAATTATCTCACTCAAGTTGATGTTGAGTGATTTTCTAATATCAAAAAGCTTCCTAAGGTTAAGATGAAGCTTTTGGTGAAGTTTTCTCTTTTGTTTCCTTATGGATTGTCCTATAGACCAACGACTATTGCCCTTCACTAGAGCTTAATCAAAATCAAGGTTCAAGTGATCAGAAAAATATGGGGAAGGCTCAATTCAATTGCTTGGATGTTGGTGAAGGTGTATAAAGTGTCCAAGGAGAAAAAAGCTCCTATTCTTTCTTTATGGTCAAACCCTCCACCATTAGTGGAGGTTACAAGTTGTTGGCAATAGGATTTGTATCTTGCAATTTGAGAGGTGGTTAATTGATTGGTGCTCTTTATGATACAAATAGAGAAATGGAGGAGAGGTGTGAGAGAATTTGTAACTTTGGCTTCTTTTATCATGCTTTTCTATTTCTTTCAATCTCCCTCCCTGTAACCACTTATCTAGCCACTAAACTAAGAAGTTCATTTCATACTTAAGAAAATCAATGGTGTTTTAGCTTTCTAGAGTTTAAATTTATGATGGTTAAAGTCTAACACTTTGAATTGACCCAACTTAACTCACTTAGGTTAAGTTGAGTCAAGTGACCGCCTAGAACATTTGAATTATAATTACACTTAAACCATCTTCATTGAAACCATTTGTGACCACTCAATTTGGATTGGTTTGAGTTTGGCTTAGTTCAAGTCTACATTGGCTTGATTTGACCTAAATGGGTCAAACTAGGTCAAATAACCCTAAATAGTTATTTTTTAATTTAGATTAAGCTTCAACTACCTTTGATGAGTAGTTCAAATTGATTGTAATTTATTTGAGTTTAATTTTGGATTTGACCCAAATTGGCCTAATTTGGGGGTTCTCAGTCAAGGACCAATTAGACCCAAGGAAGAGTTAGATCCAACTATGTGTTTGAAATGATTTGGAATGTTTAATTCATTTTAATTTTAATTAAATTTGGTTTTGACACAATAGGATTCATTTGGGCCTATTAGGGGAGGAACTAGCAATCAGTCGCTTCTCCCAAGGCCCCTAATAAGATCAGCTATTCAATAGATATTGTAGCCTTGATAATAGGTCCTATTACAATGATGGTGCGATTTGATTTTTTTTTTTTCACCCCTCAATTTTACGAGAAAAAGAACATAGTTTGTGGATCCCACATAGATCAACTTAGGTCAAATGGCCTGATTTGCTAAATTGAACCCAATTTGAAGTCAATTTTGTATTTAATTAAGTTTGAATAATAATCCTAAGTCTTTAGATTGATTTAATTTGATTTAGTTTGAATTTAGGTTAAATAGGGTTTAATTGGGTTAATTAGGTTAACCAACATATTAACCTATAGGGGATGATTGAATTTGATTAAAATATTTTTTTATTTTAGTTTGGCTTGATTTTTTATTAAATTTGGAAATGTCTTGATCGACTAGCCCAATTGGGCTGGGTTAAAGCTTGGTGGAGCCATTGGCTTGACTAGGCCTAATGTTAAGATTGATTTCAATTTAGTTTTAAAGTTAGATTTTGAATTTCATTTTATTTTTTTATGGATTTTTTATTTTTGGTGTTCACTCATTCACTAAGTGTGTGTCTTAGTGTGTAAGAAGATCTTAGCCTCATTAGAAATCCTAAGTACTTGATTAAAATAAATATTAACATCATCAACAATGAGGTCAATAATGAGCACAAGTGTGTAAGATAAGAAGTGAGTAAGAGAAAGAAGAAAGGAAAGAAGTTAAAAATAATGTGAAAAATTTCTTAGTTTAGATTTCATGAGCCCATCATCCATGGTCATCAAGCCAAGTAATTTAACCTAGGAAGATGCGACCAAACCTAATGAGACACTTTATCAGCAATCATGGATTACATCATTCAAGTTGTCTCATTACTTCAAATAAAGGGAGAATAACTAAGAATCTTTGACAAACAATTTTTAAAAATAAGTCAAGAAAGATGCGGCACTTAAAATCTAAACATAGGTGGAGAAATGCCTATTGAAATAAAATAAATGTGATAACCAACCTGTATGCAACTCGAGCAACACAATTTTAGACCTATAATCTAAGTTAAATTTGCAAAATTTAAAGTCCAATTACAGGATAATTGAAATGCCTACTGGGCATCCTAATATCAATAGGCATTTCCTACTTCATCCCATTTGGCCTCCAAAATAACACTCTCTCCAATTTGAATCAATCTCAATTGAAATTCTGAAAGTCAATTCTTTGAAAACTAACATACAAATCTTTAGAAATAACAACTTATTTTTTTAATCGAGAGTAGTCTTAGGAAGGATCCCTTCTTAAGATATAATTAACTATAGAGGCATGCCTCTATAGGGAACCCTGAACCTAGTTTAAATTAAATCCTATTCTACTTTTCATGTAGTTCAGAGGAAAAATCTCTGGTACACAAAAGACCTATTAGCCTTAAGAGTCTTTTATTAAATAGTTGAGATAATATGCTTATTCCTTAATGATGCATTTGATCATCCAAATAAGGAATTCCTAAACTCTATGTGGTGTCTTAAAATTTCTCCACAACCATAGGTATAAAAATATGTTAAAGGTGTGTATAGTAAAATAGAAGTCAACTCAGTAAATATAGAATTTTTATTACTATCAAACATTTATTACAACACACACTCATCATTATATATAATCACAATACTTCCATCTTAGAAATTGCTAAGTATAAGGCCTAACATAACATCTAGAGAAATAAATTCTTTTCTTATTAATTATTACATAAAAAACTCATTGCCTTCAATAAATAAGGATGACCACATCAAATGATGGCAGCGATGAATAAAAAAAATAAATTTAGAGAAGTAAAGTTGAGTGGTTGATTTAATTAAAAATCTGGCATCTTTTAAGCACTAGTTAGATTTTTAGATATCACATTTCGTAAAATAAAATTTAATTGACATTTAGTTTTTTTTTAAATCAACGGATGTAAATTTTATTTTGAGAATTTAATTTGAGATTTTTAGATATGACATTTTTAAAATTAACCAACAAAGGACCGCTTTTATCAATTATTTAATTGACATTTAGTTTTTTTTTTCCTATACATCAATTATTCAGCATTATATTGCCACTTGAGAAGCTTGAAGCTTGCAGTAAGAAAAAGAGTGCTATCTATGATCTTAGAAAGTTTGATTTAGAGGGACTATGATTAGATTATGGAATTATTCATAGCAAATGAAGGAGCTAATATAGATTATTTATAGAATTATTTTAGAAAGTTTGGATTTAGAGGGTGACTATGATTCACATATAAAATCACTTGTATATTCAATGAGATTATCAGAGTATAATATTGATATGAAAAATCATGGAAAGAAAGCGGCATTCCTCCACACATTGACCCACATTTTTGAAGTAGAGACCTTGAACGGGTGAATGGTGTCTATGCCTATAAATTCATTCATTTGCTTGGAATTATTTCCTATAAGTAAAGCACTCTAATATCTCAAAAGAGGATTAATTGACTGTTAGTTTTAGTATATAAGTTTTTATAATATTTTTAGTATAAAACATGTCATTTAATTTTATTAATTTAACATTTTTTCATGCATTAATTTATTAATTTTGATGGCAAGGGAAAAAATATTCAGGTATTTTCAACTCATCCTGAACTTTAATTGAGAACAAGATATAGACTTCTGATGAGCTTTAGATAAAATTTTACTTTCAATTGAATTCAATTTGTGTTTAAGTAAGTTTGAATAACAATCAAGTAGTATTTAGATTGATTTAATTTGATTTAATTTAATTTCTTTTAAATTTGGGTTAAATGATTTAATTATTAATTTGGTTAATAACATAATTAACCTATTTAAAGGACTATTGAATTTAGATTTTGATTAAAATATTTCTTTTTATTTGGAGTTTCACTCAATTTTATTGAATTTGGAGATCTTAATCCAGCCATTGGCTTGACCTTCTAATCTAAGATTGATTTCAATAATAAGAAAATATTCTTTCAACTAAAGAATTAGCATTAGAATTCTTTCAACTACATTATCATTGCATAACTATTGAAACAAATATGCCACCAGTAAAATTTAAATAGATAATTAATCTAGAAGAATTGAAATATATATATATATATATATATATATATATGAGAGATAATAAAAATATATATCATGTTATCCACTATGTATATAGTGGATGACATGATATATTTATATATGTTATATTAGTTGTCACATAAATATTATATTACTTTGGTTAAAGTATAATACAGACATCTTTTAAAAACTACTAAGATGCTCATAGTGCAAATACGTAGCTTTCAGATCCGCTTTGTTTTAAATTATTTAATCGACAATTTAAAAGATTTACGAAAGATAGGATTGATTAAAGGAATCCGAACTAATTGCATATAAGATCAAGAACTCGGATCCTCTTAGGTTATAAAACTCGGATTACTCTGTTCATTTTGTAGATCGTGCAAATAAATTTAGTCTAATAATAAATAAATTGTGCAATGAGTAGGGCATGCACCAGTGGATTTTTTCTATGATATATATATATATATATATATATATATATATATATATATATATATATATATATATATATATATATATATATATATATATATAATTAAAATATATACAATTAAAATATATATAATTAAAATAATGTGACATTTTATCAAAATTATATGAAAATCATTATTACTGTTAAAATAAATAATGTTATTTGGTGCTTGTCTTATAACTTTTAATATTTTTTATTCTCCTGATTTATTTAAACAAATTACCTGCCAAATTATACGTCAACTTCATATTCTTAATTAAAAAAATAATGTAGTGGCGGTAAAATTATAGCTCTTCGAAAGCTTCATACATAAAATAGTTGGGCCATGCACTAAATCAAAATTGATTTAATTTATTTTATTGTGCCATTAAATAGATTGAACCTCTATAAATGTCAATCATATAGAAGCGGAAGAAGAGTGTCTTGAGTTGAGAACAAATATGGAATCATTGGGTTGTAAGAGTAAGCCTGAAGTTGACTTGAGTGGGCTGGACTTGTCCCGGTGGCACTGAAATTTGGGCATCACCAGCCGAGGTAGGCTATGCCTAACTATGGAAGTTTTGAGGTTGTCTATGATCGAGTTAACCTCAAGTACAAGATGGGCTTCTTGGGTCATGCCAGGTTTTCATGGAGAAGAAGCTCAATGGCCCCTCCTTGTTGAACTCAAATGGAGTTTGGATCCAAAGAGATTATGAATTATTACCCTTCGAGCCTCAAGGTAGCGATCCAAATTCTCTCATTGTCACAATGTGCAAATAATATTTGGCCTCAAGGAAATGAATTTTTCTGGTAATTATATATATGTTATATAATTTTATAATTTTATTAAAAGATCATGATTTCACATGCTTATGATCTCTCAAATTCTTGATTAATTAGCAACACTATATGGAATTATGCAAAGCAAAATGAAGGACCTAATATGATTATTCATAGAATGATTTTGGAGAGTTTGGGTTTAGAGGATTACTATGATTCACATATAAAATCTCTTACACATTCGTGAGATTATCAGAGTATATATTGATATAGAAAATCATGGAAAGAAAGCGGGTATTCCTTCACATGTTGACCCAAATTTTGTGAGCATAATTTACCAAAGAAGAGGAAGGATTGGAAGTAGAGACCTTCAATGGTGAATGGGTGTGCCAATTCATTCATTGTCTTGCTTGGTGAAATGTTTACTGTAAGTATGGTCTCTAATATTTCAGAAGAGTTTTAATTGATTGTTAGTTTTAGTTGATAAGTTTTTATAAATATTTTTTTCATATATAACATCTCGTTTAATTTTATTAATTTAGGCCTGGACTAATGGAATTTTTCAAGCACCAAAGCATAGGGTTAAGATTGATGACAAGGGGAAAAGATATTCAGCTATTTTCAACACATTCCCAACTTTCAATGAGAACATGATACAAACACCTGATGAGCTAGTTGATGAGAAACATCCCCTACTTTTCAAGCCTTTTAAGTACTCTGAGTATATTAAATTTCGTCACTCAGATGAAGGAGAGAAGCATCAAAATGTTTTAAAGGCTTACTGCGGCATAGAGCCAACAAAAATTGTAGTTTGACTTTTTTTGCCAAGACAAAAATAATAATGACAATGTCAAGTAATAAACTATCTTATGATAAAGTGTTCACAAATAAAATAGTTGGCTCTATATTAATGACTCATTTAATTGCTTATTAATTAAAAAAATTTATAAGTTGGTATAAATTATCATATTCAAAGATTTAATTGGATGAGGTTTCAAAAAAAAAGTGATGGTACAAATATTACGAAGTTTAGAGCCATTGGAAAATTTTGGGTTCTACATGATGATTCATCATTACGCATTTAAAGCTTATGAATATGAAAAATCATTATCAAAATTTATTATAATCAAATTTATAATTGTGTATTTTTTTTTTCAAATAATTGTCATTTAAAGAACCTGTGAAATTAAGTTAACAAATTGTATAAATTGATATTTTAAACATGAATAAATAATAATTGATTAAAAAATTTGATTTGAGCTTACTTAAGATTAAGGCAATGAAAATGCATCTAAATAGAATTAGTCCTGGCATTTACATTTTTAGTAAAATTATCAAGGGTATGGCATGCATGAGAGGGTGTAAATTTGTATTTTTTTTTTCAAAATATCTTTAGAAAGATATTTTTTCTTTTTGAAATAAAATCTAATTTTAAAGCTAAACTACTCTAATTTATAAATTCTAAAAAGAGTATATTTTTCTTTGGAATATTGGTGACACACCTTCAAATGATATTAAATTTCTGTATCACCACAATAATATATCACCATATACTTCACATCATCATAAAGTAGTTAAAACATTTAACATTATATGATGATAGTAAAGTGTAAACAGTAAACTAAATGCAAACCAACATATAGTGGTTTGATGTAAATGGCCTACAACCATTCTATAGATCTTCCTTTTGGGTTTTTCACTAGTCCCTCCTTTTGCTATTGTAAGGTGAACAAATATTCTCTAAAGGAGTAATAGAGAAGCCTTATGTACTCTTTCACTGCAAGCAAGAAAGATAATACTTTAACCAAGTCTTCTTAAAATCTTTTGGAATCCAACATCTCTTGTATAAGTACAAAACAAAAGTTCTCAAATTTGTTGCATCTTCAATTATGAGAAATAAAGTGTAAAGAGGAAGATGATAACTAATTTATGCTCTCCTCTTTTTTCCTCACTAGAAATTGCATCTCTTAAAGTCATAAGTGGTAGCTTACTATTTTTCCAACAAAAAATCTTCTCTCACAAGTTTAGGGTTTAGTATTAGCTTACATATGTATACAAAATAGCAAGTCTTAATTATAATTAAAAAATAATAATGTAATGATTGATTGTACATTATAACTATAAATGTGTTGTGAGATTAATCTAAATAAAATTACATTAGATGATCTAATTAATTTAGCCATTTAGTAAGGTTAATTAAGATAATTTATTGTATAATATGATATGAACATACAATATGAATATTTAAACTTTTTGTTGGTTAACTTAATTAAGGCAACTTATATTATCGTTTAACAGGAGATAGTCATATTGATCGTATAAAACAATCCCATTCATATAATATGAATATTACAAATGTTGAATTTATTAATTAATAAGATCATGTAGTATTATAAATTATATAGTTTGACGTAAAATTTATTTTTTATTAATTACTTAACTCTCTTTATTTTAAATTAATCCTAATCACACAATAAGATCTTGGTCATGCAATACAATTAATTAAGATCATTTTTAATAAATTTTGTCGATGATTAGATTTGGTGTTTAGTTTACTTGTGCATGTGTGATGATTAGCTTTACATTCTTAAAACATAAATATGACTAGACTCAAATAAAATTTAAATTACAAGTTCAAAATTTTGGAGGTGTCCATCTTTGAAATCTAGATAAGCTAATCTTGATTATTTTAAACTATTTAGTAGCTTAAATTTTGAGCTTTCTAAAAGCATGTATCTTACCCTAAGCATCCTAATATTTTAAACTATCTTTTGCCAAAAATATTACACATGAACTTACAAAATATTTTATGATCATGTTAGCCTGAATCAATTTATGTTTATGATGGAATTAACAAGATCTCCTTTTGATGATGGCATACTTTGGTTTTTTATATAAGTTTTTGGAGTTGCTAAAACTACAATTGAATTTATACATTTTTTAATTTTAATTTGATATGTAGTAAATACAAAAGCATATATTTACTAAGAATAAGGTGCTTAATCTTAAATTAATAGACATGTGATGAACAAATCATAAAAAATTTAGGCAAATTCATATTTCTAAATATAGCACAAAATACTACATTTTTCAAATTAATTTTAAAATATACTATTAACAAAGGACATATATAGATGTAAACACATAAAACTCACAAAATAAAAAAAAATAATAAAAAAACTAAAAATTAGACCAATGACTCCTCCTTTTGACACCTTAAAAAAGAAGAATATACATAAGTCAAATAGCAATACAAATACCAATAACAAATATAAGGAAATTTACAATAAAATTTTGAGGAGCCTTAGTCAAGATCTAAAAAATAACTCATGTAGTCTTTCAACAAAAGAAATTGGCTTTAACATAAATCTTGATCCATATCACATTACTACTAATATAATTTTGGCCTCATTCTTTTGCACAATTTGGTAAGCTCTTGGTGA